>VXBP01008639.1:1551-76294 GCA_013400115.1 Rhinopomastus cyanomelas
ACTCTCTGACTTCTACCCTGTAGCCAGTTTACAATCCACCTCACTACCCGAAAATCCAGGCCACACTGCCTCAGTTTGTCTGCAAGGATGCTGTGAGAGACCGTGTCAAATGCCTTTCTTAAGTCAAGATAGATGACATCCACGGCTCTGCCCTCATCCATAGTGTAGTAGTATCTCTGTATGCTTTGCTACAACAGGGAAGCATACCAGAGGAGACAACAGCTTGAAGACTGACCTGTTTGCTTTAGGAACTGGTCCCACTTCCCCGTGAAGCGGGAACATGATATCATCAATAAGAAAGCACTGACACTATGACAGGATGACCTCGTACAGTCACAAGTACACTGAGAACTGTTAGCTTTGAAGCTCTTATTAGCAAAACACTAAATTTGTCATTTTAAAGGAGATTTAATGGCTTTCAGGTTCCAAAACCAAACTAACAGTGGTGTGGGCTGGTTTGGCTTTTTCGTTTGAGGTGATGTAATTTAGGAAAAAGGACATTAATGCCAAAGAAGAGGAAATTCAGTTAGTGGCAGCATGTGTGTGTAGGCACTTAGATACTGAAATTCTGCATGTAAATATGTGCTGGGTCATGCACTTTGGTCACAACAACCCCTAGCAGTGTTACAGGCCTGGGGAAGAGTGGTTGGAGAGCAGCCTGGTGGAAAAGGACCTGGGGGTATTGGTTGACACCCGGCTGAACAGGAGCCAGCAGGGTGCCCAAGAGGAAGTTCTTTCTCAAGAGAGTGGTTGGACACCAGTACAGGATGCCTAGGGAGGTGGTGGAGTTCTAATCTCTGGAGATGTTTAAAAACTGAGTAGCTAGAGCACTTGAGGCCATGGTCTAGGAGTTGGGATGACGGCTTGACCTGATGATCCTGGAGGTCCTTTCCAGCCATGATGATTCTGTGATAATTAGCTGTGTGTGGCTTTTGAAGTGCAAGTCTGATTTGCCTTTAAATTTGTATTTATTTTTTTAAAACAAACCAGCTTACTTCAATAACTGTTTTGACAGCTTCTGGGAACTACGATAATACTGAATTTCACTTTCTTTTTTTCCTGCTTTTTCGAAGCTATTACGTAGTTTGGGCAGGATGAGGAAGATTAGGCACAACATGCAATCTATGAGCGCTTTTATTTTCAGAAAAATAACTCTTAATGTCAGCCCTTGGGGTTCTTTCATAATCCCTACCAGTGGAATTCGTCTGCTGCCCAGTCAGTGTACAAGCCAAGCAGCAACACTTCTAAATATTTTCTGGATTCTGTGTGGTTTTGAGGAAAGTGGAAGAAAGTAAGAGAAGGACAGTCATTTCTTGCATTGAAGACAGACTTTGTACAGGACCAATGTCCTTCCATTTACAGAATCACAGAATTATGAAAATTATTGAGGTTGGAATAGAGTTCTGAGCTCATCCAGCTCAGCCTATGACCTAACATCACCACATTGGCCAGACCAGGGCACTAAGGGCCACAGCCAGTCTGTCCTTCAACACGGCCATGGATGGGGACTCCACCACTGCCCTGGGCAGTCCATTCCAGTGTCTGATCACCCTTTCTGTGAGGAAGGGCTTCCTAATATCTAAACTAACCCTCCCCTAGCAGCTTCAGGCCCTGCCCTCTCATCTTGTTGCTGATTGCCTGGGAGAAGAGCCTGACCCCTGCCAGACTACAACCTCCCTTCAGGAAGTTGTAGAGAGGGAGAAGGTCCCCCCTGAGTCTCTTCCAGGCTAAATACCCCCAGTTCCCTCAGCCTCTCACCATCAGCCTTTCCCGCCAGTTCATTCCGCAGCCTCATTGCTCCTCTGGACCCCTCAATCACTTTTTTGAAATGAGTGGCCCAGCACTGTCCCCAGTACTTGAGAGAAGGCCTCCGCACTGCCCAGTACAGGGGGAGAATGACTTCCCTAGTCCTGCTGGCCACATTGTTGCTGATCGAAGCCAGGATGCCATTGGCCTTTGGTACTACCCGAGCACCCTGCTGGCTCTTGTTCAGCCAGTTGTTACCCAGTACTGCCAGGTCCCTCTGCCAGGCTGCAGGAGTTTGTCAACTCCTTTCTCATCTAAGAGGAGCTCATGACAGTGCCATGGAAAGAGGAGTATAGAAGTCCTCTTTCCATGCAGGTCATCATGCAGGTAGTTTCTCCAAGGTGTATGTGTGACTGTGCATGCAAGCCCTACTTCAGCTGCATAAGCACTTGCCTTCAGGAGAATGTTTGGTTTGGGGCCTAATTCCATTGGGTTAGAACAGTGAGAGTGCTATAAAGTGTCTGCAGAAGACCTCTACAGAGAACCAGGGTGGAAAACTGAAGTACCACACAGGGAACAGATCCCTGACACTGGCTGCTCAGACAGGTTGTAGAGCCTCCCTCTTTGGCAACATTTAAAACCCAGCCAGATGTGTTCCTGTTGGGTCTTCTCTAGAAGATCCTACTTTGCTGGGAGGGTTGGACTAGATAATCTCCAAAGGTCCCTCGCAATCCTGACCATTTTATTGTGCCACACTTTTTTATCTTGTCCAGCCTATTTATTTGCTCTGTGCTTGAAATTAGCATCACAGAATCACACACATCGTCAAATCCCGGTTTGTCAAAGGAAATGAGCAGATCAGAGATTCTAACAAAGCTGCAGTCTTTCCAAGCAGACTGTTCTATATTAATCACACAAGGAAAAGGAAAGTTATTAAAAACAGCTTTTTTTTTTCCACAGATATCAATGGTGGCTGTAATTCACGTTGCCGATGAGAGCTACAGGCTTTCCTGCAGAATATTGTATCAGTATCTCCTTCTAGCTCAAGGTCAATACCATGATCTGAAGGTAAGCCACTTCTCAAGTCTTGCTTAGTTACGTGACAGTGCTTAGGTTTAGTTTGTGTAGGCTTTCAGGAGCCAAAATTAGTAGAAGACTTTTATTGTCATGCAGAGAGCTAGATAATAGTTAGAATTATTCTGTCTGTTGAGTAGTTTGAGCCAAAGTTACTGTACAGAAATGTTTTATATGAAAATATTCCATGATTCCTGGAGAAATTGCTTGATTCTGGTCTAGAGGCCTAGATCCCGTCCATGGTTTAAAGCAGTAGTAAGACATTAACTAGTTGTGGAATTCTTCCTCTCTACAGAACATTTGTTACCGCCTCACTAGACTCTCAAACCAGCACTTTCCCCTGCACTGCCCTTCAACTGGGAAAGCCTCAGAAGAAACTGGTTTTAAAATTTTATTTCTTTTTACTGCAACATATTACTGTGAAAATAGTGTCTGGTGGTGTTAAGCTGGAAGTTGGGCCAAATTGGATTCATTTGACTCAATTAATATTAATTCAGAAATGATGGAATGGTTTAGGTTGGAAAAGGCCTTTAAGATCATCAAATCCAACCCTTAACCCAGTGGTTCCAACCCTTAACCCAATGGTCCCAACCCACCACTAAACCCTGTCCCTGAGCTCCAGATCCCCACAACTGTGAAACACAACCAGGGATGGCGATTCAACCTCTCCCTGGGCAGCCTGTTCCAATGTCCAAATAAATGTTTTTTTCCTGACTATTTTTTGCTAACATGGTTGATCCAGGTAAACATCCCTGTTGATGCCCTTTTCAAGTACAGTTCTAACTGTAAAAAGTGCTTAAACCAAACAAACTAACTGTGTAGAGGTGTAGTGGGTTCTCTGTGGTCATTTTGGCTGCTTTTTATTTGCTTTATTAAGAGATTGTTCCCTGGAGAATTTGCACTTCACATAAAAATAGAAAAAGGAATACAAGCAAGAGCAGAATGGGTTGAGTCAAGTGGATTTGATTGCTTGGTGGGTATATTTTTGGTTGGAAGGGATAGAAGCAGCCCTATAGAGAATGATCCACTAGAAACAGAAACCCAAGCTGCTCAGAACCTGGGCAGTTTGGTGAGATCTCACACATATACCTTGATTCAGCCAAGATTTGATAGCTTATCCTTAATATTTTCCCAGTGTTTTGTGTAATTTTATGTTTCTGAAATAAGTTTAACTGAAGGCGACTGTCGGGACTCATACAGAGAAGGATTCTGGCTCCATTTGACCGAGTGAAATCAGTGAATCTTCCCCAGTGGAACTTTAATCATATGTATCTGTATGCAGGTGTTGATGTATCAAGGGAGAGTGTGTTGCAGCCCAGAGGGCAAACTGGATCCTGGGCTGCATCAGGAGAAGTGTGGCCAGCAGGTTGAGGGAGGTGATTCTCCCCCTCTGCTCCGCTCTGGTGAGACCCCACCTGGAGTACTGCGTCCAGTTCTGAGGACCTTATTACAAGAGGGATGTGGAGATGCTGGAGCGAGTGCAGAGGAGGGCCACGAGGATGATTAGAGGGCTGGAGCACCTCTCCTATGAGGACAGACTGAAAGAATTGGGGATCTTCAGTCTGGAGAAGAGGAGGCTCCCAGGTGACATTGTGGCCTTTCAGTATCTGAAGGGGGCTACAAAAAGGCTGAGGAGGGACTATTTAGGATGGCGCATAGCGACAGGACTAGGGGGAATGGAGCAAAGCTGGAGATGGGTAGATTTAGAGTGGATGTGAGGAGGAAGTTCTTCACCATGAGAGGGGTGAAGGCCTGGAATGAGTTGCCCAGGGAGGTGGTTGGGGTCCCATCCCAGGAGGTGTTTAAGGCCAGGCTGGATGGGGCTCTGGCCAGCCTGGTCTAGAGTGGGGTATCCCTGCCTGTGCTGGGAGCGTGGAACTGGATGATGGTTCCTTCATACCCTGAGTGACTCTGATTCCATGGCTTCTCCAGTCAGGTGAGCCTGCTGTGGCAGGGGGATTGGACTAGATGATCTTTCGAGGTCCCTTCCAATCCCTGATGATTCTATGATTCTGTGTTTACATGTATTTTAGCAACTCTTCATGTCTGCAAATAGCACTGCACCACCTCCAAGTGATTCATCTCCTGGTGAGAGCAGCACTGACAGAAGCTTGCTAGAAAAGGCCGTTCTGGCTGAAGATGAACCAGAATTGCCAGAAGAAAACAGTAAAGACTGTGTTGTATGCCAGAATGGTGCAGTGAACTGGGTGCTGCTGCCCTGCAGACACGCCTGCCTGTGCAACGGCTGCGTCAAGTATTTTCAGCAGTGTCCAATATGTAGGCAGTTTGTCCAAGAATCTTTTCCACTCTGCAGTAAAAAGGAGCAAGATGAAGAGGAATCCAGCCATATCTTGCAAGATATTAATCCTGGAAGCATCTTTTAATAGAAAATAGAAGAACTGAGCTGTAAGCACTGAGATTAAATGTAGAAAACAGACTGTTTATGGGAGGCTGTGTAGCATTAATGTGAATCATTTTGCTTTTTTATCGTTAGGTAATTGTCAGCTTCCTTGTTTTTTTTTCTCCACTCCATATGCTCACAGGAACGTTACGCTTACCCATGCAATGTGGACAGAAGAAGTGAGTGGGATGTCTTTGATGGAAGCAATTTTTATTTATAACTTCTTACTAGTTTTTTCACAGAGCCCTATTTGGAGGAGATTTCGACTACTAAATTTAGTTTATTTACTAAAAAAAGAATCAGACCTGCAAGAGCAGTTGCACACAGCTCATTCTGTATTTATTGTATTTAAAATACTAGAGCAATCTATTGTTTTAACTCTGGATCATTTGGAAACAGAGCACTTTACAGAATGGATCAAATGAAGGAAAGTAAAAGTTTCTTCCGTGTTAAAGCCAGATGTGTTTTATTTTGTAGATGAAGGCTGGACTGTGGCAGGAGCTGGAAATTGAATCACAGAATTATTTGGTCTGGAAAAGACCTCTCAGATCATCCTGCCTAGCCCATCACCACAATCAGCTAGACCATGGCTTTCTTAAATGCCTCTAGGGATGATTCAGGACGGTGTTTCTGGCTGGTCTGAGAGATTTGTGTGTGTCTGCGTGCGTGAGGGACCTTAGCCAAAGCCCATTGGAATGAGTGGCAAGATTTGTTGTTGATTATTGTTAGCTGACCCTTTCAAGCTTAAGCTATGACATCTTGAGACGCAGACTTTCAGTCTTGTAGCGGTGGCTCTAAGAATTTGTTCTCCCTGCAAGTGTCAGTTAATTACTCCACAGAGTGGTTACTTGAGCAGTTTTGTGGTGCTGTTCTTACCCAAGTAGTCCGAGTTGGGGCATTTCCAACTCTTTTATTTGTACTGTCAGCTTGGATGCAAAGTTAACCATTTACCTTTTATCAATAGTCCCAGGGAAAGGAATTTAATTCATAAAGAAGCTAAAAAGTAGCACAAAATTATTTCTTTTTTCCTTCTAATTGTAGGTGCTGGAAAGGAATAAAAATAGCTGTTGAGAATAGAAAGTTTTGGGTTGTTTTTAAAAGAAAACTAAATTCTTCTAAAGATAGACAAATTTCTCATCTGCTGGTACAAGACAAACATACCAACGCTCGGTAGAATCTGTAGAAAATGGGAAGTAGCTGCTTTCTGTCCTACTTGCTCCCTTGCAGCTTTGTCCCACATCCAGTTCCAGGACAGCTGTTCAGTCTTCAGAAGACTAAACCACTGTCCAGGCTCTTCAGCTGCTCCGCCCTGCTGCTCCTTTATAGGTACACATGAGGTGCTGCACACACACCCCTACAGCAGGAAAGGAAGCTTCCTCTGCTAAAAGGTATTTTGCCTTCATCTTTCCATCATTCTTTTCTGTTTGTTTTGTCATGACCCTGCTTGCAAATTCGTGTCAGTCGCCTCTGAGGAGATGATGTAGGTGGTGGTGGAAAATATAACACTTAGTTGTAAAGACAACAGAAGAACATGAGTGGGTGAAATTAGTCTTAAAAAATCACCTTCATTTTCTATATGGTCTCACACTGAGTTTTGCTAGTTGTGGTTCAGCTGCTTGAGGTCATCACTGGGCTTTGCCTCCCTGTTCTGCTGCCAAAAGGGAGCAGGAAACATGATGATGGTGGAAATAATAACTCTTCAGACTTCCCTTCATATCCATGTGCTGCTGTTGGGAATTGGAGAGCTGGTGTAAATTGTTCTAGACCTCTGTGGGCTCTCTGAACAATTAATAGAGGACCGAAGTGCATGAGCCTGCCAGTAGCTGTTGCCATATGAAGAGTTTATGCTGTCAGCATGTGGGATTGTTATTTCAGAGAAACAGATTAAGGCCATGCTGGTTCTAACCTGGTGTTGGGCACTGCTTGATGGTTAGCAGGGACTTTGATGTATCCACGTAGATGATCCAGGAGGTGGTCTTTACTGCTTGATCACAGTAGTCCCCCACATTAAATCAATTCATTAACATTTCCCAGCAAGACAGTGGGATCCAAGCTTCTGGACTGGTTTAATCTCAGAGTGAAACGGTATTCGAGTCAACCCCACAGAGAATTGCCTGGTCTGTCTCATCCTCCAGCCAATCGATGTGAGTATTAAATAATAATGGCAAACAGGATGTAGCTGTGCTGAACTGCCAGGCTGGGTATTTACCATCGAGTCTGTCCCAGCATTTCATTTGTTTCATGCACTTTTAATAGCATTTCCCAGAGATGCTTCAGTTGCTTTATCAGATCTAACAAGCTTCCTTGCTGGCCAAATCAGAGATCTGACTGAGGCTATTAAAAGTACAGTAGCTGGTTTATTATATTTGCCCTTCTTCCTAAGATCTTCTCAAAATATAGATCAGGTGAGAAGTAAAAGGAGCAACTCTAAAGCTGCCTCTTGTGTCTCTTGGTCATCTTAAAACAGGGATTTGAGGCTTTAAGAGAGAAATAAAACCACCTGATAACCTACAAAGCCACAGAATATACCAAGGCTGTTCTGCTCTGTTACCCTGTTGTAACAGAGGTGATAGAACATCCCTCTACCACAGGCTGTAGGTGATATTTATGGCTTTGAAGACATTAGGGAACATAACAACAGGCTTCTGGCAACAAGACTTGCTGCTTTTCAGCAGTGTTGAGGTATTAGGAGTTTGTAATGATTTTTGCTGCAGGAGAGAGGTGGGAGGGACCTCACCGCTTGGTTCATCAGCTGTAATCAGAGCTGAGGAACAAAAGGAGTTGATCAAACTGAACAGTGTTACTTAGGGATGTCCCCAGGTGCCTTTCCAAATGCCGATGGACTGTGACATGGACACTTTCCTTCTGCAGAGAAAGTTGCTCTGTTAGGATCTTCCTTCATGCCTTCTCCATGTAGAGGGCAGGTGGTAGGAGGGACACAAGCCAGGTCAGTTTGTCCTAAAACTTTCTTCTCATTCTCATGAGGAATTCATAATCCCCATACAGTGCTTTGAAAACTGGGTAATGCCCTGGGCCCTCATGGACTCAGTAGTGCTATGCTCCACTATAGACCCTATAAAGTCTCACCACCATCACCGAGGGTGAGGACCGTTCATCAGAGTGCCCAGGCTGTTGTCTGAGCTACGTGTAGCAAACATTGCCAACCCTTCATGAAGTAAGGGACGGGAGAGTTCGATATCCCGTGTTTTGATGGCTCTGAGCAGATGAGAACCCATGGATGTGTTTTATTCAGCTTTAAGACAAATTGCTGTGTGAACCTGATTTAAATGATGTTTTGCTTGTTAACATCAAACTTTAAACCTTAAGTACAGTAAAAGGAGCCAGGATTCAGGGTTTGAGTTTCTTCCGCTAGTTTATGCATTGCTCAGTGCCCTCCACGCTCTGATGAAGTCCCGGTGAAGGTCTGGGACTGACATGTAACCGGGAAGTCTCTGCAGTAACTGGCCACCGGTGACCATTTGCTCACTTGTCCTGATATCCAGAATAAGCAAGGACTGGCCTCTCTCTCTCACTGCAGTGGACGTGCAGCCCCTGCAAAGGCTGTCCCTGATGTCCTGGATATTCATAGCTAATGTAATTAATGCCAGGAATAGCTGAATTTTATCTGATACAGCAAAAGTCCTCTGAGCTAAACCATTGGAAAGGCTTGATACTGTCTGGGTGTGCTGGGCTGAAGGGCAAAGAGAAAACCAGGATTAGGGTTGTATTTCTAGATAGCTTTGGTATTGCTATCATTATAATGATGATTTGATGACCTACAGCAGTCTCATAAGGCCAGTTCATACCCAAGTGCGTCTCTTGGGTTATGACTGAACATTGGAAAGCCCAGTGCTTTGCAAGGTCTCCCAAAATCAGCCAGACCCCGCTCTCGCCTTGGTACCACTCTCCAAAGCAGAGGTAGCTATGATACCCTGGGATTATTGCCCAGCTAGTGGCCATACAGGGGCTCAGAAGCTCTCTGCTGAATAGCAGAGAGTCACTCAGGTGGTTCTGCACATTGTTTCCACATTGGTTTTACTCCTTGGTGTCTGTCAGCAACGTGTGGAGAGGTACGAGCATGCTGTGCAGCAATGTTTATACCTGTCACAAGGGGCTTCTGCTGGTCTGGTTCCATAAATCCGTAGGAATGGACACCACCTACATAAAGGCACTGTTGTCTAGATGTTGCTGCATCAGAGCTAGGACAGTTCCTGCCTTAGTTATGTCAGCTTATAATGGGAATGACTTACATCAGTAAAAATACTCTATGTAAATGTAGTTCTAAGACCAGACAGTCTTTAGTGGACTCTGATGTCCAGAGTGAGGAGTCTGTTTCTCCAGCAGTAAATACAGTTACATATGTTCATGCTGAGGTTACTGAGCCTTCACTAGGGTTCAGAGGAACCCCCAAAACCTCCATTTACTCTTTTTTCCTGGTTACTGAGCCTTCACCAGGGTTCAGAGAAACCTGAAAACCTATGTTTACTCTCTTCCCTGCACATGTATTTATCAGCTGTAGAAGACCAACATCATACTGTTGGTGACATGAGGAGTCTCTGCGCCTTCATTCTTCCAAACTCCTGTACTACCTGTGCTGTACATGAGTGCTCCTGAGGGTTGAGCAAATCCCAGACCTACTTCTGTCAGACCTGCAAAGAACAATTAGTTGCCCCCTGCATTTTAGATACTTACTCTCTGCCATTCTTCTGTCATTAGATTTATACCTAGAAAGCCTTTCAAGGTTTTAGATGCCTCCTCCAGCATTTTTGTCTTCATCAGATGAGGGCTTTTGCTGGTTCCTAGTATTTTGTTGCTCTCCCATTGTGTAGCCACTCCACATCCAGTATTTCTTGGTAGATTTTTCAGTAGTAGCTGCAGTCCGGGGACTGGTGAGAAGCCTAATGTGTCACTTAATACTCTCATAGCACTACTTATTTTGGTGTCTGTCGGCTCCTTGTGAGCAATATTTCACCAAACAGGCTGGAGGGAGGATTGTGAACTTGTGAATTATTTTCTTGGTTGTTCCTCTTCTGTTTTTTTTCTTTTAACTCCACAGATGCACAGAAACCCCAGAGATCTACCAGGGTTCATCATGCATCAGTCTCCTGCCATCACAATTGACCAGGTGGTACAGATATTGCTTCTTAGCTGGTCAAATGCAACACAGACACTGTGCTTGAAGTTACTTTTCTTCCCCTGAGGATCCTTGATTTCAAGGGTTTCCCCTGTAAGGAAAGAACCTAGACCTAGCTCAAAATGCAGCAGCCTGCAGGAAGCCTGGGGTGGGATAACACTGGCAGCAAGGTAAGAGGATAATTGTGGGGAGCAGGAAGCCCCAAGGGAGTCAGGCATCGGCTTTTCTCCTGCAGCCGCTCCACTTGCCAAGGTTAGCAGACCCCTCTCTATGACAGGACCTTTCACTGATCACAGTAAGAAGGCAGGAGCAATTTACAGTGTGTGTGACAGCTTGCAAAGCAGTGCTGCTCATCAGACACTGTTGTACACCAAGAGAACATGGACAACCCAGCTTGTGCCTTTCCTTTGAAAGCAGCTGGTTCCTTGGTGGTCACTGCCAGAACCTGTGGCATCATCCAAACCCTCCTCTGCTGGGACAGCCTGGGTGGCACAAGAAGTCACCTGTATGCTATGAGACCAACAGAAAGGTGTTTGCCAAGAACTGGTGGATTCATAACTAAGAACAGCTGTAGTTTTTCCAGTCTTTCAATCTTTTAAGTATCTTCCCAGAGATATGAAAACCTATAAATAAGTCTGCCAGCTCCAGTTTTCCCTTCCAGCACCAACTTCTTAACAACAGTCTTCATCAAGTCCAACAGCCTTTAATACACTATCACTAAGAAATATTAAGAAAGATGGGTGTGGACTTTTAGCGGGGGCTGGTGTGACAGGACAGGGGATGATAGTTAAACTGAAAGAGGGAGGGTCAGATGGAATAGAAAGAAGAAATTGTTGCTGCTGAGGGTGGTGAGAGCCTGGCCCAAGTTGCCCAAAGAGGTGGGAGAAACCCCCTCCCTGGAACCAGCACAGGTCAGGCTGTACCTAATGAGAGATGTCTCTGCGCATGGCAGGGTGTTGGAACCTAGATGATCCTTAAGGTTCCTTCCAACCCCAACCATTCTGTGATTCTATGAACAACATGAGCTATTTCCTCCCCAAGTTTGCCTTTCACACTTGGATCCCCTGCCATTTTATCAGCTAAGAGTGTGCAGATTTCCCTTCATTCCAACATCCTGGCTACATCAAGACTCTCACCCAACCTGGCAGCTCTTCCACTCTCCTTAAATTACCATCATTTTGTCAGCACTGGGCACACTTCATTATCAATTATTAACTGCCTTCATGCTGCTGACGCATCTTGAGTTGGAACCAGGCTTCCAAAGAGCATTGCTTGAAATGGAGGAGTGGCTAGGGAAACAATTTCCTCGATGGTTTGTGCTAGTGCACATCTCCAAGCCTGCCTT
This sequence comes from Rhinopomastus cyanomelas, assembly GCA_013400115.1. Taxonomy (NCBI): domain Eukaryota; kingdom Metazoa; phylum Chordata; class Aves; order Bucerotiformes; family Rhinopomastidae; genus Rhinopomastus; species Rhinopomastus cyanomelas. The sequence continues at coordinate 13,252 of VXBP01008639.1, forward strand.
GGCGCTGCTGGAGCCAAGGAGTTGAGCAGCTCCACTGCATGGTGCCTCCTTGGGGATCAGTGTCTTGTTTCATCAGGGCCATCTGCTTCCAACACTGCCTCAGTCAGCTCCAAGTCCTACAACAAGCTGCTTTCATTGCTGGCTGGAAATGGTTTGAAAAATCTGTGTATTGTAGGTAAACATGACATGAGGCTGTGGGATACAGCCATCCAGGCATTTATGGGGTGTTAGTGCGCATGGAAAGGGGCCCATAGCTGCACAGACATCTTGCTGCAGGCCCATCTGAGGTGTGAGCTGGAGCCCTGCTCTGTGCCTGTGCTGATGACTGGTGAGAAAGGGTAGGATAGGACATCCTCTTGTGTCCCACACAGCCCAGCAACACCTGAAAATCAGGCTGCCCTGAAGGCCCAGCGGGTTTTGTGTTTGCCCTCTCTGCACACACAGGTTTCTGATTTGCAAAGACAAACTCTGCAAATACTTGCTCTTGATGGGACAGTAAGGTTTTGCTGTGCAAGATCCTGCATTTAGACTCCAGGAGCTGTTTGGAACTGGATGAGCTCAATGCAACTCACTGCCTGCCGGGTTAAATAAAGCCTTCGCATCCTCAGCTTCTTTTCATTAGCAGTTCTGAGTGTGTCACTGGGCGTGAAAGCAGCCTGTGATAGATCTGCCAGCAGCGGCACTTTTTTGAGAACCATTAGTCAAGGGGATTTATTTTGTTGCCTCTGTGTCCCTGGGGTCTCTGTGGGCCAACTCAAGTGCAGAGGGCAGAGCGGACAGTGCGGGAGAGGCAGATGCCAGTGGCAAAACATGATAGTATTTTCAGAGATGAAACTGGGTCTTCTCAAAGCAACAGCTTGACAACAACTAAACAGTTCTGTGAGTGGCACTTCCCGTGCTAACCAGTTCTTCCCAGTGCTTTCAGTATCACCCAGATGCTGCCACTTCTCTTTCTCCTTCAGCCACAGGCCCCTTCCAGGGCTAGGACTGTATTTTTTTCGTTTTCTTTAGCGCAGAAGAGATCTATGTCGGAATAGGACAGACCTTGCAAGATCTCTGCTCCTCTCACTGTGAATTAAGTCTCGAGATCATCCCCAAACCCCAGCCTGAGCACAGGAGTGTGAGTAAAATACAAATTCTTAATAATACAAATTCTCTTCCCTCCAGTTTGGAAATCCAGTCCCGTGTAGGCTTTATTGGTTACTTTTTATTTATATATTTTTCGTGTTTTTTTCCAACAGGCCTTATTTATATTAACTATACAGCTCCATTTCACCACCCAAGGTAAGGAAAACAGTAGCATCCCAGTGGCCAGTTCCCACACTTTGTTTAGAAACAAATAGGAGAGAGGTTGCATTTAATTATCTCAGCCTGCCTACCATGATATTTCCATTAACACTTGGGTTTAATGAGCTAGGAAATCTGGGCCATGGTGAGCTGGTGGATACACTCATCCTTCTTTCAGCTAAATATGTTATCGGGTGGCTTTTGTGGAGATGAGCAACTGTTTCCTTTGAACTCACAAACCGTCAGGACTCACTAATTTGCTTAGACCACCTGCTTGGCTAATATTTACCACAAGCATCTTGTTTTCCCTCTGAAGTGGTAAATATAATCCAAGATGGTGCCCAGATGTTGCTCTGCAGAGCCACCCCGGCATGGCAGCAGCAGAGGCTGGCCACACCATGCTTCACTGTCAGCTCTGCCTCAGCCAGACACCCACAGCACGGAAAGAGCAAAACCCTGGTTCCCCAATAATTGCCATGGAAAACAGAACTCTCCTGCTTCTCCACTTGCTCTGCCTGGTGCCTGTGCAGAGCTGACTGGGGTGGCACTGCTCCCAGGACATGGTGTATGCACACTGGATGCTCCATCCACAGGGAATGATTGACCGTGGAACTCTCAACCTGGTCATCTAGCCCCTGAAAAGGTGATTTGCTCCCAGCCAGCTCGAGGATCCTTCTACCACACTGATCTGCACACGCACACACCCCACAAAGCATCTAGTTAAGCTAGATGTTCTTCCGTGGCCTGCAGGTATATTTTGTAATTACCATAGAAACCTCCAAACGTCATAGCATCTGCTGTTTCATCAAGATCTCGCTCCTCATCTCCTTGGGGACACTATGGGAGAAGGTGCTGTGGGGAATGATTATTTTGGGGTTTATTATCTGGTGTGTTCTTGATGTGTCCTGGAGCATGGGACAGACTTGGTGGCTTTGGTCCTTTTGCTGCAGGGTGGGGAGATACCACCTCTTGCTGCTCTGCCTGGCCTCACAGGGAGCTGCATTTGATGTCTCAGCCCTAAAATATTCTTTGATGGCTGCTATTACCACTGTAGATGTGCGAAATACAAAACCTGTGAGGCGTTATTGGCAAGGCAAGCTTGGACCCTTAAATTAGCAACGTGCAAGCGCGCAGTATTCTGCCTGGAGCTCCTCACGCCGTTAGTGCCCGTGATTTAATGAGCCTTGCTCCATGTCCCGTTGCAAGACATGCAGATGGTGTATCCTCGCGGCTCCAAAGGCCATCCCTCAGCATATCCCAGATGGCAGGAAAGCTCTCAGGACTGAGGTGAAGGGAAAGAGACTTTTTGATTGACCATTTATTGGGATGGAGCTGGGGGATAAGACAGATGGTTTGGGTTTGTTGGCAGGGAACTCCGCTCCTGTTTGTTTAATTAGTCACCAGACATACTGAAAGCTAAAGCACGTTACTTGCAAACCCACGGACCACTTGTACGTGGTGTATAGGAGCTGCTGGAAGTGTCTTGGTGATCTTGCTATGGGATTGCTGCTCCTGCATGCAGGACTGGGAATTCCCATTGGCTTTGGGCAACCTTTATCTCCCCACTACTTTTTTTTCCTCCAAAACAGATGTTCAAATTTTACACCTTTTGCAGAATCACATGAGGATTTGGGTTGGAAGGGACCTTGGAAGTTCATCTTGTTCAACCCACTGCCATGAGCAGGGACAGCTTCAACTAGTGCAAGTTGTCCAGAACCCTGTCCAACCTGACCTGCAATGGTTCTAGGGATGGGGCTTCTTCTGCCTCTTACAGGACCCTTTAAGACCTGAAACACCAAACTAAAGTCTCCCCAGAGCTTCTCTTCTGCAGCTGAACACCCCCAACTCTCCCAGCTTGGCCTCACAGTAATAGGTTCTACCCTCAGAGCAGCATTTCTCAGGCATCCTCTGGCCCCACTCTTAACAGCTCCATGTCCCTGCTGTGCTGAGGAGCCCAGAGCTGCACCTAGCACTGTGTGCATGAGGGTCTCACTTGAGGAAAGCAGAGGAGCAAAATCCTCTCCCTCAAATGCTGGCCAGGTCGAGAAGAATCATTCTTCATAGTGTTAAATTCTGCTCAATAGTTGTCATGTCACAAACAATTGTGCTTGTAGGTCTTTTTCCCGCTTCCTTCTTTGGATATCCAGATATCCCTGGATCCCTTGAAAACCAGGGAAATAAAATCTGCAGGGGAAACCAACAGCTTGAGACACTAGCCCAGCCCCACTCTGCCCAATAGCAGTGCTAGGAGAGGTTTCAAGCTAAAAGAGGGGAGATTGAGATGAGATCTGAGGCAGAAATTCCTCCCTGTGAGGGTGCTGAGGCCCTGGAACAGGTTGCCCAGGGAGGCTGTGGCTGCTCCATCCCTGGAAGTGTTGAAGGCCAGGTTGGATGGGGCTGTGGGCAACCTGGTCTGGTGAGAGGTGTTGCTGCCCACGGCAGGAGGTTGGGACTGGTTGAGCTCCCTTCCAACCCAAACCAAGACTGTAATTGATCCTATAGTTAAATCCATCCCTCCCTCCATCCTTCCATCCATCCATCCCCCAGCACAGCGTCTCCCCCTCACCGTAGCACTATGCACCCCGCTATCCCTGCAATTAAAATTTAATAAAATACAAAATAATTAAAAACAATTAAAATCCCGCTTTTTACTGCCAATGCAGCATTTCCCGGAGCCTAAGGCACCGTATCCCGCCCCCCCCATGCCATTACCCTGCAGTCCACTAGATGGTGGTTTCCTCCAGCGGGAAGTCCGCAGTTGGGGGGGTGGTGAGTGGGCTCTTTCCAGCTCCCCTCCCTCCTGCAATTCCCGGGACGGGGCGGTGTGAGGGTTTGCAGTGGGTGCGCAGGGAATCAGCCGAAGCGGAGAGGGGGAGTAGGGGTGGCGGGGTGGGCTGGAACACAGAGATCCGGACACGACACCGTGTGTATCCCCCCCTACTTTTCCATGGCCCTGGGAGGTGGGGGAAAGGGAGGTTCCAACTCCCCCTTGTAGCTTTGCTGCAATGGGGAACCCCCTCCGCGTGCTGGATGCGTTGGACGGGTTAGTGGTTGCTTATGGCCCCCCCTCCCGAAACGGTTCTGTCTGCGGGGGGAGAGGGTGGGCTGCTCAGCTTGTGGTGCTGGGTGCATGAGGGAGGTTATGTGCTTAGGGCTCTGTTTTGGGAGCGTTGCTTATCCCAGGGTGTTGGGTGCATTGCAGGGGTTGCTTATTCCACCCCACTCCCACCATGAGGTGTAGGCTGCCTTGAGAGGGGGTTCCCCCATGCCTGGGGGTTCCCTTCTTTTCCGGAGGTGTTGGGTATATTTGGGGAGGAACTTGCTTATACACCCCCACCCTAGCCCCTACTTCTGGATTGGGGCGAGTGCTTGCGTTTCCTTCATTCCCTCCCCCCGCCTCAGATCGAGCTTTGAGGCGGGGGTAAGAGATTTGCTCGCGGTGGGGAGGAAGACTGCGGTGCCCGGCTGAGCCTTCACCCCCCGCCTCCCACTCCTCCTCCCCCCGATGCCCCCTCATCTCTTTTCCAGGTGTGAGGCCCCGACTTTCCCCGGAGGAGGAGGAGGAGGAGGAGGGGAGCAGCAGCCCCCGCTGCTCCCTGCCCGTAGCCTCCTGACGGAGGGGTTTTCCTTTTTTTTTTAAAAAAAAAAATTTTGAGGTGGAGGCTTTTTAAAGAAGAAAAAACCCCCAAACTGTGTTTTTGGGCCCCCCCTTACCCTCCTCTCCTATCCTTCTCTTTCCTGCCTCCTTCCCTTGTGGCCATCGGGGAATTCAGCGCTGCACTGAAGCCAGAAGAGAGAAGGGAGCAAAAAAAAAAATCACCCACCCCAACCCAGGAGTTGAAAACTGCGTCCAAAAACACCAAACCGAGAAGCTCAAAAAATATTATTGCAATTTTTCCCTTTTTTTTTTTTTTAAGAAATCCATTTTTGTTATTTACTGTTCTTAGGGAATCCTGATCCACCCACATCATATAACGGCGTCGGGGCAGGTGTTGAGGGAGCTTTCCCGGTTATTTATTCGCTTCCCATCCCCACAGAGGTGTCCTCTCCACCGGCCGCCGGCTCACCATGATGTTTCGAGACCAGGTTGGCGTTTTGGCCGGTTGGTTCAAGGGCTGGAACGAATGCGAACAGACTGTTGCTCTGCTCTCGCTGCTCAAACGTGTCAGCCGGACCCAGGCTCGATTCCTCCAGCTGTGCCTGGAGCATTCCCTGGCAGAATGCACCGAGCTCCACATCCTCGAAGGGGAGGCCAACAACCCCGGTGAGTGTTGGCCTTTCTTTTATTTTTGTTTGCTCAGAACCTTCGTGAACAATGCCCTAATGCAGGCAAAAATTGGAAAAAAAAAAATATCGCGGGGAGGTGGGGGAGCCCTGAGCTCGTTCTGTTCTTTACATTCTCTTATTTCCCAAATACTTGATGGATTATTTCAGTTTGATTTTCTACAGCAGACTACTCCTTGCTCTATGGCGTGGTGTAACTACGGTAGCAGAAATGATTGGTAGTTTCTCTTTTTTTTTTCCTTAATGCCTCTCAACCCCCCCAGTTCCTACCCCCGCCTTTTCCTCCTTCCATGCAGTTTCCTGTGAAATAAGTAAGTCAGGTCACGTAGAGTCTGGATTTTCTAGGCTTCGTTTGGACAACGTGGCTCATTTGGGCAATGTGCTTTTCTGCACCAGGCAGGAGAAGCCCTGGCGCTACCTTAGACAAACTTATTTTTTAGAGCTCTGGAGCAGGTGGCTTTATCAGATTTTGATATTTTTAATATCATTTCTTATTTATTTTTAGTTTTCAATGTGGCAATTCCTGTTTCATCATTCAGATCCTGTTTGGACGCTGCTTTCTTTTTTTTTTTTTCCCCTCCCTGCAGCTCTCAGTACCCCCTTGTGTTTCAGTAGAGTTCTATGAAAATATGAGTAGGTTGATTTGTGTTCCTCTAACATACCAAGTCACGGCAGAGAAAAGGGGTGTGTGTGTGGGGGGGTATTTTTACACCATTGCAAGTTACTCAACTCTGCAGAAGTTGGAGCAGGATGAAAATGGCCTGAACTATGAGCAAGCTGGGCTGTGTAATGTGTTTATTTGGGGGGTGGTGTTACAAACACTTATGCCCCAAAGTGTATGTGTGTGTGTGCAGATACAGGGGTGCAAGTGATGCAGAGAGGGTGAAATCTGTCTTTTAAGTTGCCTGGTTGTTTTTCCGCAACCCCAATAACAAAAATAACTCCACAAAGTGACAACTCCCCACTCCTGTTTAAAATTGGGGAGGGGAGGGAGCGCTTGCTTTTGGGTTCGTGCATGTTGGGGAGCTAAGTTTTGTGATAGGTGGAAATCTTGTGAGCTGGAGGTGACCAGATCCCAATCAGAGCCCCGAGTGTTGGCGGGATGGGAGGAATGCAGGGTCCTTCTCCAGCTGTTCTCTATTAGAGCACGGCGCAGGCAGGATTTAGCAGCTGCCTGTGCTGCCATTTGATGACAAGGTCCAGCTCAACTCCGTCTCTGACTGAGGACGGATTTAAGTCCTTCTGCAGGAAACCAAACACAGGGCTGTTCCAGCGTGAAGGGATCAGGGTTGGCTATGGGGGGGAGCAAGGCTGGAATTGGCTGTTCCCTTTTATAGCTCGTAGGAATGAGAGGCAGGAATGCTGCGGAGTGCGTCTGGGAGCAATGCTGCTGTTTTTATAAACAGCTGAAGGGCCCAACCTCATCCATTTGGGTGGGGAGGCCCTGGGGGAGATGACAGGGAGGGAACACACACTCTAAACTAAACCACTCTGTGATGAATGTTCCGCCTCCCATGTTGGCCGTAGCGCAGTGTTGCTGAAATAGCCACTGCAAGTCAGGGTGAACGAGATGGTTTTAGTTGAGTGTTGCAGCTTTTAATTTGCATTGTGGGGTTGGTGGCAGCCATGTCCTGTAGGTTGGTCAGGGAATTAAAAGGGAGAAATTTACCCCTTAGCACAGAAAAGGTGAACTATGAAGGAAAACAGTGTTTTGAAGTCTTTCTGGGTACAAAGTCCCATATGGGTCATCAGTGTGGTGGCATTCACTTGCTCAGAGGCATGGTGAAAACCAGGAGTTGGACCTTCCCCATGTCTGCTTGTGTGAGCAGTCCCTCCTGGCCTCTCTAACCCTGTTGACTTTGCTTGGCATGAGGATTTCTTCTGTAGCATCCAGTCTCCTGTCTGTCCCTTGGTGCTCATGTGGAGCTGCTTGTGCTTCCCTTGGTGTTTGTTTCAAAACCGAGCTGTTCCTCCAGGGCATTTGTAACACTGATAACAAAGCTTGGATCTGTTGAGTTTCCTTTTCTTTGGTATGGGTTTATTACAGAATCACAGATATGTTCAGGTTGGGAAAGACCTTTAATAAAGATCAAGTCCAGCTGATGGAGCAGGACATGCTGTATTCTGAACCATCCAAGTCTGTGGTGGTGGAGGGAAGGGTAACTGAGGTTTACGACCAAAAACTGTTGGGAAAGAGCTTTGGTCTCCAGTGTTAGTGTTGTTTTTTTTATAAAACCACCTGCGTTTTCCTAAACTGCTCCTCTTCAGTGCCTGTTTCACAGTCTGGTATTTGTTATTTGCCTGGAAATGGAACTACACCAAGATCTGAAAAGCAGCAGCATCATCTAACCTTGCATTACTCTTTAATTTTTGAATCCCCATGTTTGCTTAACTAATTTGGGCTCCATTTTTTCCCTGGCTGGTGGCTGAGGTAGCTCTTGGTATGTTTTCTAGGTATTTGTTTACTTGGGAAGTGGTAGCTCCCTCCCACCAGCATCCTGGTGGATGTTGGAGATGTGACCACACACACAGTGGTGTGTGGTGGGACTGTGGGGTAATGGTGGTGCACAACCTAAATGGGACATGGGAGCTGGCTGCAAGACATGGTGTGGTCACCTTCAGTGAAACATACGTGAAACCATCTGGCAAGGGATGTCACTGCAACTTAAGCAATGCTGGTCTGAATGCAACATGCTGACCTAAGGTGCCAGAGCAAGTCTGTGAGTGGGTCCTCCAGACAAACGAGTTGTTTCATGCATACAAGACCTGTTGCTTGCCCCAGTCCTGTTGAGGTGGAAGAATGTGAATGATGCCCCTATGTCATGGCTGTTAGAAGGAGGTGATAGCCCTGCTGCGTTCCTCAGTGGATGGGCACTGTCCTTGACAATCTTACCCCAAAAAGATATCAGAGCCTGAAGTCTTCACTGGCTGGTGGAGCTGGCCTCATGAGCCATCAGCTCCACTTTTAGCTCAGGTGTGAGGACGAAGTGTGGAGGAATACTGCTCTCAGCAAAGGTGTCTACCCAAGTTGTTTCTTGCCTGTTAGATTGTAAAGATCTAGAGGTCTGCTGAGTGGCAGGTGAGATGGGAAAACATCAAAAAAAACCATCTTTTTAACTAGTTCATGGACATGGAGAAGCAAGTACAGTTAATTTGAAGGCATTCTACCATACTTTCTTGCAAGTGTGAGGTATTTTTTATAATGACAGCCAAGCTTTCCTTGTTGTGACTGTAAACCAAATGTGCACAGCGATATGTGATCCTCAGAAAGCCCTGTGGAACCTCCTGTTTCTGTGGCTCTTTAGGCACCTGCTAAAGCATGGAGGGTAAATATAACCACATTGCCCACCTCAGATGAGAGATGTCTTGCAGAAGGCTATACTGGTGTCTCTGGACGAGTTAGAGATGTGGTGGCTGCAAGACCACCTGCTACCCATAGTGCATTTAAATGTATTGCTTGGTTGTAAAGCCAAATTAGAAGTAAACAGGGAAGGAAATCTACGTGTTTCTTCATTAGGTGAAGCCTAGGAAAGCTTGTGGTTATTGTACATGGTAGCTACGAGTTACCTTAGAGAGCTTTAATGGTTTAATTGTTGAAGAACATTGCTGCTAATTTAGTTTGAGTGCAAATGACTTGGCCTGCCACACGTGTTGAAGAATATGGAAACCATATTATCTGCACACAGAAATAGAACTTTCAGGTATTACATAGAGCTATTTAAAAGCCTGCTATAACTTCCTTCCTTCCTTCCTTCCAGCCTGGCCTTGCTGGGCGGCTTCAGTCCCAGCTGCTCGGAGCCATCAAGGCTCTGTGACCTCCTCTGAGCTCCTGGTAAAGGTCAGACAGAAGTGTAATGTGCCCTGTGTTAGGAGCAGGACCTGCGTTTCTCTTGTGCAGGCGGGGGCTGAGACCCTGAGGGGTTCAAGGGATGGCTGGGGTATGGACCTGTTGAGGAAATGTGGAATCTGAAACATGGCCAATGCTTTTGGCATTAAGGGCAAGATGTGCTTCTGTTCTCATCTACTTGGGCATCCCTCTCTGGTGATCAGAGGTGGCTAGGGTGTTTTTCTGGTGTTGTCCAACATCCCATCTCACCAGCCCCAACTCCAGAGCTGCCAGGGTTTCCTCGCTCCTGCAGTCTCTGCTGGTCAGAGATACCCAGAGGCTCTGGGGATTTCCTCAGGCGCATACTGCCCATCTGCACGGATACAGCAACAGCTTTAGGGTCTTGCTCTTGCTTTGCCCTGTGCACAGGACATTAACTACTTCACACGCGAAGGCTAGAATCTTTATTTCATTTCGGCATGCTGGCAAGTTTCACAATGAGGATGACCTGGATTTCTCATCCTGGGAAGAACTGGCTGGAGGAAGAGACAATAGTTGCAGGGAGTGGTGATGTCTTTAATTAGACCAAACTGGAAAAAATGGCACGAAGGTGCACCAGCTCAAAGGAGGGTTTGTATGCTGGTGGATTTCTTCCCCCAGCTAAGCTGGTCTATTAAAAGGCTTTACAGGTCCCTGCAGACCTTACCTCTTATGTCCTTAGGTCATGGTGGCTCCAGCCCTGCGCCTGTCACTGCCATCCTGACTGCACTGGGAGGCTGGAAACGTTACTGTTTGCCCTCAGTGTCCTCTTTGCCGCTGAATAAAAATCATCCCAATACCCAGCTTGAAGATGGTTCTCATTTTTTGTACGTTTTTCTTTGCTTACTGTTGTGTTGCGGTGCTGAGCTTTAGTTGAAGTGCTGCTGAGTATCTCTGGGCTGTCCCGTGGTGGGGACTGGAGGGACAAAACAGGGACCTGTGGAGGATAACTGAGCCATATGCTCAGTGGGACTGATAGGAAGTTTTAAGCACAATGTTGGACATTGGCATCACATGATCTCTGCCTGGAGAGAGGGATGTGAGACATCCTGCCAGCTCTGCTCATTAAAAATCAGAGGTTTGCTGAGCTTTTGGGCACTACTTTTCTGTAACCTGTGTGCTGCTGCCTGAGCTGCTCTGTTTCTTCCCCATGTTTTGCTACAAACTGGAGGATCTGTGCTGGGTTTTTGGGACAGCAGCAATGGGAGGTGTATGGGGGTACAGCCTGATGTTAGCCACAGGCTCAAGGCAAGGCTGTACACAAGATTATCTTGTAATTCAAAGACACTTTCATTTTGAAAGAAGCTTTTCACAGTAGCTGTGGGAAGCACCACAGGCTAGCGTTTGGCTCACACCAGCCCTGGCTGGAGGCAGGTCTGCAGAGTGGTATGAAGAAGGCTTCTCTGTGCTCTCTCCTCACCCTGTCACTGGGATCTAGAAATGATGCCTTAGAGCTTGTGCTTAATTCTTCCTTATTTTCTCCTGTTTGCTTAAAGTCTCCTTCCCTTGTTGTTCCTGGCATGCATCTTGTGCAGTTGGGAAAGGCTGGAGAAGCTTCTTGCTTCTCACTCCCAAAGCGCTGGCAGTGCAAAAGGTGAGTTTCCTCCACGAGCCAGAGCTAATGAGTGCTGGGGCATTTGGGTGCTGGGTCTGCCGCTCCTAGAGCTTTCCAGGGAAAACATTTTTTAGGTAGCAGTGCTTAAAACAGGAGGAAGAAGTTAACTAATGAGATGAGCAGTGTGGTTTGGTGAGAAAAATCCCACTGTTGAAGTGCAAGTAAAAGATACAGAGAAGTTTTTCTTGCATCATCACAAACTTGAGCTGGAGCTCTCTGCCTGAACCAGCTCGTTGTCCCTTTATTTCTGTCTAAACTTGGTGCAGATATCCCATGTTGCGCTTAGAAAAATAGTTCCAATTAAGTTCTGTCCCACAATAGTGGGTGCAAAGGAGGATGTACAAGGAGAAACCCTGTGTGGCACAGCTGATGGTATGGACAGCCTTCAACCCATCAAGGTGTGGATTGATGGGAAAGGTCAAGGAGAGCTTTGAACGAGGAACGGAATAAGAACTGACTGCAGAGCCATCGGTTAGAGTAGTCTAGTTTGTGAGTACACTATTCTTCAAGTGAGATTACGTGGATGAGTGGGGAAAGCTGTGCTTGTGGGCTGGGCCAGTGCTGGTGGGTAGTGGTCTGGGCAGTGACACCCTTTGGTACATTAGACCTTAGCATCTGATTGAAGCTGCATATCTTCTCCCAAATTACTAATGATACGATGAGAGGAAATAGCCTCAAGTTGCGTTGGGGGAGTTTAAATTGGATCTTGGGAAGAAGCTCTTTCCTGAGAGAGTGGCTGGGCACTGGAACAGGCTGTCCAGGGAGGTGGTGGAGTCCTTATCCCTGGAGGTGTTTAAAAACTGTAGCTAGAGTACTTGAGGCCATGGTCTAGGGGTTAGGGAACTGTTGGAATGAGGGCTGGGCTTGGTGAATCTGGAGGTCCTTTCCAGCCATGATGATTATATGATCCCATCTCACCATTTATATTTTACATGTTTGGGCTGGTTACTTTTAGAATGGTTGATACTTCCATCAGCTAAAGTTTCCTGTAAAGTTTCCCTGAAGCAGTTGTTGAAAGTTTCTGTGGGCCAGTTGGATCATGAATTCCCATCTTCCTACAGTTTATCAAGCTTTGGCCTTTATTTTTTTTCATCTTCCATCCCAAACCACCTTTATTTAGTTTGTGGCCCACTACAGCAATTTTTTACCAAGCTGAGAGTTACGTTTGCAGTCAGTGCGTAACTGAAATAGTAATTAGCATGAACACTTGCTTTCTTTTAAGGCTCGCTTGTCAGTGCTTTAGCTCTCCAACTTGATGCTCAGGTCTGATGTTACTGCAGATAACTGCTTGGAGAAAGAGCACCTCTTGATCTGCCCTTGCATCCCAGCAGCCAAACCCCAAGGATGGGAGCTGGGCTGGGGTTTGGGGTTCCCACCTGATTGCCCCTGTCTTTTCTCCACTTCTGGCATGTCAAGTGAGTGCAAAGCCAGAAGTCATTGTGCTTGAAACCCTATTTTCTATGAATAAGTGAGACTGTCGCTGTCTTTACCTCACTTGGTTATGCAGGAGCTGCCAAGGGATCTAACAGAGGCTTCAGACCCTGATGCAGGGCTCACATGCTCACCCCTTTCCTCTTGAAAATGATGAATTTGTCTTTGCAGTCCTGAGAAGGAGCCCCAGAGGATCTGCAGACATCACAGCTGAGTGTGAGTTTGGCAGTGGCAAATAGCCAAGACAGTGGCTTTTCCGTCTTGGCCCTGGTAATTACAAATAAAGTTGAGGTCGGAGTAAGTAGATCTGCTCCCCACTTCTTGCCTGTGTGCCGCTTCCTCTTCCGCAGCAGATGCCTTAAATGGAGGGGCAGAATCTCATTAAAACAAGGCTGGGATTGTTTCTCTGGTGGAGAACATGATGCTCGCTTTTCTTTGGAAGGGGCTTATGGGCAGAGGGAATTGCGGATCTAGTGTGGAGGGGAATTGTGAACCAAGTTCTCTCTCTTGGAGCAGAGGGCTTGACATGGTCTCAGTCGTGGCCATGTGGTTCTGTCTGCTCTGATTCCAGGGAATGAGCAGAAAATGAGCCTGAGTGGGAAGAGTGAGACAAGCTCTAGAGGTAGAAACCCAGTTGGTTTTGTACCTGGCAGGTGTTAGTGGTGTGGGCCAGTTCACAGAATGGTTTTAAGTTCCTGGGCCTTCATTTGCCTTTCGATGCAGGAGGCAAATGTGTCTGAGGCAAGGGACGATGTAAGTGAAAGATTTACTAGCACAGGTTCACCTGGCCGATGCCTGGTCACAGCTTGCAGTTGGGTTTCTGTATTTGTGTGGCTGTATCAAGGTTTTGATGCAGGTGTCTGAATTGTAACGTGGTTCTTTTTTCTGGTGGTCCTCTGTGCTTGCAAAGTTGTGTGGACCTGTGGGTCAGCACTTCCTCTAAGGCTTCCCGGGCTTGGGGCTCCTGTCTGGTGTCACCAGTGTCTCTGCTTGCCAATGGATTGATCTCTGAGTCAAAGCTTATGAGATAACTCTGGATTTTGCTACTACCAATTGTGGCAGCTCTCCTTTGCAGACTTTGGGTTGTAATGCAAAAACTTTCTCATATTCTATAAAAATAATGCATGAGGTAGAAAAAGTCTCTCTCCTGTATGAACAAACTCATATTCACTTTGGGACTTGGTTAGAGAAGGTACAGACGGGTGATGCTGATGGCTGTGTGGTACCAAAGGCTGAGGCAGCTTCTGTCGTAGCCCTTGCAAGATTTCCCTGACATTTGCAGGAGCTGGACGTAGCCCAGCAGGTTGAGCTGTGATGCCTGAAGATATTATTTTACTTAGAGAGTAAATGTGAATATTGAGAGTGTCATCTGCAGGATTCAGCAGCTTTGCTCCGCTTGTTTGCTCTCGAGTGAGGCACCCCTGGAGTGGAAGCATGGGGTGCTTTAAAAAGTTTCTCTTCTGTTACTGATCCCTGCAGTAATTAGGTCCAGATTTCTCTATTTTTTTTTTTAATAAAAAATATTTCAGACAAACCTGCCTTTTAACCAGTTAATTCTGCTCCTGGCCTAAGCTGTTGCCTGCTAGGGTGTGGGCATGTGTTGTGTTTTGAGTTCTAATTGTTGGTATAAGAAGAAATTAAGAAGGTGGCTAAAACGGGATCCAACCAGGTTTAGCTTGAAACATTTCAAAACTCCCTTTCTGTGCTGCCACTGGTTTTATTTGCTGTGTTTTCTGATTAAAACCCTCCCCAGCATCACACATCAGTTCTTGTCTTCAGATTTTTCTTGTTGCCTCCTCTTCTCTGTCTCCCATCGTCGGTGGGAAATGAAGAAGGGCAATCCGGAGAGAAATGTGGAGGAGAAAAACATCCACAACGTTTGTTGTGGCGGAGCTTGGCCGATGTGCCATTTGCCAGCAGAACATTGTGTTTCTGCAGCAGCTGTGCTCTAGGTTCCTGAGCTTCCCTGCTTTTCATAGTTTTCCTACTGGGATAGTCCCTTGTTTCTCATGCAGCAAAAATCAGTGAGATTTCCCCCCCCCCATGCTCCAGTTGCCCCTGGGATCAGCCTGGTTCTGGGTAGGTTGTTGTTTTATTTAAAAAAATCTTATAGTTCCAAAAGAGTGGATTATTTTAAAAATAAAGTTCCCAGGCTGTTTCCCTCCAGATAATGATGAAATGTTGAGTTATAACTACCTGAGTGACCTTTTAAGATAAGAGTTGTTATTGACTGGTGGTATTATGTTAACCTGATAAGAATCCTTTTTAAAAGAGGAGGAAGAAAACCCCAACAAACCCTCCAGTAACTGTAACAACTTACTTAGCCAGCTCCTTCCTGACACTGGTGCCAGTGTGGCCCTACTGGGTTTCCATCTGGCAGCCCCTCAGGGGGTCTGGGAAACCTCCCCAGAGCTTCAGGTTGTGAGGGATGCCTGAGGTTACTTGGCTGCTCCTGTTGCTGCCAACCCCTGAGTTTTTGTCATCTGTATGGGATTTTAGCCTGGGAGTTTTGCTGGAGCTCAGTCCTGTGATGATGAGTCTGGTGCTGCAGGTTTGGGTGTGGTGGGAAGGATGAGTTCGAGGGAGGAAGGTGCTGGGAGCAGCATGGATTGGTTTTGGAAGTCAAAGGAGGATGCTTTTGATAGTCCTTGCTTAAGAAATGAGGAACCGGGCAAGGAAGGCTCTTCCTTATCAGGCACAGTGCAGCTGTTGGAGCTCATTTGGGAGCTGGGTCCCATCTTTGTGTCCCACAAGAAGTGCCAGCTCTTGTTTTGGGTTACTGCAACAGTTAGGAATCTGAGAACAGTATTTGAAGCTCTCCTTTGCTTAGTGAGACCTGCATGGTACATTTGCACGTGCTGCTCGCAGGGATACTGTCAATTCAAATCAGAATTCACACTTTTGTTGTGGACTCGGTTACCTTCTGTTATCAGGGGTTACCGCTGAGACTGTTAGAGCTAAAGAAGACTGACCATGAGCAATTGATTTTTCTTACCGCCTGCTTTTCTCCTTCTTTCCTCATCCCTTTGCACTGGTACTACCTGTGTGTCACAGGTTTGGTGGAAAGTGTGAAGGGCTCATGGTTTCCAGGTGAGGTTGGGCTAAGAGATGAATAAGTAAGCAGCAGCAGCAGCTTGGAAAGTACAGAGACTCCAGAGGTCTAAAAGGAGAAGGCTATAAGCCTGATAAAACAAGAAAATACTCTAAATGCCTTAGAATTAGATCTAGTAAAAAAGATGGTAATATATTTGAATACCTACCAGCAGCAGACGCAAAGGTGTACAACTTGGTGTACCTGCTCAGGAAATCGATTACCCAAACCTGCCAGGTTTAAAGAGTCATGACAGCAGCAGGAATTCTTTTAATGATGGCTCCTGGCACTGCATAAAGGGGTGTCTTCCTGGGCAACGCACGCTAACCTTCCACCACATTATTGTGAAGCAGTCAGTTGGATGCTGAGTGATTTTTTGTGAGCTATGTCAAATCTCAGTCAGCCAGGAGGGCTGGTATAAATAAAGGTGTCTGCTTGTGTTCAAGGGTACATGGATAATAGCTGTTGTAATTCAGCTGCCCACCTCGGCTCTCTGCCTTTTGGAAATCACTGATCAGAGATTCCAGGATGAATGGGTATTTAAAGGGATGGAGCTGCTGAAAGTGGTCACTGTGGTCGGTGTCTATCCTCTGGGACAGGTGGCTGGCACTGGCCTCCTTCCACTGATATCCCAGGTCTGTATTTTGTGCAAAGCAAATGTTGCTGTAATAAAACTTCTAGTGGTTAAATTGTAAGGCTCTGCATTCATCTTTTTGCAAGCTGCACTTGAATCTTTCAGTTTGTCATCTTTCTTTTCTTACCTTTTTTAATTTGGCAGTGGGTAAACACTTGAAGATCTCTCTGGACAAGCCACAGCAGCTGGGGGATACTGGTTTCTCTATGGAGAGGAAGAATTTCATTAGAGGAGCTATTGTTCCACTGTGTTCTCAGCATTTTGGCAACTGTTCTTTAGATTAACCCTACAGAAAAGGGAGGGTGCTCTTTGCCGGGGTCTGAAATAATTGCAAAAATGTGGGCAGATGCTTTTGCATTGTTAGAAGTCAATACTGGTTGGTAGTAGGGAAACGTGGTCTGGGATTAAGAAACGAAGAAGCCAGAGTCCTTTAAATCCCTCCTAAAGCCAAACTGGATGTCAGCATTGCTGTTCAGTTGTTTTCTGAGTTTAAAATAGAAACAGTTCATGTTTTCTCCCCTTACCCTTAGCAATCAACAATCTCTGTGTGCAGTACGTGGAGCACTGCTGCATGAGGGGCACAGACGCTGGCCACTGCTGCAATCCAGTTCTGCTGATGCTTTGGCCTTGCTCTGACACTCTGCAGACCCTGAAGATCCCATTCCTTGCTGGTGTAATATCCTTGATGTGAACAGAGTTGTTCCTGCTGTGGATTTGATGCTGTTTGCTTGTTGGTAAATCAGCTTTTTGTTTGACACTTGGTTCTTGGCTGCACCAATCACTTGTGGGTTTGTGGAGAGCATCACCCATCCCCTTGCCTAGTGGTTCTGTCCTTGTCCCAGGCCACCTCTGTGCCCCCTTTTGAGGGGAAGACATTTCAAAGTTGTGTGGATCTGGAGCTTATGGACAGGGTTTAGTGGTGGCCTTGGCACAG
This sequence comes from Rhinopomastus cyanomelas, assembly GCA_013400115.1. Classification (NCBI taxonomy): domain Eukaryota; kingdom Metazoa; phylum Chordata; class Aves; order Bucerotiformes; family Rhinopomastidae; genus Rhinopomastus; species Rhinopomastus cyanomelas. The sequence continues at coordinate 30,393 of VXBP01008639.1, forward strand.
CTGGGTTAATGGTTGGACTAATTTATAAAGTTCTTTTCCAACCTGAACAATTCTGTTAAAGCTCCTTGGGCCATTCCCCCTCTCCTGCAGGGCTTGTGGTGGGTGGCAGCTGGCACACTCAACCCATGTCCTGTATAACTAATACAAAATACTCACTGGATAATCCGTTTTCCTGAGCAGAGGAACAGAGGAAGGATTCAATGTGAGAGTGAGCATCCCACATATGGCTTAAGTAGGGCAGGTGGGAAGGAAACCTTCCTCCAGCTTTGAGATGTTTGTGCCTCAATTACCTGCATAGAGAACCCTTTTAAAATATATCTCTCCATGCTTTACTTTACAATTTACTTTACAAAGCAGGGTTGCCTTCCCACTGCTAATGCTCAAATACTGGTTACTTCTTGGTCTCCTCCAGTACTAGCCAGGTTTGGATCCCTGCTCTGAATTGTGGTGTAAATGAGTCTCCCACTTTGAGAGTGGGAATGAAGCATGAAGTCTGCTGCTTGAAAAACCACCCTGCTGAATTACGTGGTGCTTGTAGCTGGTTTTAATTCCAGCAGGTGAATGCAGCTGATAAAGCATCACTTCTAGTGGGTTTGCATGGAATTCTTCTGAATTTATCCTGATGAAATTGACCCCCTGGCACTGGTGAAAAATGGGAACAGCCTCCCTACTCCTGCCTGCTAGAGCCACTGAATCTGGCAGCAGTTTCCTCGATCTGGAACAAACACTTAATAATACCAAATCCTTTTCTATGGAAGCACATCAAGATGTGCTAACAAACAGATGCCGGTGGCTCTGTGAAGACACTGCTTCTCACTGCAGACCTGCCTGGGTGCAAAAGCTTGGCACGTGCCTCTTCTTCAACTGGGCACACTGCTCTCAGGTGGGCCAGGCTTGGTAGAAGTGGGGACAACATGCAGGTGTGGAGCTCTTACCTGCTGAGCTTTGCTGTGAACACAAGGATGCTTTAACCATGCGTGGTCCCTCATGGAGAAACAGGAGCCTGTGAGTGGTAGCCCAGGAGTGATGAAGCTCGTCGCTTACCCTACGCAGCAACTTCTTGCTCTGCCAGCATCTGCAGAGCTGACTTTAGCCCCTAGCTCTGTAAAACATCACTGAGGTTTGGGTTTTTATTTAATCTATTGTGTATATTTTGGTTCAGCTTACCCCCACAATTACATTAATTTGCTTTATTATACACAAAGAGGTCAAAAATGCATCTGGCAGAGAGGATTAAAACCCTAATCTGACTGTTAAGAAGCACAAGATGGTTTAGGATTTTCTTTCTAGGTGTGCAGAGCTCTAACACGAGCAAACATGATCCTTTGTGGTTCCAGTTTTCATATGGAGAACTCATTAAAACTTCTGTGAATGCTCAAGTAGATGAAAAATGAATGAGTTTGAAACACAGAACTGAATTTTACCACATTAAAGCAGTTATCATGATTTAAGAGCTTGATCTTGGTTTGGTGGTTAGGTTTTGTAGTCTTTTTTTCTGTAGTGTATGTGAACCTGGAGCAATAGGACTGTTTTACCGTTTACAGGATTTAGTAAGTCACTCTAATTTTGTTTGATGTTGCAGTTCTTCGAAATTACACAAGGTCAGACCGAGAGTAGCTAATGTCAGTTTGTAGGCAGAGGCTTTCTCAGTAGACTTACAATTAGTGCAACAGTACTGCTGCTTTCAAGAGGGATGTGGCAGGAAACGAGACCACTGGAATTTTGTTAAATAAAAATAATGCTTGGAGATTTTTTCTTTTTTTAATATAAGGAGAAGATGAAACCCTATAACAGCCAAAGTTCAGCTGAATTTCGCTTGCTCTCACGTGTGCTTCTGACCCAAGAGGTCTTGTGACAGGACATCAAGGATCATAGAATGGTTTGGGTTGGAAGGGAGCTGAGAACTCAGTCCAGTGCAGACCCCCTGCCATGGCAGCGACATCTCTCACCAGACCAGGTTTCCCACAGCCCCTTCCAACCTGGCCTTGAACCCTGCCAGGTGTGGAACAGCCACAGGCTCCCTAGGCAACCTGTTCCAGGGCCTCAGCACCCTCACAGGGAGGAATTTCTTCCTCAAATCTCATCTTAGTCTCGCCTCTTTTAGCTTGAACCATTCCTCTTGTCTTGTCACCAGAGTTCATATAAAGATGTGGCAGTGGTGCCCTTGCTTCCTTCAGGGGCTGACAAACCACTTTTGAGTCCTTAACACTGGGTTTCCTAGGTTTACCCACAGTAAGATCCCAGAGATGCTGAGACCTTTTCTCCTGGGGTCTGAGTTGTTCTGGTGCTGCTTGATGGGCCCTGCTACTCCATCCCAGCCAGGCACTTGGCTTTGCTGTTTTGCACAATCTTTTAGCTGCAACATTAATCCTGTTGTGAATATTAGCTTCATCTTGATGTTAAAGAAAATAAATCCCTGGCTATTTTCAGACAGCTCTCCCATTCTGGCCTCCCATGTAACAAGAAGCCCAAAGCACCATCCCACTTTTCCTGCAGTGAGCCCCACATCATGCGAGTAGCCAGGGCTTTAGCCAAGGGATCCTGCAGCCTGTCGTGGCTGCGATGCTGCTCTAATGGGTGGTGTTAAGAGCAAATCCTTGTCACCTCAGTGTTCCAGGTGATGCCCAGGGTCCTCAGAAAACTGTTTCACAACTTGTCTCTTTATACGTGTGTTAATTTTCCTTTCAAATTCCAGACAGTTGCCGCAACCATGTGTGTCCCTTTCTTACCTACATCATCATCTGGAGGTAGCTGGGAGCCTGGTGATGTGGGTATGGAAAGGGGAGCTCCCATGTCCTCACTACTTTTTACCTTTCCTTGTCCAGAGAGACCATTTCATGACTTAGAAGTTGCTGGTGACCACAGCACACTTTTGCAGCCATGTGCCCAAACGGAGATGGTGAGATCAAGTCCTGTTTCTCATCAGCCTTCCACCAGTGGGGGCTGTGGGGGAGCCCCAGGGCTGCTCCATCCCTGCTGGGATGCAGGGGTGCAAGTCCCTGGACTCCTCTGGCTTTTCCCCATATAGGATGCAGCCAGCAACCTCCATCTGTCCCCTGGGTGCCAGCTGGAGCCCTGCATGCAGCACCAGGACTCCCTGGGCATCACCTGCCTGCAGCCAAATAAAACTCATTTCTCTTTCTCCATCTACCTGTTACCCAACTGCCTGGCATTAGTGAGGGAGATTGGGCCTGTGGGCAACTCTCCAGCCACATCTCAGTCTGCTTTTATCTCCCTTAAAATGTCTGCATACCTCGGTTTGCAAACACAGCCAGTGCTACCTCACTCTATTGAGGGATTTTTTTTTTTAGTGGTATTAACTCCTCCTGTGCCCCTGGCTGCTATAATTTAGCCCTGTTGTGGTACAAGTCTCAGTGTGTGCTTTGTGCTCCTGCTCTTCTATATTTCTGCAGCAAAGACATTATGTTGCAGCTCCCAGGAGAGAGGGAAGTAGTGTTAACTTTTCATCTGCGTTGCTGCTAATTTAAGGGGTGAGAAAGCGGCCTAGGTCTGGTTAAGAACTGAGCATGTACTGATAGTACTAGGGTCAGTGCTGAATAACTCAATAAGCTAAAGAATGCAGCGATATCTAAAATTAAATCTGCTCTTAATTGCTGGGTTATAAATGGCACTGTTTTCTCGAAATGGAATTAATTTATTGTTTTCCAGTTGCTGACGCGAGGCTCATCGGCACCAACCCCACAGTTAGCATCAACACGATAATCAGGCTCCTTGGAAAGGTGCATTTGGCATCTCTCATACCAAATACAACTGTAAGCTGTGTCAAAACACCATTAAGGTGGTAATTAAAACTTGGAAAAAAGAAGGGGGGATGTGGAAAAGAGTAGAATAGATGAGTACATTCCAAATGGTGACTTTTCAATGAAGCTCTTTCATAAAAAACATTGTTTCTTGCCAAAACAAATTCAAAGGCATTTTTGTAATTTCTGTTGGGGAAAGGAGGAGTGTTTATCCAGCCTTTCATGTTGGCTGGGCTTTTCTACTTTTACTTGAGAAAGGGGAAGGGAAAAAAAAAGGCAGTGCAAAAACAGGTGTTTTTGTCTGGATGTGCTCCTGTCCAGAACAAAGTGGGATGAAGGGTAGTGAGAGGTGCAAAGATCTCTTTAGACCCACAGCTGAAATCCAGCAGTGATGGAATCTCCTCATATGCTGTGCTTAGGGCCCAAAGTAGTTCCTATGGGGGTCCCCTTGCCTCTGCTTTTGGAAGAGGAACTCTCTTTGGGTACCCAGCATGGAAGCAGGGCTCTCCCACTTGCTTCACAGAGCATCTTCTGCAGCAACTGGCATCCAACCAGCACACAAAACAAAACTGCTCAAGGTATTTATAGTTTTCCCTTGTGATTCTTTTTTATATCCTTCCAGTTTTGGACACGTTTTTGACAGGTTTTACCTGCTGAGTCACCATTCATCCTCTTGCACAGGAGCTACTCCTGCCATGCCAATTCCCCAAGTAGGCTTGTACAATCATCACTTAAAAATAAAACCTGTCAAGGAAGAGGGCTTTTCCCCTCTCCTTATTTTTCTCCTTGATATCACCAGCTGCTTTTGCTGCTGTGTGGTGGCTCCCTCACACAAGATAGTTATTCTGTAGATGCTGTGCCTTCACGTCACAGAGGGTGGCTTTATGGTTTATCGTGTCCTGTCTGGAGGAACAGTGTGTTGAAACTAGATAATGACAAAACTTTTGAAGAGAACTGTATTTGATTCTGCAAGAAGTGCTTTGGTTTCTCTAAGATGGATTTTTTTTTTCTGGTGGTGAACCGCAGCTTGACCGCAAACTATTTGATTCTTGTAGCTTTACTTAACTCCACAGCAAGTAGCTATGACACTTATTTATCACTGAATCATGGAATGGCTTAAGTTGGAAGGGACCTCTGAGTTCACCCAGTGCCAACCTCTACCATGGGCAGCGACACCTCGCATCAGACCAGGTTGCCCACAGCCCCATCCAATCTGGCCTTCAGCACTGCCAGGGGTGGAGCAGCCACAACCTCCCTTGGCAACCTGTCCCAGTGCCCCAGCACCCTACTACTGATGGATGGGAAGCAAAGGGTGGTCTTCCCAAGGGTAACCCCGATACACAGGTCAGTTCTCTTTCCCACTTTACCAGCTTCTGATAGCAAGTGTGTTTACAGCTGTTACTGCAGTGTTGCTCAGTGCTTGATCTGCAGCACCCATCCTGTTGGCAGCCATAGCTCGTGGAAAGTCTTGGGATATGTGCAAAGTCCCATATTTAGGGTATCAAAGCACCTGCCTTTCTCTTGCTTCAAGAGCTTTCCAAAAATGCATCTTGGATTTATTTGCTTGGCTTTATTAGCTGTAATTTTGTCAAGATGATTATTAGCTACTTTCTACCTCTGTGTTTTTACTGATTTCAGCCTGTGCTGATGCTGTAGCATGTTGCTTTATGTTGTAGATGGCTGTTCTGCCTGGGTGATGCGTTCCTTTATTTTGTGGGTGCTCCCACCTTTTTCCTGCCTGGGGAATACACAGTAGAACTGAAATATTCTCTCTATAAATTTCAGTCTATACGCTAATCTCTCTCTATATTCATCCTCCAGGTGGTTGCATTTCACTGTATTACAGCTGCTAGTGGGATGTTGGTGAAAAGTCTTATTTTAGCTTTCTCCTGCTGTCATCCCATGGGGCAAAGCCTCCCCTAGAGGAAAGAGGGAGATATTTGAGGAGCAATTTGGGAGAGAACAACTGCAGCTGAAACTGAAGCCAGGTTTGGAGGAGGAGGAAGCTAGGAAGGAGCTATTTCAGGGGTAGCTTGCTTGGCCGTGTTGGTGTGGAGCACAAAGGTGTCTGTCTACTTCCTTTGTGTCTGCTGGTGAGCACTAGCTGGACATGAGCTAAAGGTTTCATGCACAGCTTCATTGCCATAGCTTGAGGAGATGCAGGAATGTAGCCTGTTACTGGCGGTGTAGGTGCCTCACTGGTTTTGAGGTGTCTGGTAGGTAGGTTTGATGTGCAAGACCACCATGCATGTGCTATGGGGATTAAACATTGCATGTGTTTTGTTTGGTGTGCCTGCTCCTTCCTGAAGGGTTTGTATGTTGGTTTTTGTGTTTCATCCTGTCTTCTGAGAGGGTCAGATCACTCACAGTCTCCTCTCTAAACTGGAGAGCTTCCAAACTGGAGTTTCATCCTGCTCCCAAATACCTTATTCCTTCGAGTGGCTCACCTTTTCCATAATTAATCTTGTAATGCCCTGGGGATGTGCTGTATTAATCAGCCAAGAAACCTTTTGACCTCAAATTCTGCAGGACAGCTTGGATCCCAGTGGGAGGTACTGGCAATACTGAATGCGATGTGGGGCCCTCATCCCATAGCTTTTCTCCAGAACACAGAAGACAACAAGCTTCATACTTCTGCTGCTTTTAAATGTGAATGAGTAATTCAGTAAGGAAGAGCTATCAACTGTTCCTTTCATCTTAAGGAGCAATCTTGTTCTTTCTAATTCTAATAAGAATTAGATAGTGATCTAATTTGTAATCTTGCACCGTTAACCACTGCTTGAACATAAGGTTTCTCGTTATCATCGCAGGCTCTTTTGTTACAACAGTCCCTGTCATGTCATTTTCGGAGCTTCAGGCATCTTGCTCAGACACATGGTGAGACACTCTTAGTCCTCCCTGCACACCCAAGTCTAAAATTGGCTTTTTTCCTTTTTGTTTAAGTTTCCAAGATACTCATGAGTACTTCAGTGCTAGAAAAGAAAGCAAAAAGCCCACTAACACCAACAGTTCTTGCAAAAAGAAGGTTTCTAAAAATGCGTCTCCTGTCAGAGAGGAGATCCTGTGTACCTGGGCTGGAACTCAGAAATGGTTGATGTGTTTTGTTAAGTTTTGCAAAAGGTTTTTTGTACTGCAGATTTGGTGAGGTTTTTCTAATGGTTGAGTAAAGTTTGTAATTCAGAGGTTTTCTCTCCTTTCTCCCAAGTGCTGCACAAGTGGGGAGTCCTGAATCATAGGGTCACAGAATTACAGAGGCTGGAAAAGACCTCTGAGCTCATCCAGCCCAGCTCATGACCTAACATCGCCACATTGGCCAGACCAGGGCACTAAGGCCTGTGCAGCCAGACTGTCCTCCAGGGATGAGGACTCCATCACTGCCCTGGGCAGTCCATTCCAGTGTCTGATCACCCCTTCTGTGAGGAAGGGCTTCCTAATATCTAACCTAACCCTTCCCTAGCAGCTTCAGGCCCTGCCCTCTCATCTTGTTGCTGATTGCCTGGGAGAAGAGCCTGACCCCTGCCAGACTACAACCTCCCTTCAATGAGTTGCAGAGAGGGAGAAGGTCCCCCCCGAGTCTCTTCCAGGCTAAACAGCCCCAGCTCCCTCAGCCTCTCCTTATCAGACTTTCTCCCCAGTCCCTTCACCAGCCTTGTTGCTCCTCTGGACCCCCTTTAGCCCCTCAATCACTTTCTTGAAGTGAGTGGCCCAGCGCTGTCCCCAGTACTTGAGGGGAAGCCTCCCCAGTGCCCAGTACAGGGATAGAATGACATCCCTAGTCTCAGGGGTGCACTAGATGAACTTGGAATGTCTCTTTCAACCCAAAGCATTCAGTGAGCCTGGGCACAACGTTCTGTCCTACGTCTTCCTGCCGAAGATGGACATCTTGTACATACAGGTTCTCCTGTCCTCCCTCTCAGCCTATGTGAGGGCTTGAAGACAAGCAGTCCATTATGTCCTGCATTGCAGGAGCTGCTGGGGAAAGAGCACCCCTTCTTGTCTCTGGCATGAGGTGCTTTCAGCAAGGTCAAAACACTTAAAATTGCATTAGGGGTGTGTTTAGGGGAAAGGGGACAGTGGGGCGTGAGCTCTGCCACCCCACTGCTGAGCAAAAAGGGTTTGTTATCACAGGAGAATACCATCAGGCCGGTGGGATGAGGCTGGATGGTTGAGATTGGAGCTGAGACTGTTGTGATACTCCTTCTGTCCAGATGGTTTTGTCTTCCTATTGGTATTTCAGCTTCCCCTGTGGTATCAGCAGGACAATTATGTATCAAGTAGAAGGTGAATTGGGCCATGCAGCGTTTAAATTGTTTTTGAAAACTCAGCTCTTTTTACAGTTGCTGTTAATCCTTCCTCTCAGATGTCCCTTTGGCTGGTGATGTGTGGTAAAGAGGAGGGGGGGGGAAAAAAGGGAAATCCTACTTAGGGATTAAGAAAAGTGCTTTGTCCCTAGTGCCGGAGCCAGGCAGCGAAGCATGAGAAGGACTCGCATGGGATTCATTGCAGCCGCATGTTCAGCTTCAGCCATTTTCCCATCAAAGCAGAAGCCACATAAACATACCTGGTTTTATTATTGCCATGATAGAGGAAGCATTTTCTGCCTGAAATAATAGCTGTAGGGAATTTCTTGGGTAGTTCAGAGGGATAAGTGGGCCTGTTGACCCACTTTGAGGCCACAGGGGCTTCTTGAAGTGAAGACTTCAGGCTATGAGAGTTCTTATGTCATTGAGGATGGTGGTATGCTATGACAGGTCTGAACCTTGCTCCAAACATACAGAATTAGCTTCATTTAAATTTTTCTCTAGGAGTTTTACATGCCCTACTGTCTTTGTATGCTTCCTTCTTCCTGTGGACATCTGGAGCTCAGAGACAGGCTTTAGCTGTGGACTTGGGAAAATTGAGCTAATGGTTGGACTTGATCTTTAAGTCCTTTTCCAACCTAAATGATTCTGTGATTCTGTGTTGGCCCATCTCTGTGGGGAGGCGGGATCCCCATGCAAACCCCATTTTGTGCCATCTTTCCTTCCCTTACTCAGCATGAGAGTCCCCTTTGGCTCTCCTCCCTTGTACTTTGGACACTTTCCAGGAGAGCATCAGCTTGTTGCATCCTATGTGCTGACAGATGACTCTGGAAGTGATGCACTCTGTGGTGGGTGCCAGAGCTCCTCCCACCATTCAAGACCACGAAATAGCTGAAGGAAAGCATGGGGATGTGTTTCTTCCCTCCACTGGTATGCTGTGCAAACTTGTCCTTCTGGATCTACCACCCAACACATCCCAGATCTGTATTTCCAGCACACCTGCCATGTCCCTGCTCCTGCTTTGGGAACTCATGGAATCACGGACTAGGTTGGGTTGGAAGAGATAATCCAGCCCTAACCCCCTGCCATGGGCAGTGACACCTCTCACCAGACCAGTTTGGCTGGAGCCTCATCCAACATGGCCTTGAAAACAAGAGTGATTTTGGGGGCAGCTTTTGATGTTAGAGGAAGAGAAGCAACAGTGAGAGTAGTCCTTGTGGGGCCTGGTCCTATAATTGCATTTGGTCTATAAAATGTGTTCTGTTTGGCTTGAAAAGTCACATTGGCATGGGTTTACAGAGCAAAGGCACAGCTTCTAGTCAGAATATCGGTGTCTCTCTTGATGCTTTACCTTAATCTTTAGCCTTTGTTTTTCAGTCCTCTTCTCTGTAAGACAAAGATAATCTAGCTGGCAAGGGTAAGTAATTTAATTTAAGGTCATTCAATTCTCACACAAAGGTATTTGGATAGAAAACACCACAGTAGCCCAGAGCGTAGGGGTAGGTTTGGTGCTGCAGTGCTTGGATGATGCCCATTAACATAAACATAGAAACGTGCTGTGGCAGGGGGTTTGGAACTAGGTGATCTCTCTAAGGCCCCTTCCAACCTAAACCTTTCTGTGAGTCTGATACCTTTCAGCACAGCTTTAAAAATCACCTGTATTGTCTAGACTGTAAATACAAGAAGAATAATTAGCCCAGTTGTTCCCTCTGCAACCTCCAGCTTCTGAAGCAAAGCCGGGTCCTTCCCTTCTTTCTGTACCCATGTCCTCACCTTGTGTTACAGGTCCCTGCTCAGATGTGCGCTTGCAAGACTCATTTCTTTCCCCACTTCGTCCTCAGGCAATGAGTTTAAATAAAAGGGAAGTTTTCCTTGGGTAGCAGAAAAATAAACAAGGCTCCACCTGGATTTCCTGGGGGTTTTTTGTTGTTGTTTAATAAATTCAGGTGGAGCCTTATTTATTTTTTTCTTAATTATGTAATAAATTGTTACACTCAGTTTATTCTGAGCACAGTGTGGAAGCAGGAGGCTGCAGCAGCTTTGCCATCCTCTGTGCAGGTGAAGGAGGGTGAGAGGGATGGGAATCTTTGCTTTGGGCTGTACCTGGATGTGACCATGATTGCCCTGGCCAGAAAGAGTGAGGTACACCCCCCTCACCCTTTCACCCAGTACATCAGCAGCATTGTTCTGCCTCATCACCAGACAGATGGTAGATGAAGGTGGAATTGCTCTACAGGTTGCCCTCAGCCAACCTCACGCTGAGGTTTCCTTGGTCAAGGCTTGGTGCAGCTTCTTGACAGAGATGGGTATTCAGTCCTGTAGGAATAGGGCTGTCCTTCACAGAAAATCTTTGAAAATAAAAGTAGGACTTTTGTCTGAAAAATACTTTCAGATTCTCAGACCAGAAGGGAACAGTGTGCTGATCCTCCAATCTGGCCAGACACTAGAGCTCCTGGTTTTTAAAGGAGGTGGGTTTTATTTCAGCAGTGCCCATCAGCTCCCCAAAATGGGGTCAGCCCTTGTGTGTTGCTCTCTATGGTGGATAATGAGCTCCTCTGGCAGAAGATTCCCTCTCTTGTGCCCATCCTTGCTGATGGTATGTGTTGGCATCATGTCAGGCTTCTATCAGGAGATAAAAGCAGGTGCTCAGTGCTGGGAAGATGATTCCTATGTGTTTGGCTCTCACAATCCCTCCACCCCAGGAAAGGATTGGAGATGGGTAGCAGCATCTCTGCCCAATGGCTCCCTGGTTTCCATGGGTCCCATCTTCATCACAGTGGACAAATAAATGCAGCTGAGGGTAACAGATCCCTGGATCAGGCTGCCCAGAGAGGTGGTGGAGTCTTTCTCTCTGGAGACATTCAAAACCCACTTGCATGTGTTCCTGTGAGATCTGCTTTAGGGCATGCTGCTCCAGCAGCAAGGTTGGACAAGGTGATCTCCAGAGGTCCCTTCCAACCCCACCTTTCCATGATTCTGTGACTGGGAGAGACCTGCGGGTTTGCAGCTGATCGAACACACCAGTTGCACAGACTTCAGCCAGGGCCAGGGAGTTTTCTTGTGCCAGGAAGAGCCAGGTTGAGCGATAAAGGCTGCCTTGTTAATGTGTCTTGCTCTAGGCGATGTTTCCACAGCTTTCTGTCTGTTTACCAAGAATATTCAGACATGTAATTCCACCGGATCTGGCTGCTTACGGAGAAGGCTGGATTATTTGTGTTTCATAAATAAGGCCAGAAAACTCAAGGTCCAGAGCACTGAAAAGCAGCTCTGCATCACTAACGGGGTTTCTTTTTTTGTCCCACTCTCCTACCCTATGCTTTATTCTTTCGCTTTAACCATAGCTCTCTTTTCCATGCCTCGTTATGCCTGTTTTGTTCTCACCCAAAAGTTAGTGTAACCCTCCCTACAAGCCAACCTTGTTGCCATACAGTGTGGAATTTCTGCCCCCTTTACATCCCTTTTGGCTTTACCCCACACACCTTCAGTACCACTGGCTGTGGGACACAGCTGAGCAAACTTCACTGCTAGGCAGATGTTTTGAGGCTACTTGTGAGCATCAGCTCCTGCCACCTAAAACTATTTAGATTGTCCTGCACAGGAGGGTCTTACATGATTCTCTGCTCCCCACAGATCCTTTCATCCACATGGTCCTTTTTGTGGTTTAATCCTGCTAGTGGGTTTTATTTTTCTTTCTGTATGGTAAGACCTTATTTCAGGAGGAGCCAGGGTTATTGAGGAAGGGAGGAGGTGGTCCCAGCACATCCCCTCCCAGTGTGCTGTGGGGTTTTGTGGAACTGCTCTTGTCTTAGTGAGCTTTTGTGTTCCCTACCACCTTTTCCAAAACTCTCCTGTTCATCATTTTAGATGTGAAAACCAGGGAAAGGCTGGTTTACACCAGCAGCTGTGTGAGCTGAGAGCTCTGTCCATCAGTCTCCAGCGGGGCAGAGCATCCCTTCCCTCATCTCTGGTTGAGCCCAGGGGAAAAGCAGCTCCATGAGAGTAAATGAACAATTTGATTAATTAGAGTTCTCTGGATCTTTTCCATCTGGAAGCCTGTGGAAGCAGCGGATGGCTCATGTCCTCGAGCTGGGCACCTGCACCACTGCTCCAGGGTTCACACCTGGACCCTGCACTGATGATCAGGCTCTGCAGGGGGAGAAACAACCCTGAAGTCTAATTATTTTTCATAAAAAGGGTCTCTAATGACTATTTAGTGGTCTGGCCTGTCCTTAAAGCACTTTGTAGGAACTGCTGAAGTAAAAGCAGTGCTGGTACCAAAGCAACCATATGTCCAGCTGAGCAGGGAGGTGAACATTCAACTAGCTGAAGTGTTTGGAGTAACATCTGTGGAGGGGTAGGAGGGATTTCACCTATCACTAGCATGGCAAGGTGTGCTCCTGTCAGACCCATCCTTGTTCTCCAGAGTCAAGCCAGGTTCTTCCTGTGACAGTGTTTCACTGGGATGCTGCTGCCTCCCTGCAGAGGGATAGAAAAAATAGCAGGGTGTTCTTGCAGGCTGTCTGGCTGCTCAGGGTGGTTTGCAGGAGAAGCAACGTGCGTATCCATAGCATGGCCTGTCCTCCAACCAGGCAAGCCTTGGTTTACCTCCATGGAAAGAACTGCTATGGATAGAATCACAGAGTCATAGAATCATCATGGCTGGAAAGGACCTCCAGGGTCATCAAGTCCAGCCCTTTCTCCTAGTGCCTAACCACTAGACCATATCCCCAAGCACCGCACCCACCCGTTCCCTTAAACACCTCCAGGGTTGGTGACACCACCACCTCCCTGGGCAATCCATTCCAGCACCTAACCACCCTCTCAGTAAAGAATTTCTTTCTAACATCCAGTCTAAACCTCCCCTGACGCAACTTGAGGCCATTTCCCCACGTCCTATCATCACCAATTTGAGAGAAGAGACCAACACCAGCCTTGCTACAACCTCCTTTCAGGTAGTTGTAGAGGGCAATAAGGTCCCCTCTCCATCTTCTTTTCTCCAGACTAAAGGGATAAACTCAGTGAAGTCTGGATTTGTGTCCTGTCGTAGTTGGAGAACAGATGTCTGTTTTTTTATGGAGCCATGGGTGAAAAGCATACAGCATGGATGGTTGGTGATGCCCCAGTTATGAGTAGCAACAAGCTGAGGTTCTTTGTGAGCTCTGTTTATCTGTGGTGCTGGGACCCTCAGTGCTGAAGGCAGGGAGGTTAAAGGTAGCCTTAAAAGGAATTTGGCCAACGGGGTGTGTGGCCAGCCCTAGGGATGACTGATGAGCTGATGCATGGGAAATCCTCTCAGTAGCAAGGTCTATAAAGTGATGCTTTCCCAGTATAAATTCATTTTCCAAAAGCCTAGTGTTTCTGCAGACTTCTTATGGTTCCATCCACACCAGCTAAGCTGAGATGGAAGTTTGGGAAACTGACCCCATAAGCAGAAGAACAATGGGAAGTTGTTCCAGCTACTTTTTTTCTAATGGAAAACAGACTTAAGGACTTAGTTTCCTGTTCTGGGGAAGTCAATGAGTGTTTGAAGTGCTGGTCAGTCTCTGTTCTGACTTTTCAGCACAACAATTAATACAAACCCCATTTTCAATGTGTCCTCAGAGAAGAGCATCCTTAGTGTCAGACCAGAGATTCATGGATGATGGATCATCATCACCACAGCAGCTTGAGGGGAACACACAGGCTGCACTTGGCAACTCTGATTGCTGGGCTGCAGCAGAGAGAAGAAGGGGCTAGCCCTACAAAACAACAATGTGCACAACTCTCAACTTTTGTATCTTCAAAGCATTGCATAGCAGTGAACTGGTTAATCCCAAACTTTTCCAGTTTGGTCATGAAATTGTGAACCAAATTGTGAACCACAGCAGAGTGGCACAGACAGAATCACAGAATTATTGAGGCTGGAAAAGACCTCCTGAAATCATCCAGCCCATGACCTAACCACCACAATTAGCTAGACCATGACACTAAATGCCACATTCCAACTGTCCTTAAACATCTCCAGGGATGGAGACTCCATCACCTACCTGGGCAGTCCATTCCAGTGTCTAATCACCCATTCCAGGAGGAAAGGCTTCAGCTTCAGGCCCTGCCTGGGGTTGCTGGCTGCCTGGGAGAAGAGCCCAACCTCCCTTCAGGGAGTTGTAGAGAGTAAGAAAGTCCCCTCCATGAGTCTCCTCTTCTCCAGGCTAAAGACTTTGACTCTTGCCCCAGCATGATGTGTCACATCCCAAGTGCAAGGAAATCATAGGATCATAGGATGTTAGGGGTTGGAAGGGACCCAAGAGATCATCAAGTCCAACCCCCCTGCCGGAGCAGGACAAAACTATCTAACACAGATCACAGAGGAACACATCCAGGCAGGCCTTGAAAGTCCCCAGAGAAGGAGACTCCACGACCTCCCTGGGGAGTCTGTTCCACTGCTCTGTGACCCTCACAGTAAAGAAGTTCCCCCTTGTGTTGAGGCGGAACCTCCTCTGCTGCAACTTACACCCATTGCTCCTTGTCCTATCACAGGGAGCAAGTGAAAAGAGCCTGTCCCCCCCCTCCTGGCCAGCCTTCAGGTACTTATAAACATTGATCAAATCTCCCCTGTCTTCTCTTCTCCAGACTAAAAAGCCCCAAGTCCCTCAGCCTCTCCTCATAAGCCATGCCCTCCTGTCCCCTAATCATCCTCGTAGCCCTCCGCTGGACCCTCTCTAGCAGATCCCTGTCCCTCTTAAACCGGGGGGCCCAAAACTGAACACAGTACTCAAGATGTTCAAGTCTGTAAAATATTTGACACCACAGAGGTGTTTAGGAGGATATGGTGCTCCAGGTGAAGGTTTGGTGCTGGTTTGAAGTCAGAGCACCATGTGATTTTTATAACCAGTATAATCTTCAAGGAGGCTCTGTCCAGGAGACGCTAGACACTGATAATAAACCCAGTTAGACTCTTAGGGTGGTTTTTATTTCACATTCCCCATGTGATGTTTCCAATGGCATTTTGTTTCAGACTTCCTTGGTAGGACAGCAGTAGGAATCCAGAAATATCTGAGGTATAAACAGTGTCTCTGTCTGTCTCCCTCTTCCCATCCAAAGATAATAAGAGCTGCAGGGCTTGTGTTGCTTTTCCTTGCATATTTTGGCAGGGAGAAAATAGCCTTGAAGTACAGCAAAAGACAGAAATATGCCAGAGCATCAGGAATCAAACCAGCTTCTTTGAGAATTGAGTAAGAGATCATAAAGATTGTTTTTCTCTTTCTTTCTAAAGGTGTTACAAGCAAAACTGTCATTTTGGGGGATGGAGGCTCAGAAAGCACTTTCCTAGACTGAAGAAAATTATTCAAACTGACAGATTTCAAAATGAAAACAAAACTGAGGAAAGGTTGAATTTTTAAGAACCACTGCTGGAACACTTGGAGAACAAAAATCTGCACTTGCTTTGCAGTTTTGCTGACATTATTTCTTAGGCTGTGCATTTGTGATCTGAAGGGAGCAATAACTTCTTGACTATTCCCTTGGTTTTTAAACCTGGTTTTGCTGGATGGGGAGGCTGCTATTTCTTCCCTTCTACACCAGAGTGGTCTCTGTGGCTTGGTACTGGTGATTGATCTACTGGAAAGCAGTCCTGTGGAGAGGGACCTGGGGGTCCTGGTGGGCAACACGTTAACCATGGCACAGCAATGTGTCCTGGTGCCCAAGAAGGCCAATTGGATCCTGGGGTGTATTAGGAGGAGTGTGTCCAGCAGATCGAGGGAAGTTCTTCTCCCCCTCTACTCTGCCCTGGTGAGGCCTCATCTTGAGTACTGTGTTCAGTTTTGGGCCCCCCAGTTTAAGAGGAACAAGGATCTACTGGAGAGGGTCCAGCGGAGGGCTACGAGGATGATTAGGGGACAGGAGGGCATGGCTTATGAGGAGAGGCTGAGGGACTTGGGGCTTTTTAGTCTGGAGAAGAGAAGACTTAGGGGAGATTTGATAAATGTTTATAAGTATCTGAAGGCTGGCCAGGAGGGGGGGGACAGGCTCTTTTCACTTGCTCCCTGTGATAGGACAAGGAGCAATGGGTGTAAGTTGCAGCAGAGGAGGTTCCGCCTCAACACAAGGGGGAACTTCTTTACTGTGAGGGTCACAGAGCAGTGGAACAGACTCCCCAGGGAGGTCGTGGAGTCTCCTTCTCTGGGGACTTTCAAGGCCCGCCTGGATGTGTTCCTCTGTGATCTGTGTTAGAGAGTTTTGTCCTGCTCCGGCAGGGGGGTTGGACTCGATGATCTCTTGGGTCCCTTCCAACCCCTAACATCCTATGATCCTATAGTGGCAGAGAGACTCAGATTTTGCCTCTGCAGGCTGCTGTGTGGTAGCCAAGGTATCTTGGGCATGGAAAAGCCTTTGGGAGCCAGAGGTGTAGAAAAAGCATAAACTTCTTGTGCTCTGTGGATGATTTCAGTCCTTGGTGCTGGTGTAGGCTGATTCCAGGAATCTCTAAGCTTCATGGACTGCCGATCTATGGAATTTGAAGATAGGTGTGACTTTAGACTCAATAGTGTCACTCAGTGAGCACAGAAGAGAGAATAACTAAAAAAAAAAACAAAACCCAAACAACATGTCCCAGACTCAGGGATGCATCTTTGCTCCTCTGTTTTTTCAAGTGAGACCTTGTTAGCTGGTACCACTCATCCCTGCTGTGGCTGAGCAGTGAGAAGAGCTGCAGTTGGCCACAGATCCTTTTGTTTCAGTGTCACCATCCTCACAGTTAGCTTCACCCTAGGGGGCAAGTGTGAGGTGTTTGAGAGCTACCAGCTTGCCTTTTCCCTGAGAAACCCCATCCCATGAGCTACGCACGGGGTTGGTGCAAGGCTGTGTCCTGCTTGCTAAGGATGCTGGCTCATCCTTGGGGCTGTGGAGCTCTGCTTCAGCCTGGTGTGACTGCAGGCTGGAAAGAGCCCTCAGGTATAACACCAGTGCATGCCATCAAGGACTTCAGAGCGTTGACTGCAGTGATGCTCACTCTCTGTGTCCAAAGTCAGTGCTCCAGATATGTCTGTCTTGGGCTTGGCAGGGCTGGTTTATTTTCTGTTGTCGGCCACAAGTACCCTGTGTGCTCCCGGATAAGTCACTGATGATCTGGCACAGCCACAGTTCCTGCTGCTCCCTGTGAACCTGGCTCAGCTCCATCAGGAGACCGTCATAGTGCCTGGGGCTTCATCCTGGTACAGCAGCACAAAATCTGGGAATTGGACTGGTGCAAAAGGGTCAGTTTACTGTGATGTTTGATGGATATTCAAGTTTTTCTACAGCTGCAGCCGGCACTGTGACCCTGGACTGGCTATGGTCAAACAGTTATGAGCATGAAGTTCTAAAGGAAGATAAATGACAAAGAAGTCCGTGTTCAGAATAAAATCACAAGGTTGGAAGGGACCTCCAAAGGGCATCTAGTCCAACCACCCTACAACAAGCGGGGCCATCACTCAGCAGACCAGGTTGCCCAGAGGCCCATCCAGCCTGGCCTTGAATGGCTCCAGGGATGAGACCTTCACCACCTCTGTAGGCATCCTGTTCCAGGGATCCCCAACACTCAGATTCAAGAACTTTTTCCTCATGTCCAGCCTAAATCTCCACTTTTCCAACCATGATCCCTCATTCTATCATTCCCTGCCCTTGTGAACAGTCTTCCCCAGCCTTCTGACAGGCCCTTTCGGGGATGGAAGGTCATTTTAAGGTCCCTGTGGAGCCTTCTCCTCTCCAGGCAATTCTGATTTAAACCAGAGCTCTGAGTGGGGGGTGGTTAGCGGAAAAAAGAGGCAAAGAAGAAGAAAAACATGATGTGTCAGTAATGCTTTCATAGAAAAAAATAATTACAATTGTTCCAGCTCTGCAAAGCACGAGGAATCTGGTGCAGAGCTGCTTGGTGCATGCCGCGGGTGGCTCCTCTGCCATCACAGCATCTGTGAGCAGCAGAGCACCGGCGGTGCAGGTTTACTCCTGAGCGGCACCGAATCGCATCTTGTCTGTGACTTGTCTTTCAGCAGAAGGGTGTTTTTGCCAGTTTGAAAGCAGCTCTTCAGGCTCTCGGAGATGAGGTGCCTTCAGACACCCACAAGTTTGGTTGGATTCAAGGATTTTTTCTTGTTTTTTTCTGGCATGCTTATTTCAGAAAACCAAGTGGGATTCCTTTCAGAGATGAGCACTGGAACTTCAACTTTTGGGAAGCAATTTTTTTGTATCTAGTTCTATATATATTTTCACTCATTAGTGCTGGCAGAGCACCTACAGGTATTTATCACAGCCTCAGCCATCTGGCTGCTCTGCAGCAGCTCCCTGCGTTTGTGTAATGCTGGGGGATTCAGGCACAGGGCAGGATGTAAATATGGAACAGGGCAGATATAATAAAAATTAAGAAAGCCCTGTTTGTTTAAAGTTGGTTTTTTTTAGAGAAAGGAAATGAAGCTTCAGAATGAAACTTCGAATCATGACTGTTAAAAGTTCCACAATAAGTTGCTGTGCTTCATGTTAAATATGCAAGCGTTGCTTGTTCACTGCCAGGATGATAAAGGCAAACTGTTGGGGGTGAGGAGCTTGTTGACATGCTGAATTTTCTTCCTCTCTCTTGAATTGCCGAGTTCTCTTCTGTGGCTGGGCCCTTAAGAGCAGAGGTGGTCATGGGGGCTGAAGCAATGCTTGGGGATGTTTTCCTCATCAACTACCAAGTTAAGGTGAGATCTGATACTTCAGAATTCTTAGTAAAATAATCTAGAAAGCCAAAAAGCAGGTAGTGTGAAATGCAGGTGGAATAAACTTTGATCTCCTTGGTTTCTCCATCTGTATTTCATGGTGCCAGAGCTGCTTCATCATGCTGAAGAAAGGGAGGCTGAGGGGAGATCTTCTGGCTGTAGAGAGGTGGGGGTTGGTTGCTTCTCCCAAGGAACAAGTGACAGTACAAGAGAAAACAGCCTCAAATTGCACCAGGGGAAGTTCAGTTTGGCCATGAGGAAAACTTCATCCTAGGAAGAGTCCTCACGCCTTGGGACAGACTGCCTAGAGAGGGGGTTGAATCACCATCCCTGGCCATGTTTCACAATTGTGGAGATCTGGAACTTGGGGACAGGGTTTAGTGGTGCCCTTGGGACAGTTGCGTTCATGGTTTGACTTGATGATCTTGAAGGTCTTTTTGAACCTAAACCATTTTGTGATTCTATGATTCTGCTCTTTGGTTTCCACTTGAGCAAGCAAAATTTAACACATTGCTCCGAAGAATGAGTGCCTAGTAAATAGAAAGATTCATTGTTCCTACCGTGCTGAGAAGGGGAGGTGGGGAATGTCTGTCAAGTTCTCTTACATTCTTGAATCAATGTGTTGGGAGTTTGAGTAACTTCTGAGTTAGCAAATAAAAAGCTCTAATTTTAGCGTTGAGATGATCTTTAATTGAAACGCAACCAAGGGGATGTAGCTCGTTTTAAGGCAACTAAAAAACCAAAAGAGTATAAATAAAAAATATGTTTAAAATACAGTAATTGGAAATTAATTGAAATTTAATTTTAATTAGGTGTCCAAATTGGATCGTCTGGATCCTTGGGGCTCCAAGCTCTGTCTCTTCCTTTCCTTTTTTTCCTTCGTCTCTGTGAAGCAAATGCTAATTAATATTGTAAAAGTGCTTTAAATAACTTCACATCTGCAACCTGTTGCATGTCAGCAGGACTCATACATTCAGAAGTTTAGGATCCTGTGTGCAGTTGTAGTTACAGAGTGGCTGAAAAGAGAAAGAAGCACTCACATCTTCATTCAGGCCAGCCTGCATGATTCTGTGTGTCCTAGATGCCCAGTTTTCCTTAAAAGCGTAAGAAAAAACACCCTGATCTTGCTGTTTTGTTTTGAAATATCATCTGTACTGGTGTTCTTCTGGCTGAAGAGAGTGCAGTTTGGACCTTGTAGCAAAGGTCTTGCATATTGTCTTCTGAAGTACCACGTGTCTGGAGAAGTGATGGCTTTTCCCCACGCCTCCAGTTGTGGTACCACCTTGAGGCTGGGCAGTGGTCCAGGATCCATCGTTTGCCTTTGAGATCTTGTTTTCCATCAAGCAAGGGTCTTCTCTGGAGTCTAGACAGGCTTTTGGTTAACCTTGGTGTCCAAGGTCTCTTGCCAGGCACTGCATCTCCTCAGAGAGCTCCTTGGGCTGGAGGAGATGTTTGAGTGTTCTCCTATCACACCCTCCCGTAGTTCAGGGGATGCAGGCATCCAAATTTATCTCTGAGCTTCACTGACTTTCGTGGTAAGGTTGGCGTGATCCTTCTGGCCACCCCATAGGATTTCACTGTGCATCCTGCCCTTGACAAGTGAGGACAAGAGGAGGACATGGCTTGTGCTAGCCACGGGGCTGTTGGTGGAACGAGGAATGTCCTCTGTCTAGACAGATGGTTCTGACTCAGGGATTGTGTGGTTTTGGGAATGGCCTCAACTGCTCCCTCAGGGCAGGGCTTAGGTGCACCGAACCACTGCTATTTTTGTACCCATGGAGGGAGAGGAGGCTCGTGGCTCATCCAGACAGCCCAGCAGCAACAGGAGAAGATGCACAGAGGATGAGAGGACGCTGGAGCTCTTCCTCTATGTTTGGGCCAAGCTGTCCCTTCCTGAGGTGTTCCCGGGGTGGCCGGGTAGCCTCACTGGAGGAAGAAAAGTTGAATGGACACAGTCTGTGGGGTTTCTTCTAAATGTGGGGGATAGCAATCATTTCATGAGGAATACCTGCACCTTTCCCACCTCCATCTCATGCCTGGCCTGGATTCTCATTGGGTCCCCACTGGTTGAGGAAGCTGGCAGTCTCCTCACCAAGGATTGTCATGCTGCATATTGATTTCAAGCTGCATTTGTTGTCTCTGTCAGGCAAGTGACATCTAAAAGCGGCTCTGGTACATGTAAGGAGCTGACACTTAATGGCTTTGAACTGCAAAGCTTATTGCTGCTGCATAAAAAGATACAAAAAGTCAAGGAAGAAGGGAATCCAAGTGTTTTCTTGTCCTTGTGCAGGTCCTGAGTCACTATGCAGTTTGTATGTGTCATACAGGCACAACCTGACGCGTGTGTGTGCACTAGGGGAGACAGGGACAGCAAAGGCAGGAGCAGATCTTCGATCTTCTTGCCCCAGTGTTGCAGAGTTGAGCTGCTTGAAATGAGCTCCTCAAGTGAGTGCCATTTCCTTGCATCTCTCTGGGCTCCTGAAAAGATGGGTTTTGCTCAGGAAGTCAGAGCAGTTGTGTTATTTATAGAAGAATTATTTGTTTGGACCTAAATAACCTCAGCATTTGCGGGCAGCAAGTCAGAGATCAGCTCCCCTGGCTGCTGCCTTATTGCACCTTAGCTGCCTGGGGAGACCCACTTGGATCCTGGGGTGTTCTCCTGGGGTGGATTCCTTCCTCCTCCTGCCCTTGCACCCTCCTGGACACCATCCTGGGGTGTCCACTTCATGCTTGATATCCCACAGTGACCCTGATGATCTCTGATGGTGCATTTGCTGGCATAAAGCTCCCCAGTTTTCTTTAAAGACATTTCCCTGTTTATGCTGGGTAAGATGGTCTGGTCCTGAATAGCTGATACTTCCCCCATTTTTCACTGCAGCTTATGAAAAAGCACAACTGTACAGTTAGCTGAATCTTACTCCTTCTGCTGGTTTCCCCATTTTGACTCTGAAGTGAAATCATCCCTCAGCCTTTAACTAATGGAAACTTGGTTTAGGTGCCAAGAGAGAGGCAGCAGAACCTGAAACTATTTTTTTCCGAAGCACTGGAAACACTCTGCAGCTACAGCCACCATAGGGGAGGCAGCATGGAAACCCTCACACCAGGTTCAGTACCTCCCATATGAGTTTTCCAGAGATAAGGTTTAAGTCCCCCGAAACAAAGTGGATTTATTTGTCAGTTTGATTTTTGGGTTTAAGCTAAATAATCTTATTTTGGCTGAGGGAGGGACCCTCAGAAGATGAGTGAGTTTCTTCTGCAGCTTCCCCCAGGTTCTTTTTCATTGTCAGAGCAATGTAAAGACTGTGGAATCATTAGGAATCCAACCCTTCACTTTCCTTTTTCTCCTTTTCAAAATTAGGGGAGAGGGCTCATTCCTCTGACTGAGCAGAGAGCCCACGTGAGATCAGATCTCCCAGAGTGGGGTTGTGTAATGTCGTGCAACACCGACTTAAGCATCAACCTTGATCTAGAAGAAAACAGTTGGGTTTTCTTTTTTCCCCTTCTCCCCCTTTGCTTTTGTCTTTTTTTTAAAGTGAGGTGTG
Source organism: Rhinopomastus cyanomelas (assembly GCA_013400115.1). NCBI lineage: Eukaryota > Metazoa > Chordata > Aves > Bucerotiformes > Rhinopomastidae > Rhinopomastus > Rhinopomastus cyanomelas. The sequence goes on from VXBP01008639.1 coordinate 52,706, forward strand.
TGGTTTGTTTTAGGAGGGTTTGGAAAACAAACCTCTGGAGCTCCTTTGCATGTATATGAAATCCTCTGGCATACTTAGAAACATAGAATCGTTACGGACTGGAAGGGACCTCGAAAGATCATCTAGTCCAATCCCCCTGCAACGGCAGGATCACCCAGACCAAGTCACACAGGAACACATCCAGGCAGGTCTTGAACATCTCCAGTGATGAAGACTGTCCTCACTGCTAATTTAAAGGTCAAACTCTTGGAGGTTTCCCAATGTGTATCTTCTATCCTGCTTATTTTTTTTCCATAGAAAACAAAAAAAAAAATCATGAATTTGCCAGTAATTTGAATTCATCGAAGCCCATATGGTGGGGCTTATGTTTGCACTGGTGGGGTATTGCCTGAGTGAGCGCCGTGTGTCCCATTGGAGCTGCCTCTGGCGCAGGAGAAGGGCTTTTTTGGAGTTGTTTTATTTAATTCCCTAAACTCAATTTGAATTTCAAGTACAGAACTCTGACAAGGGGAAATACTGCACCAGAATATTTGCTTGTGGTTTCTCTCTGCTCTCCCTCCCTTTCCCTGTGCATGCCTGTGAGCAAGGGTTTGTGTGGAAGGAGGGTGAGGCACCAGCTAAATTTTTCCAGCAGGGAGCTGCTGGGGCTTGGAACGCCTGATGTGCTGGCTCCTTGGCTGTGTATTTAAAGGGAGGGAGGAAGAACTGGAGTAACTGGGCTTGGGCCTATTGCTGTACTGACAGCAGCTTCTCCAGAAGAGCAGCTCTCAGCCCTCACTTTTCGCCTGGCCCCTTCCCCACATCACCTTGTCACAGGTTGCTTTGGATTTGGGTTGAAGATGAAATAGTGGCACCACAGAGTGGGAAAGGAGTGCATCAGCACTGAGTGACAGCCCCCAGCCCCCAAGGTGGAAGGGGCTACAGGCAACACTAAAGGAAGGGCTGCTTATCTGATTACCCCAAAGGATAATTACAGCAAGGAGCAGAAGTTGAGGGAATGGATTTTTTTGGGTCTGACTCATCTACTTTGCTTCTCTCTGGCACAGCAGAGTGGGTGAGGATGTCCCCAGAGGTGCTTCTCAGGACTGACAGTGCCCTCTGACATGAGGCGATGGCTTTACTGAAGCTGTCTGCCTTGTCTCCAGAGCCACAGGAGAGCTTGTGGCTCAGGCAAACTTTGCGGGTCACACAGGGCTTAAGCTGGACTTGATGATCTCCAAGATCTTTTTCACCCAGGTGATTCTGTGATTCTGTTGTACAGCCGCAGGACTATCAGGGAGGTCCCATCTCCTCTTTCAGGCGGTGGTTGGGGTTTGGGGTCTGAAGGGGGGCAGAGGGTTTGCCCGCATGACCCCTTGTGTAACAGAGGGCTGGAGTTCTCAAGTTGTGTTCCTTGTCTGTTCAGATAGGGCCATCTGCACCAAATTAGGGCAGAGTTTTCTTCCAAGAAGTTCCTTCTTGAATGAACACTACTAAAAGATGCCTCAGTTATATAAGAACACGTCGTGGGTCCTCTCAGGCCATTCATAGGGAGATCATCAAGTAGGAGACACACCATCACCTATCCGATCATGGAATTTTTATCTTATTCACGTCTTTGTTGGGCTACACCTGCTTCCCCAGCCCCCTTCGTTAAACAATGAAAGAATTAAAATGTCAGATATTTCCCATCCCATCCCCCAGCCTGATTTCCGTTGCCGTGCTTTATAACTGGATAACAGTGATGTACCCGCGAAGGAATGCCGGGAACCACTGCCGTTCGGGATCTTCTCCCGGCCCACGGAAACTCCGCATTCTTCGGCCAGCTTGCGGCACGCCAGCGCATTCCTGCTCCATGAGGTGGAAGCAATACTGGTAGTATGAGCTGTGATTTCTGTGGCCAGGGTGGGGAAGCGCTGCTTTAAAAAGCCTCTTAATTATATTCTTTCTCAGCAATGCATCAGTGCCATTTTTAGCCCATTACAAATGCTGCGATTTTTTCTCCTAAATCACTCCTATTAGCTGATTGACCTAGTTTTTCTTGTTTGACTTCTTTTTTCCATCACAAATTGTTCTATTTTCGGAACTTTACAGCCCTTGAAGAAAAAGCAGGGAAGGCAGAGGGAGGAAATAAAGGAGTTGCTTTTTATGAGGGACTGTAGCAGTAGGACAAGCAGAAATCCCAAGCACAAATCTGAGCTTGAGATGAGACCTGAGGCAGAAATTCCTCCCTGGCTGGTTGCTGAGTCCCTGGAAGAGGTTGCCCAGGAAGGTTGTGTCTCCTCCATCCCTGGAAGTGTTGAAGGCCAGGTTGGATGGGACTGTGGGCAACCTGGTCTGGTGAGAGATGTTGCTACCCATGGCAGGGGGTTGGGACTGGGTGATCTCTGAGTTCCCTTCCAGCCCAAACCAGTCTGAGATTCTATGCCCATCTCTTCAGTCACCTGCCAGTGGTGGCCTTTGGTTCTTCACATGGAAGCAGAGTCCTTGTGCAGCTTGGTTGTAGATGCGGCTGTGAACTTCTTCCTCACGCCCTGATCTCCTTGGGCGATGATGCTGCTGGCAGGACTTGCCCCTGGCTGTTACATTGCTGTAGTGCATCTGCCCCTCGCTGGTACCCAGTGTCATGTCTGTTCTGCAGACCAGTCCATTCCCTCACTTGGTGCTGGGTGCAGACAGATGCAGCTGCCATCATGTGCAGAAGGAGTCATGGAGACCGGGGTGGGAGTCTAGTGATGTTCATGGAAATGAAGAGGGGCAATGTGAAGCCTTGTGCCAAAGGAGAACAGTGAATTTACAGAGGTAGGAGCAACTGTTTCACTTCTCTGTGAGGTCCTTCTCAAACAAGGGAGAGTCTTTTTCCCCCACCCAGGGTGTTGTGTGTCACATCTCCTTTGGGGTGCCAAGTGTCAGAGTTGCATGGGGGTCACACACATGCCTCAAGGAGTGAAGGATGGCAGTGCTTGTCCCTCTAACTCAGAATAAATCCCTTGCAGCCAAATCAGGGTGTTGGGAAGGTCTGTTTTCTGCAGGCTAGGAGAGGAACAGCTGCTGGAGAAGTGGAGTCAGATATATGTCAGGGTGATGGACCCACTGAGTTTGTATTGATTGTGATGGATCTAATTATCATAATTTCTCCCCTTGCCCTTAGACCTGGCAGCTCAGAGCCCCACTGTCTGCTGGCAGCAACCTGCCCTCCTTTAAAAGTCTTGAAGGGAGAGTTGGTTTGTCCGTACAAAGCAGTGGTTCCTTTGAGGAAGCTGTTAAACACAATCATTACAGCGATGCAGGAGGTCGGGGCCTCTTCTGCCAAGGATAAATGATGAAGAAAAGATGCTGTACCTGGGTGATAAACCTCTGTGTCAGTCTTCACAGATTCTGCACCTGGGAGAAGTATTGGAGGCAGCCTGTGCTTGAGCAATGAATAAGGAACGTCCGCTTATTTAGTTTATCCAGGAGGACACATCCAGCTACATCTGAATGCCAACATGGGGAGTTTTCGGCAGTGGTTGGTATCATAGAATCATAGAATCATCATGGCTGGAAAGGACCTCCAGGGTCATCGAGTCCAACCTTTTCTCCTAGTGTCTAACCGCTAGACCATATCCCTGAGTGCTGCATCCACTTGTTCCTTAAACACCTCCGGGGATGGTGACATCACCACCTCCCTGGGTAATCCATTCCAGTATCTAATCACCCTCTCAGTAAAGAATTTTGTTCTCATATCCAATCTAAACCTCCACTGACACAACTTGGTACCTGGTGTTGGAAGCACAAAGGGTTGGAAGTGGGTGCTAGAGATTTCCAGGTTGGAGATAGATTTGGGATTCTTCTTACCTGGGGCACAAGTGGGTTCTCCATGGGGTATCTGGTGTAGATACTACAGAGAAGGATGTGGGGCTCCTTGGCTCTAGATTTCTTCTGACTCTCACTTCAGCACATCAGAGCGAATGACCACAGGACAGCCCTTCAGCCAGCTCATCGATCAACAAATAGACTCTTACTGTGGTTTTTCAGTGGGTTTATTTATTTTAGCTGATATGGGAGGCATTATTCCCCAGTTTGGGTTTCCTCAGACCTGCCACATTTCTTGCTAAGGCTCCAGCCTCGTCCCCAGACGCACATTCTGAAAAGCCTGATGTCTTTTTGTCAAGGAAATGCAGTGTTACAACCTCATGGCAGGGCCTTAGGTTATCCAACAATGACTCTCGCTTTACAGCCCTATGAAGTTAGTTTTATGCAGCACCTTGGTGGGACCTTCGCTCACTCTGCTCTCACGTGTGCCTGCCCTGGACAGGTTGTATTTCTTTCTTTCCCTGTGCCATGACAAGCAGATCAAGAACTCTTTGCTTTCTATAGGGTTTTTGATCCCTTCAGCCGGGAATGATGCTGCTCTTGCTCTTGCTGGACTGCTTCTCTCTGCATGGGCATCACAGTGTCATAGGGAGCCTTCCAGCCACAGCCACCGCACATGTTCTTCTTGCATAAAGTGTCAAAAACAGCTCAAGGCAGTGATGCCCCAGAAGCCTGTCTTGCTGCTGGTTTCCTAGGTACTGGTGCAACTGGAAGAAGTGACAAAGTCTGCTTCTTCCCTGGGGATGGATGTTGCATGGAGCCAACCACATCAATTAATATCACAGGGCTGGTCTGTCGCAGGTGTGAAAAAATAAAGACAATCCTGTTGCAGAAGTGTCATCCATCCCCACCTCCTGGTTTATTCATGTCCTGCCACGATACCAAGAGTGTATTTTTAGCTCTGTGGTCATGCATTTGCTGTATCTGACATGCTGCCATGCCTCCTGCCCTGCCAGTCGCAGGGATGCTGGTTTCCCTGACAGCTTGCCAGTCATGGAACATCCTTTCCCTCATCACAAATGGCTGGTTAAAAGAAAAATAAGTGAAAAATAAATCTTTAAAGGGCTTCTGGCAACTTGTTGGGTTTTTTAATTGACCTGTGAAGCCCCAAAAACTCCCATTTATAATATTGTGTCCTGTACTGATGTATTGCAGGAATACTCAACAGTACAAATGGGCTCTGTCCTTGGATGTTTAGGATTGTCTTTTTGTGGGAAACTTGCCTAAATGACCAAATACATACATTTGTTATGTAATTATTACTTGGAAATGCTCATAACAAGCCTTTCTGTTTAACATCCTTGGTAGTCCTTTATAGTTGCAGTAGCTATTTGCAGATACCTACCTGCCTGCCTGAAAACTCTTCATCTGATAAAGCTGTCAAGATTTGGTTTCTGTTTCTCCTCTTGAGATAGGTATCGTCCTTTGAAGGGTGCTACTGATGGGAGCTCTGTTCGCTTCCCTGTTGACCATGTGAAATCCACTCCATGGATGCAAAGTCTGGGTCAGGGCAATCTCAAGCACAAATCTGTGCTGGCTAATGAATGGATGGAGAACAGCCCTGAGGAGAATTTGGGGGTGATGGTGGATGAGAAGCCGGCAAGGTGTGAGAGCAGTCCAGAAGGCCAGTGATGTCGTGGGCTGAATCAAAAGTGTCACCAGCAGGTCAAGGGAGGGGATTCTCCCCCTCTGCTCTTGTGAGACCTCACCTGGAGTCCTGCGCCCAGTTGTAGGGTCCTCAGTGCAAGAAGGACATAGAACTGTTGGAGCAAGTCCAGAGGAGGTCATGAGGGTGATCAGAGGGCTGGAGCCCCTCTGCAGTGGGGACAAGCTGAGGGAGTTGGAGCTGTACAGCCTGGAGAAAACTCCAGAGGGACCTTATAGCAGCTTCCAGTACCTGAAGAGGCTACAGGAAAGCTAGAGAGGGACTTTCTATGAGGGACTCTGTTGATAGGACAAGGAGGATGGTTTCAAGCAAAGAGATAAGAGCTTGAGATGAGATCTGAGGCAGAAATTCCTCCCTGGCTGGTTGCTGAGTCCCTGGAAGAGGTTGCCCAGGAAGGTTGTGTCTCCTCCATCCCTGGAAGTGTTGAAGGCCAGGTTGGATGTGACTGTGGGCAACCTGGTCTGGTGAGAGATGGTTGCTGCCCACGGCAGGGGGTTGGGACTGGGTGATCTCTGAATTCCCTTCCAGCCCAAACCAGTCTGAGATTCTGTGATTCTGTAGACCCTTTTGTTTTCCATATAGAGTGTTACCTGGATGCTACTGTCTTACCTCTGCAGACATGAAGATCTTGAGGGAATGGGCAGTGCACTACAGAGACCATATCCATAATGCAGCTATAAACCTGATTATATCCATCAGAGTGATGGAAAGTCATTCATAAATCACTGACGAGATCACACATGCTCGTGAGGAGCTGCTCTAGACAGGCTCCGTACATGCCAGACGGATAGATGTGACTATAGCATTTGCTCGAGAATAAGAAATGGAAAAAAACCTCACCCCGACCTTTTCATACCAGCTCTTCTACATCACATTTTTATTGACTTGTTTAAAATACGATGCAGGCAAAATCTGTTTCTCAAGAGTGACTTATGCTGGAGTTAAAAAACAGAAAGCAAATTTGGGCTGTCAGCCAAGTAAAACTTGGATTGGCTATTAAAACCAGGATTTTGCTGGCGAGCATCATATCTGATTACATGAAAGTGTTGGAGCTAATACTTTTGAAAGCTATTTTTCCAGCCTTTCAGATGTTCAGTCGTATCACTTACTGTAGCTGTTGAGCAAGACCACTCCCCACTAGCTCTACACCTTCTTGTTGAACCTGTGTGCCTCAGGGAAATCTCTTTTTGCCCCTCAGTTTTATTTTTAAGTAAATATAGCTGTTGTTCTAGACAAAAGATATTCAAAATAATCTGCTGAACTGTATAAGTTGGTGGAAAATGTTGTTGATGATGACTATCTGACCAGCTTCCCTGGTTTCACCTCCCTGCCAGAGGTGAGAAATGGTCTCAGCAGTAAATTACCCTGATTCTGTTGAATGATACAGAACCAGTAGTCTGTCTCAGCCCAGGAGGGTCTCTGCACCTCTCCCTGGAGTGGAGTTCAACTTCCCCTTTGCAGAAGACATATGGGAAGATGTACAGTCCTCTTTTGCTTTGTAGAGGGATGTAGAGTTGATGTGTGCAGGGTCCTTGAGAAGAACAGGCAGAGCAGTTGCCCCTTGAACTGGTTTCCTTTCTTTGTGAGTAGTTCTGTCTTTGTCTTGTCTGTGAAGTTCCTGATGGAAACTTCTGTGTAGGCTCCTTCAGAGAGCATCATGATGGCTTACCTGTCTGCATTAGGAGCGCTGGGCCATTTTGAAAACACTTGTCTGCTCTTAAACTGTCCGTCTGGAGAAGATTGTCCCACTTCTTTGGTCCAGTGCTTTGGTGCCTGTATTGCAAACCCATTTTCCCTTATGCATGAGCTAAAACTCCTTCCACCACAGTGCACCGACTCCTCTCTGTTTTCTGCAAGCTAACCCTTCCTTACAAGGTGAGGACAAGTCTCTGGGACCCATGGCTTCTGCAGGATGCCTGGACCTGTGGGTGGACTTCCCTGACTTAACTGGAAAGAATTCTGTGAGAGCTGTGAATTCTACTCCCAAAGGTGCTGTTTGATGGAAATTACGTTTTCCAGTGCTGCTTCTCAAGGACATAAACAGCTTTGGGGCTGGAGTTCTCTGTCTGTCATGTGTCACAGAATGACAGAATAATTGAGGCTGGAAAAGACCTCTGAGATCATCCAGCCCAGCCCATGACCTAACATCAGCACATCGGCCAGACCAGGGCACTAGGGACACAGCCAGGCTGTCCTGGGCAGTCCATTTCAGGCTGTGATCACCCTTTCTGGGAGGAAGGGCTTCCTATCATCCAACCTAACTTTCCCATGGCAGCTTCAGGCCCTTCCCTCTTGTCCTGTTGCTAGTTTCCTGGGAGAAGAGCCTGACCCCCACCTGACTACATCCTGCCTTCAGGAGAAACATAACACTCCTAGCATGGGGAAGGTCTTGGCCAAAGCAAAGGTTCTGATTTGCTGCAGTATTGCAGTGAGAATGAGGAAGAGGGCCTGTCACTCTTTGCTGGAGAACATCAGCATTCGAGTGACTGGGATGGTGATAGCTAGGGAGGATGAGCAAAGATTGGGTTGGTACTGTGAATATGCTGTTTATTTTGGGAAATTAAACAGCAGACTGCAATGCTTGATTACCCTTCATGTCCCCTGGGCTAGATTTTGTTTATGGAAGACAGGTTTCATCAAAGTGATGCTACTGGCATAACCTGAGATCAAAAGCAACTTTCTGAATGCTGGGTGCTGAGGATTGATGTGATTTCATACAGCGATGCAGGTATTTGTTGCCTTCTCCCCTGCTCCAGTGCCAGCATCAAGGCTTTTCTTCAACTCCTGTTGTTGCATGTGCAGGAGATGCGTCTCTTTAAGTGGCGGTGAGGTTGGTGCAGGTTTATCTTGGTGTAACATGAGGCAAGCATTGCACCAGTCGTTTTTTGCAGTGCAAGGCAGAGTTACCCAGGTCCGTATCTCCAGGGCTCTGCAGGTCTGTGACCAAGGCTGAGGACCATGTGTTGTGCACTGAAAGGGTAACACTAACTACCTGGTGGGCTTGACTTGGACATTCCTAGAATAGGGACTGTGGGATAAGTCCTGTCTCCCACCATGGGCTCCCTGGGCACAGCACTATCACCTGAGCCCTGTTTTTCAGGAGAGCCCAGCTCTGCTTCAAGTCTGCAGCAAGGCTGACTTTCCTGCTCTTGATTTTTGGGTGCCCCTTGGTGTTGCAAACAGATGGTGCCCATGGCTTTCATCTCTGTAGCTGGCTGCAGCCATTTTGCCAAAAAGCTTTTGACTTTTCTTTTAAGGCCTCAGACCGGGTGCTGTGAAGGTGCCTGGGGCACAACAGTAGCTGCAGAGCTTGTGAAATGGGAAAGAAACAAAGAAATGACAAACGTGTCCTTACTCCAAGTCATGCACTGGCTGATCAAATGCTGGTTCTTATGAAGGCAGCCTTGGCTTCTGGTAGAGGTTTGGGGAAGTTTGCCTGGCAAGATACCGCAGAGTCCCCAGTGTCAGGTTTAGACAGTGCAAGAAGACCAAGAGCTCCTGAGGACAGCCCAGCACCCACATCGCTTGAATATCAAGAGCTGTTGTGAGTCTTCACTATGTGAGAAGTTTTACAGTGGGAGGTACAAATCATTCTGACCTTTCAAGGCCACATCAACTCATAGTCAGAAAAGGACCAGGAGCCAACCTGTGTGTTGAAACTCAGCGGATCAGGTGTGTCTGTCATCATCACCATCACCATAACCTCCCTCATGGTTTTGCCCAGAAAAGTCCTTCAGGAGGAAGCTGGACAATAAACCCCTACTGTGAGAGGCTTGGACACTTCTGGGGAGAAACAGTGTCAAGAAGTCCCAGCTCCATTCATCTAGAGAATCTTAGAGGACTTGAAACTGTCCTATTCAGAAGAAGGTGACTCTGGATCTCCTTATCTTGGCATGGAGCCCACTCTGGAGGATACTGCTAAGGGAAAGCCCTTACAAGAGAGCCCTAACATTTCAGATGAATAATGTAGAAGTCCTGAACAAGCAATGTGTGTATAGAAAGTATTTGGGAAGATGTTTATCTTTAGAAGCAAAGATACTTCATTAATTTCACTGAATAATGCCAAGCCATAATTATATTTGTAATAGTCCTATTTGCATAATGAAAAGTAACTTCATTTGGTTTTTACATGACTAAAGAATAGGAGCAACTGTGTTTTCAGGCAGCTCTATTAGTTGTGTGCTTGAGAGGTGGGTTGAGATGGAAGGACCCTGCTGTGCCCCAGAGGCCCCTCAGTGTCCTCTCACACTGCAGCTTGTGTCCCTCCTGCAGCATCATGAAAAATTTATCTTTTAAGAAAAGGGTTAAAGGAAATCTCAGGGCCTTGCTGTGAGCTCATTTTGCTTTCAGCATCCGAGAATATTGAAACCAGCAGCCTGTGCAGTCCAGACCACAACAGAATTTTGGGGGCTGTGGTGCGAGTATCCAGGAAACTGATTTTGTATGGTAACGCCACGTATTTGTAACCCAGTAATCCCCGGCACTGGGAGAGCTGGAAGTGGGTTGCATTTCAGGGTGATGGAGTTGTTCAGCTAGGCTGGAGAAACCCAACTTTTCCTTGCAAGAGCAGGGGGAGAAAAAGCCCTTTAAATTCAGGACACTGTGGCTGCTGGCACTGCTGGGAACCTCCGATCTTATGGCTTCACCTAGAAAAATCCTGAAACAAAAGGAAGTGGTAGAATTGTTTGCAGAGGTTGGGTTGCTTTCTGTTCCCTCAGCACTGGAATATTCTTTTCCTTTCTCAAACCCAAAGCTTCCACATCCCCTTCCCATATTTGTAGCCCCTCTCCTCTGGGGAACAGTTTTTAGGTCCCTGCTTGGGAGGGGTGAGTTGCCACAAGAACAGTTTCAGCTGATTGCGACCCACCCTAACCCAGCTGGTTCCCAGTCCCAGGAGCAGTGCAGAGTCCCATGAGACACCAGTGGTGAGTGACACTGTGACCAGCGATGGATGTGTGCGTCCTCCTGGATGTCACCCACCCCAAGGCAGGTCTGAGTCATGGGATGATGAGTCTCTACCAGCTCACTGGGTTGTGGCTTGCCCCAGTGAATTTGATGGTGGAGGCTGGGGGAATGGGGTTTTTAACCCAATTCTGTGTTTGGTGTAGTAGAAAATCACTGTGATGTGGAGCCCTGGGAAATGGCCACCTGTGTGTTGAGGAGACTGTCAGGGGTCGAAGAGCTTGGACTTTGCAGCTTACCTTCCATGGAAAAGGTGTCCTGCCATGTCTCTTGTGCCACCACTCAAAGGCATAAGAAGCTTTAAACTCCTGTGAAAGTGCTTGAAAGAGAGGAAAGGGTAGGCTGAGCATGAAGGAGATGCTGGTGAACTCCAGCCTTGCAGCTCCACTGCTTATGCAGGTAGTTCACTAGACACTGACGAAGCAGCTAGATGAAGTGACACATGGGTCACTTCATCAAGGCAGTAATTCCTCTGGGAAACCACAGCTTCTCACCACCTTCCCATCTCCTCCCTGTGGTGCTGTGGGCTGTTTCTGCTGAAGCTGGTGGTTTTCATGCTCTGAACTGCTTGTCAGCATCTGATGGAGAAGCGTCTCTGGGAATAACCTTCCTTCCTGCTGCATTTCCATGTAAAACTTCTCACTGTTGGCAGCTTTTCTTTGTGGAATTGCAGTTTGTTGTCCCGTGACTGTGCCTGTATATTCCATGGCAGCAAGAGGACTGTGGAAGGTGGCAGCTCAGAGAATTTGTTCCTGGTGTCCAGTTTTCTGCCTTTAACAAGACTCTTGCTGTGTTTCTTTTTGTGAAGTAGCCCAGAAGAGGAGCAGAGGCCCTGTGAATGTTCCTCATGTGAGTGCTTTCCTTTATGGGATTATGAGTGTGCAGAAGACCTGCAGCCTCCAGTTCCCCTCTAATGAAGGCATTTCTCCTTGAGGAGCAAATCCGGAGTAGCTGGTGAGAGTTGTTCACAGACTTTGGTGAAAGGCTCCTGACTGCAAAAGTGCTACCTTATGTGAAATGCTGTGTTGGTTATGTTAGCCAGGAAATGTTGTGTCTTTGTAATACTAGGAGGCACGTTGGAAAGGTGGAAGAGATAGCTGATAACTCAGAGCTGGATAAACCCCATCCTGCAGTTTTGCTTTACAGCACAAAAGGAGACCTGGAGGACCCAAGCAGTTGTAGGAATGCCTTTGAGTTGGGGAGCACTAGGGCTTAACTCTTCCAATGGGAAATATAATGTAGACCTACAGTGCTGAGCAGAATGATGCTGTTGCTCTACAGTGATGCAGCAAAGCTTTTCTCTGGCTCTTCCATGCTGAATGAATGAGTGTTGGTCTCTTCTCACAAGTAACCAGTGATGGGACAAGAGGAAATGACCTCAAGTTGCACCAAGGGAGGGTTAGGTTGACCCTGAGGAGAAACTTCTTCCTGGAAAGGGTCCTCAGGCCTTGGGACAAGCTGCCCAGGGAGGGGGTTGAATCGTCATCCTTAGCCATGTTTCACAGTTGTGGAGATCCAGAGCTCACGGACAGGATTTAGCAGTGGCTGTGGGACAGTTGGGTTGAGGGTTGGACTTGATGCTCTTGAAGGTCTTTTCCAGCCTAGATGATTGTGTGGTTCTAAGATTGTACACCTCTCCAGCCAGAGTACAAATTGCTGAAGGTGTTCAGCAATCAGGTCTTTCTCTACAGAGTAGACTTGTCTGCAGGAGGTCCCTGCTACATGGGATTGCACAAGAGAAAGGAAAGGATTTCAGGTGGAAGGGACCTACAGTGACATGTAGTCCAACTGCCTGACTACTTCAGGGCTGACCAAAAGCAAAATCATGTTATTGAGGCCTTTGTCCACTTGCCTGACACGCCTGGGACATCAGCCACCTCTCTAGGAAGCCTCTTCTAATGTGTGACCACCTTCTTGGTAAAGAAATGCTCCCTAAAGTCCAGTCTAAACTTCCCATGGTGCAGCTCTGAACCAGGCTGTGGCATCTTGACCTTCCTCACTGTCCCCTGCAGCAAGTAAACCACCACTCCCACTAGCACGTCTGTATTGTCAGCTGTTCATCATCTTACTGTGTTTTTCTGACATTGCTTCTAGCCAAGAAAAGCCTGCAGCACTGTTTCTGGGGATCCAGCAGTTCGCAAAATTTTCTCTCAGCTCATTTCCACACACTGCGATTAGGGCTTGAGGCATTGCAGGGTCAGCTCATAGTGCCTGCCAGGAGTGATGAGGCAGGATTCTACTCACAGTAGAATCCCAGCTCTTCCTGGGAGATAGTTTACTCAATTTCTGTGTGTTTACTACACTGTCATTGTAGATGGACTTGGAGACACATGAGGATTGTGGCTGCTGATGGGCTGTAATCAATAGCCTGGAGGCTAAGAGAGGGGTCAGTGTCTTCCAGAGATCCTGTTGTAGCTTATGTTCATCATGTGTGCCTCTCTTCATCTCCACAAAAATACCTTGTTGGAAATTTCTTCCCAAATATTATGAAGTTTGCTCAAGGGAATGAAATCTGAAATCCTCCTTGTGGTGTTTGGTCATTGAAAATGGTTGCTGTAGGCAGATGGGGTGGAGGAGGAAGGATTTTGGTTTGACTGAAAACTTGAATTAACTGGTAAAAGTTTTTCATGTTTTGGGCACTAAGAAGTGTCAAAGTCATCATTTCTTGGGACTGGTGGGGTGATTAGTTTTCTGCATCAATCTTAAGATTCAAAACTGGAGCATTAAATGGAGATTGTACCATCAAAGGGAAAGTGTTCTCCTGCTGGAGACTTGCAGTACTTCCCATGGTGTCTAAGGGCGATCTTCATCTTCTCTCCCCTTTGCTGTCTGCCCCTAATGCTTGTGGTCGGCACTGATAGCACCAACCTCTGGACCCCTGTAAGCTGTTGGGGCTACATCAGCTGTTGCCAGTCATCCCCAATACCCATTAATACATAAACAGTAGCAAAATTGAGCCATATGAGCTTTTTAGGCTCCTTAATGTAATTTTGTAGTCTTTCACAGGCAGCAATAGATGGACAAACCGACCAGCCGAGCAGTGGGAACATGTAGGTGCAAGGGCTGGTGTTCTTCTTTGTTCTTTAACTGAAATGCCCACGTTGACCTGTGTCATGTTGTGTTCACAGTGGAAAGAGCATCGTGGAACCCTTCCGGGTGAAATGCTGTGGCTGTGATGCCGCCAGATGGTTACAGCCCCACCCCAAGCGAAGCCTTGCAGCTCCTGGGATGTTTTCCTGAAATATAAATAAAAACTGGGTGAACAGTAGTTTTATTCTGAAGGAACAACGTTGCTCTTTGTTCTGAGGTCCTGCAGCATTCCATGGGTATATGAGGAGCTGGTTGTAAAGGAAAGACAGGCTGCTGCCTTTACAAGGCAGCCACAGGCAACACTGAAATGCAGTGAATTCTCTGGTGAAAAGTGTGTTCTGAGCTGGTGTTTCTGACTTGTTGAGTTCTTGTTGCAGCTACAGATACAGGGAGCTGAGTGCTTGTACAGCTGCTCTGGAATGAGCTCTAAACCTGTGACAGCCAGTCTACTTCTTGTTTTCGGTTTGTAAAAAGGAGTTTCACTTTGCTTGAAGTGATTCTGTTCTAGAGGCTCAGATTGTTCCCCTCCTCCTTGATTCAGCCCCCAGCTCTCCACTCCCTTCTCTTTGACGTTGTCACTTCTGGGCAGGATCAAAGTTGGTGGAATCAGAACATCTCCTCCTTATGGTGACTCATAGCTGCTTGGGTCAAGTGCTTTGCACTGGGTGATGTGAGTAGCAGAAAGGGGAACGGATGGATGTCTGCATTATCTGCCTCCTCCTTGGGCTTCTCCATGCAGGTCATAGAGTCAGTGGTGAGAGCTGTCTGCCAGTCCTCACGCTGCACCCAGTTGCACTTTGCTCTTCATCATACTTTAGAGTTAAAGCGCAAAATAGCTCAGTTTTTACCCACGGAGGCAATCTTGTCAAATCTGAGCAATTAAATTGTTTTTTCTTTTCTTATATTCACAGTTTGAAGCAATGAGCAACCTGGTGTTTCCTCAGGCTCCTGCAGGGCAGAGACTTGTGGCCAGCCAGAGCCAGGGCTTCATTTTTACACCTCAAACATTGCACAGAAATTGTGTTTTATTAAGTCTTGGGTATAATTTTCCCTGTGAGGAGCTTGGCAGCTCAACAGACTCTTGCTCTTCAGTATGTGGAGTACGTGCAGTCCCCTATATGGATGTTCTCTGTTGTCTAAGACTGCTTTCCACCAGTGGACTCCCCTGAAGATGCTGAGGTTCATAAGAGAGCTGAGAATTAGACCAAATCTCAGACTGAATCACAACATTTCTTATCTTTAAAGTACAGAAAAAAAATATTGGGAGATGTAGACAAGTTTTGTGCAACATGGATTTGTGCAAGAAGCCAGTTTGTCATGGATGGGTTTACCTGGGGAGCAGGACACCTTTGACTGACGCACAGAGGGGTATCCAGTGTCCATACTAAGAGATGAGCTGACCCCCTGCCATAGTGGCAGTCCGTTGTGGTCTTGGGGCTTGTCCATGTGCAGCTGTAGTTTGGGGATCCATGTAGTCACCTTAATCAGGACTGTGTTGTTGCATGCTCAGACCTACCAGAAGCCAACTTGGGGCCACAAAGGAGATTCTCCCCAGTCTGCTCCGTGGGGAAGAATTGTTGAGGGGTGCAGGGCACTGCTTCAGGTTCAGGGTGCAGAGTTTTGAAGCAGAAGTGCCAGCGGATACGTATTTTTAACATTTCTACATCTCTGCTGCTGGGCAGGAAGACACGGTAGCAGTCCCTCACATCCAAAGATAGGAACCAGTATGGTTTATCTTTCCTTTGGCCCTGTTAGGATTTGCTGAGCAAGCTCCAGAATGCTGGACCAAGCCCATCATGTCCAGAGAGAAGTGAATAATTACTGCTTTGTGGTGTAGGAACCTAAAAGTGTTTGCAGCAGGCTTTGAAGATAATGACACCCCTCAATTCTGCAAGTTAGCAGACCATGCTCTAGGTAGCACTTGGTGATTAGAGGGTCAGACAAGAAACACTGTCCCCAGTTCTGCCCAGTTTGGACTTCCTTTAAGAAGAGAGCAATGAAAGGGAGGGCTTAACCAAAAATAAACGAGCATCTCAAAGGCAGATGGTCCTATTCACAGCCCTAAAATTACACCAGCGGAGGACCGGATGGGATGAAAGGAATTAGCATCTGGTGGTGGAGGGAGGGCAGTCTCACTGCTCAGGATGGTTGATCAGATGGCCCCTGGGCTCTGTCAGATGTCCTCCTGCAGGCGCTTTCAACCTTCCTCCACTTGCAGACCACTCAACATTTATTTTTATATTTTTATTTTTTTTCCTTGTTCTGGGGAGGTGCAGATTCCTCCGAAGCAAACGTAGGCTGGCTGGCAGGAGGCTGCGTCTCCCGGTTACCTTTTATGGATGCGCTAACACCCCGCTCCTGTATCCACTGCCAGGCAGAGCAAGCAAGCACCAAGGAGACTTCAGCTCAGGGTGGGAGCGTTTTGGCAGTGCTGCACCGTGGTTAATCCCAGGCAGCAGGGAAAGCCCGTAAATTACAGAATCACAGAATGGGGTTGGGAAGGACCTCTGACGTCCAACTTCCTTGCTAGAGCAGGATCACCTAAAGAATGTTCAAGTACTCTGGTTTCTCTAGTTGCTGTGAAGTCCTTGTGTTGTCCCATTTGAGCTAGTTAGGTGCAGTTTGCAGGGGCTGTGGATGCTTTCAGCACTGACCTCCTGCATCCTGGGTGGATTCTCAGCAGCTGTTCTCAGTTTCAGGGTGCAGACGGGCTAACACTTGTTTAAAGGGTTGTTTACCCTTCTCAGCTGGAGCACCACAAGCCTTTTGTAGAGCTGCACTCTGAATGCCATCAGCAGCCCCATGGACGTTAAAATGACCTTTTTTAGTTTATTTCCCCCCTCTCGGTATTATTTTTATCTGGGAGGAGGCCAATGAGCTGGTTCATGGCACAACCCCATGAATAGTTGTGCTAGAGGGGTCAGGACATAGAGCCCAGTGAACGTGCTGGTATAAGGGGAATCCTTTGCACCCTGTTTCCTGCCTTGGGAAATTTTGTTGTGTCCTTTAGGCAGTAAATTGAGACTCAAACATTTAAAATCCCTGTTGCAATATGAGAGAAAAATCTAAGAACTAAGATTTAGATCCTTCTCCCTCTTCATTGTGTATCTGGGGGGTTTGGGGAGGAACCGGCTTCACTCCAGGTCTGTACCTGTTAACTGTATGATATATCACAGCATTGTGCAAAGAATGGGGCTGAAATCTTGGGAAGGAGTCGCTGACTGATTGGGGTTTGCCTTCCTACGTAGCCACATTGATTTTTACTTTACTTTTGAGCTAGTGTTCCAGGAAAGCCCATTAAAAACTGGAAGCAACTCTCAAGCGTGCAGCTTGCCGGAGTTGAACGCCGTTGTGTGATGCCAGAGGAGCCTCGCCGATGGCTGGGGATGACTGATAGCACGAGGTGTTGTGGAAAGGAGGGGGAAAGGGGAATGTTCTCACTCTGCTGAACTTCCTTCCTTTGTGTTTCCCATTAAGCTGAGGGAACTGTGCTGATGCGGCTGCTTTTTGCAGCCTTCCAAGCTGCAGTTTAATTGTGAATGATTTCATCCTGGCCTTTATTTTTTTCTTTATTTTATTTTTTCTGTCGAAGCCAGTGGCCTGCGTCACACAGCAGTGAATTTAGGCAGATTTTATTTGCATGTGAGTCATTGAGCTTTTCCAGCTGAATGTCACCAACTTGGAATTTTGGTCTCATTTTGTTGTTGTTTTTGTCTCTCGGTGTTTTTCCACCAGGCTTTTGCCCTACTCCTGGCTGCCTGCACCCTTCCCCCACCCCAGGCCTGTCCTTCAGCATCCATATATTCTCCCCTCCCCCAATAAAAATAATAGGAAAAGGCTAAATGTGAGTTTGAGTTGGCAGTGCAAAAGGATGAGATTATGAATATTCGGGGTGGGGGTATGGGGGAAAGGATGCTTTATGTCGCTGGGAGGGAAGAAGCAAAGCCAAGTCAAATTGAGGGCTCTAATTTGGGAGCGGTGTTATTACAGGTCAGAGGGAGTCAGTTACTGGCTAAATTGGGAGAGCTATCACATGCAGGAGCTGTAAATGCTGCTCACATGGCTGGGGCACACAGTTCTCTTGGGCAAGGCACTTTGATTTTGTTGACAAGGCTTTCAAACAATAATGAAAAATTTAAAAACCTTATTTCTTTTCCCTCCAAAATCCAGTCTGCAGAGCAATAGCCCTCTGTCGGCTCGTCTCAGCCCTCGCCTGCCCTTTGCACAGAGAAGTTTATAAATAGAGCAACTCCTCCATTATGTGCAGCTTCAGTCTCTTTATTTTTATACTGGAATCTGTTCAATGATTAACAGTTTAAGCCATGTGCTGTATATCAATACCTTACATACCCTTCATAACTTATTTTTAGTATTTATTTTCACACATACACCCCCCCCTTCCTAAATCCTTTATCCATGTTAGGCAACACAGTTAGGACATTCAGAAAATCTTAGGTCTTTTTTTGCCTCAGAAGGAACTTATCTGCATTTCAATTGAGCTTTTTGCTATGAGGCTTCTTGCAATTGAAATTAAGAAGCCTGAGGAATATTTCCTCAGTGCCTGTGGTTGTGCCTGTAGTCTCCTCCTCCCTGAAAGCCAGGAAGATTTGGGGGGTTTTATGGATTAATCTCAAAGAACAGATACAGAAATTATGTGTTTTATTTCTTTGGCTCCCTGCATCCTAGGAAATTCCACTGAAAAGCTGGATTTGAGGGTGTGTGGAGCAACATAAGCCCAGCTGAAGCGAAAGCAGGCAGTGAACTCATTTCCCACCTGTACCCCCATTTCCCAGAAGCAGCAGATCCAGCAGCATTTCACTGTTGCTGAGCTCACAAGCTCTGAGAAGCAATGGGACTTCTGGAAGCAATCTACAGCCTCTCACTGAATTATACTTCTAATCCTCTCTGACCCATCCCATTGCCATGGGCCATGTGGCCTCTGCGGGCCAGCTGAGCGCTGTGAACTTTGCACAGCAGCCAACAAAAGCCACTTGACCCAGGATCTTGTCAGGATATCTTTGCCCATCAGACCTGGCCCGGCGGCTCTGATATTTCTGTCGCCTCATTTCATGCACCAGGGCTGATAGATTCCGCTCCACTCTGCTGTCCTAAAGGGACAGAGGTTTGGTACTGTTTCTGCTGCAATAGAACTGTAAGGACAGTGTTCCTGCTTCCAGCTGTGCTCCTGTACCACTTGGTAGAGGTGGAGAAACAGCTCTCCTTATGGTATCCACACTACAGATGGTGCCTGTACAGTTTGGCACCTTCTCTGTTGTCACGTGGGGCCAAGGCTCTATTTTACTGCGTTTTCAGAAGACCATCCTCATCATCTAAGGCTTGGAAGCATGATGCCCCGATGTGGGCTCCAGCAAGTAGAGAGGAACCAGACCTGTGAGTTCTTGTCCCATGTCTGGGTGGCTTCACTCTTCAGTACAGCTTGCAAGTGAGGTTGGTTGATTTGTCTGCTAAGTGTCTGTCCTCCTCACAGCCTTTGGGTAAGAAGCAGCAAGGTGGTACTTCATCCTTGCTGATGCCCCATATGGCTCCAGGCTCTTTATTTGTGACACCACACTATTTCCCACGGTGTTCTGACCAAACACTGAGTGCTCAGACAGAGCTTGTGGGATTTTCACTCTTGTTTTGCATCCATTGGCACAGCCATCATCAATGTAGTCATCGCTCCACAACACGATGCCGGCTGGACTGTGGCTTCTGAAGTCAGTGAAACAAATTCATCTTCCCCCAAGGTGTTCTCCAGTGTCGGCCGTGTCACTTGAAGGAGATCGGATGTTGTCATATGTGCTTTGCAGTTTCCCTTGACACCTGTGGGACTTTTTATAAGGTTTCCCAGCGTATTGTCTTTGCTCTGAGTCACTGAGATGCTCTCAACATTGCAAAGCCCTGCACTAAATTAAAAGTCCTGTTGCTAGGGAGTGTTGTGATAATACATGGTGTTATACTCCGTAGTGTGCAACAGACCCAGCCTACAAAATGAACCCATAAACCGTCCTGCTCAGAACATCCAGCATGGTGTTAAAACCTGGCATAGAAAAAGGTTTCTGAATTTCTTGAAAGTCTGCTTTGGGCTGAAAAGCAAAGTGGCTGCAGCCAATTTAGAGGAGGGGAAAAAAATATCTCCCCACTCTTTATGCTGTCTGCAGAAGCACTTAATGATCGTGCCATGCGATTCTCCCAAGCTAAAAATATATTGCTTCTGGGTTTGTACAAACAGTCTCACAATAACTGGAGCTCTGGCAAGCGCCCGAGGTACAGCGGGGGAAATAGTGGCAAAGATGGGAAAATCTTCCTTCTACTCACTCTGCAGCACAGAAGAGCCGGGCTCTTCCGTCCTTGTGGCTCTCTGCATGAATTAAGGGATGTTTTGCTGAGGGATCTCCCAGTTTGTTCCACTTCTGACCAAAATAATGGGCATTTTGCTCCCTTTTGAGTTTGCAGTGTGGATGGAGAGCACTCAGCTGCCTGCCCTGCTGCGCAGTCTGCTGGCAAGGTTTCATCAACCCAAATTCCCAACCCTCCCTTCACAGATGTCCCTGCTGAGAGATCAAGGAATGCAGTTGCAGCTTGAGATGCTCAGCCTGGGGACATCCTTTCCAGTCATTTATTCCACACCAGGAAAGCACCAATACTACAAGAAGGATACTTAATGGGGCTGCTCTTGCTTTGGAGAGTGGTGGAGAGGGGAGCTTCCAGTAATAAACAGCAGAACTTGCTGCCCAAGAGGAACTGCCTTCAAAAGTGCAACAAGTAGAACTCCACCTCGTCTCCATGTCAGAACATCACAGAGGGCTGGAACCCACCAGCTATGGGGACAAGCTGTCCCCATCTTTCTTATGGGCCCCCTTAAGCTGCACCGATGTCTCCACACAGTGAATTTACACACAGCTTTATTTTTTCAAGGAAATGCTGCTACCTGCAGTGGGGACTTCCCCAGCCACCTCCCCACTGCTCCATTTTTCTGGCTTCTCTTCCCTGCATCCACACTGGTCTGTTTCCCTCCCCTTCTGCTCATAGCTTCTCTGCAGCAGCTGCTCAGGTGGGAAAGAAACATTAGGAAGGTACTTAATGTATTTTTAGCCTCTTAGAATGTGATGTAGCTGCTGGAAACACAGAGGAAAGCCAGCACCATATGAACTGGTAGGTTGCGGTGCATCACCAGCAAATTTTCCATTAAGCTCTGGTGCTCCGTGGCACCGGCATGGAGACAGAATGTGAGGTGGACACTGGAGAAGGAAGATGGTTCTTGTGTGGTAGAAGGTGCTGATTGCCGTCTGTCTGACCTCTCTGTATAGGTACTGATGAACCCTTACGGGTCCTGCCCTTCACGGAGGTCATCTATGCTTAAATCAGCACCAAAGATGACCACCTAGGGATGGGGAGTTCAGCAATTGTCTTTTTATATCTCATAGATCAAAGGTGCTGAGGTAGCTCCAAGCTGTGCAACCAAATTGGACCTAGAGGTTCACAGCTGTTGGGCTGAGTGCTCCAGGAGGGAAAGTACAGAGCCTCAGTAGCCATGAATCAGAGTCCCAAGTCCTCCTGGTGTCTAGGGCAAAACCTCCTGGCTGTTCCCAGCACTTAGCCAAGGCTTCTTACAGGAAAGCGCCTCACCGCTACTCCCCACATTTCTCCTCGAATTGGGCCATTAGACTTGTATGGGAGGGAGCAAAAGCAGAAAGCCAGCCATGCAGTCTCAGCTTTTCCTCTGTCAAATCCCACATTATTCCCTGGGATGAGCAGTTTTGGGGGCTTGGTTGTAAGCGGTCCCCACAATGCAGAGCTGGCCTCTCGCAGCTGCTGCAGCAAGGAGACGCAAGAGGTGCCAAAAAGCCATGGGTGTTGGATCCAGCAGATATGATACTCTTTGGCACCAGTCCTGTTGCCTTCAGATGTATAGGATTAGGTCCTCTCACTCCACAGTGAGGTCAGCTCTAGCGCAGGCATAAATTCAAACCTGTCTGAGTGCAGCAGGAGGGGGTTGATGGGGTTCACACACGGCACTGCAGCCTCCTGGACATAGAGGAGCTTAGAAACTTCACTGGTGTCTCTTTGCCTGTGTTAGCTGTGGTTTTGCATCGATTTTGGTGAGAGGAGGAGCAGGATTCAGGTTCATCTACATTTCAGTGTCGGCTTGCATCACCACCTTGTGCGATTGGCAGTTCACTGGAGATGTTTAAAACCTGCCTGGATGTGTTCCTATGTGACTTTGTCTAGGTGATGCTGCTGTGGCAGGGGGATTGGACTAGAGTGGCTCTGGTTGGAAAGGACCTCAGAGATCATGTACTCCAAGCTCCTGCCGTGGGCAGTAATACCTCTCAACTACACGATTGCCATGGGCAGTGACACCTCTCAACTACACTGGGTTGCTCAAGGCCTCATCCAGCCTGGCCTTAAACATCTCCAGGGAGGGGAGCCATCTATTCCAGAGTCTTTCCACTCTTTTACTGAGTAACTTCTTCTTAAGGTCTTGTCTGAACCTCCTCTCCTTCACTTTCAAACCATTTCCCCTTGTCCTATCGCTAGATCACTTCGGGAAAAGTCCCTCTCCAGTCTTCCTATAGGTTCCCTTTAGGTATTTGAAGGCAGCTATAAGGCCTCCCCTGCAGTCTTTTCCAGGCTGAACAACCCCAGTTCCTTCAACCTGTCCTCATAGCAAAGGGGCTCCTGCTCTTGGATCATCTCTGTGGCCTCCTCTGGACTCACTCCAATAGTTCTAAGTCCTTATGCTAGGGACACCAGATATTCCATGTCCATTCTTAAAGAAAATGATATAGACTGACCCAGATAAAGTACTGTGATGGGATCTGTGTACAGGTGCTGAATTCTGCAAATAATAATTTAAATCCCTTCATCAGGAAACTCCGGAGTTCATCTTCTGTTGAGCTGCTGGGATGGAGCCAGAGCAGAGCTTAGGTTCACAATAGTGTTGGAGAGAAGGTTCATGTGATGTGTGGTGAGGAGCTCAACTATATTACAGACTAGTAAATCTTGCTGCAGGAAGGATGGAACTTGGTGTAAATTCAAACTTACGGTTGAAATATATTAATTTTTATGTCTTCCACTTTAATTTTGCTGCAGACCACCATGAGTGAGGTAGGCTGTAGTCTCTCCAACCCACTTATTCTTTTCACCAAGCCAAGTAAGACCAAATCTCCATAAAGCCAACAGAAGTGCCACTGGATGTGGCCCTCAGTGCCCTGGTCTGGCCGATATGGTGGTGGTAGGTCATGGGCTGGCTTGATGATCTTAAAGGGCTTTTCTAGCCTCAGTAATTCTGTGGTTCTGTGTAGTGTTGCCTTGGTCTCAAGATTATTGAGCATAGAGCCACAACCTGTTAGAGACAAGGCATTTAGCTCCTGCTGAACTTACCAGAAACAAGAGTGATGGGTGACTTGAGTGCTGAACCCTAGGTACCTACACTTGACAAAGCAAAGGATGGTGAGGAACTCTAATTCAGAGTGGAATGTACCAGGAAGCTGAAGCCAGATAAATACAAGCTTAAACCTGCTAAATTCAACTGGAAACAAAGGCAAACTGGAGTGCTTGGGAGACACTGGATCAAATAGTCAGTAGATGCAGGGTGTTTCACTTGGTGGCCATTCACTGGGAGATGGCGTTTAGGCCAGAAAGGCGTTGTTGGGCTGCATCCTTACACAGGGCCAGGTTTTCTACCTGTTTTGCTTTGGTGAAGAGCGTTGCTGCTGTAATAGAGATCAGATCACAGAATCACAGAACATTAGGGATTGGAAGAGATCTCAAAAGACCGTCTAGTCCAATCCCCCTGACACAGCAGTATCACCTAGACCAAGTAGCACACAAACACATCCAGGCGGGTTTTACATGTCTCCAGAGAATCATAAAATCATAGAATCATTACAGATTGGAAGGGACCTCGAAATATCATCTAGTCCAATCCACCTGCAACAGCAGGATCACCTGAACCAAGTCACACAGGAACCCGTCCAGTTGGGTCTTGAATATCTCCAGTGAAGGAGAATCCACAACCACCCTGGGCAGCC
>VXBP01008639.1:77169-124237 GCA_013400115.1 Rhinopomastus cyanomelas
GAAGAAGTTCCTTCTGATATTTATATGGAACCTCCTGTGTTCCAGCTTACATGCATTGCCCTTTGTCCTATCGCTAGATGACATTGAGAAGAGCTTGACTCCATCCTCCTGACACCCACCCTTCACATATTTATAAGCATTAATGAGGTCACCCCTCAGTCTCCTCCAAGCTAAAGAGACCCACCTCCCTCAGCCTTTCCTCATAAGGGAGGTGTTCTACATCCTTTGTCATCCTCGTTGCTCTGCACTGGGCTCTCTCCAGCAGTTCTGTGTCCTTCTTGAACTGAGGGGCCCAGAACTGGACACAAGATACTGCTGATGATCTCTTTTTCCTCAGATTTTGGTGGAAGCTCAGCACTTTGCACGCACGTATGGATGAGTTGCCTGGTTGAGATGTGCTGCTGGGTCTTCATGCAGCAGGAGAAGTCTAGGTGCTAATTTTTCTACCTCTACTGGTCAAGTGGGTGCCTCCACATAGCTCTGCCTGTTGCCCAGAGCTGGTGCTCCATTGGTAATCCAGGAAATGGTGAACAATGGGATCCTCTTCTGGGAGCTGCTGAGGAAGGCCTCCTGCAGAGCCTTCGTGCCAACCAGAAATAGCCATCGCTTGCACTAGGGCTGCTGATTTCAAGTTCTCTTTAGGGAGTTGCAAGCTGCCTCAGTAACGGGTTTCTGTTTTGCTGTTGGCCATTGAAGTTTTATCCATCTCTAGGAGAACTTGGTTTCCACTCAGGAGTACCCACTTCCTCCCTCCAATCCCTAATGCATGTCAGTTTGCAGGATTGAAGATTCTGACCTAAGTCCTCAGTGCACCGTCCTGTGTTTTCACCTGAGTACAGCTGAGAGTGCTGCTCAGTTCAGCTCTGCTGAGAAGGTGCTCTTTTGTGGATCGCCATCAGATGTGCCCTAACTTACAGTCATTTCTAGCTTGAATAAGTGATCTGAATAGGCTTTTGAGAAGTTTCTATGGAAAATGTTGCTAAACTGAAAACAAGGGCATAATAAAAGAGTCATTAAAGAGCAATTTACTGACAAGTGGAGCCCTTAAATGCACTGTCATAAACATTGTGGAGCAATGAGACCAAACCTGCTATTTGAACATAGTCACTTGGAAAATCCTTGGGCAGTTTTTAAAGCACTTTAAACAAGCCTTTAATTGACATCCTTGTTACTCATGATAAACTGTTGTCTACTCATAAATTACTCATCATTTATCTCATCCGCTTCCTCAAAACCTCTGTCAACAAATTCATCTCCATCACTTTTGGAACGTGCTGACCTAGGGGGGTTTCTTTTGGCAGGAAAGGATGAGATACCCCAGATAACTGGGGGGTGGGGGGGTGGCAGCAGGTATGGAGCTGAAACAAGGGCTCCTGCATTCAGAGAGAGTGTGGAGAGGGGCTTCAGAGGAGTTGCTGGCCCCTCTCCTCTTGCCTAGAGACAGCTCCAGTTTCCTCCTCCTGTACCACCCTCTCCAGATCCCTCGATTTTCTGTCAGATAGGATTAAGCCTGACCTGGCCTTCTGCCCCATCTTGGAGAGACCTAAACCTCTTTCAGATCTAACTGTTTTCCATTTTTGTGTAATTGTGCCACTGGCTTTTAGATCAATGCTCCGTCTTTTAGGGTTCTGATTTCAAACTCCCAAATGGAACAGGCTGCCCAGGCAGGGGGTTGAATCACCATTCCTGGATGTATTTCAAAAGTTGTGGAGCTTAGGGACAGAGTTTAGCGGTGGCCATGGGACAGTTGGGTTAGTGTTTGAACTTGATGATTTTGAATGTCTTATCCAACCTAAACAGCTCTGATCTCTCAAACATCCAAGGCAAGTGTCCCAGGAAGCAGCTCTGGCACCATCATGTTTCTCCAGTGATGAACTTCATGCTGAGCTCTCTGTCCCATGTGAAGAAAAGGATCAGGCCATGGCCACCTGCCTCCGCTGGGCCTCTTCCTCCTCCTTTGCACCCAGTTAGCACTGGACTTCTTTTTCTGCATGTATTTTGCTACCTAGTTCCTATATGCAAACAGCACCGACTCTGTTCAGTAGTACATCACCTGTCTTGTTAATGACCTTTTAATTTCTCAGTTCATCCGAGCTGCTGCAAAATCCTACAACCTCTCCCCACAAACGCTGCTGGGCTGTGGTTTGGCTCTGCCAGCCTGAAATCGCTGCCAGATCACCCCAACAGCAGTGATAAAATGTGATAAAGGGTAATAAGGGAATGGGTGACATCCCTCTGCAGGAGGAGAGGAGAGAATAAGAAGAGTTTTCAAACTGCTGAGCAGCTGGCTGAGAGGTGGGGAGAGAGGGTGGACACAGAAACCAGATGCAGCACAACAGGGAGCTTCGCCTGTAGTGGTTACAACTGGATGTGGAAAATATGAAGATGCTCCGGTGGGCCTTGAGCCCTGCTGCACTCAAATATGTTTTACAACTTCACTTCATTTGAGCTCTTCATTTGAGTTTTTTCCAAATCCCACTTTTTAGCAGCCAAACAACCTCACAGCAGTTCTGCTGGCACAGGAGAACAGCCAGAACACCCAAACTTGTTTCTGCGACGAACAAAGTGGTTCCTTGTCTACTAGCATTATGTCCCGCCATGTCCCTTACACCTCTCAGCACATCATTATGAGATGGCTGGGACATGCCATCAGCTGGGTTGGGAAGTAGGGAAGTGGCTCTGGAGAAGGGGTGGGTCTGTGGAGAAGTAAATACCACTGCAGAAAGTTCCAGTGTGAGCTGTTGGCGTTTCCAGCAAGCCATCTAGTGGCTTCCTATTAAAACAGTTGCATGCTTTGAAACTGGGAAGGTGAAGCTGGAGGGATGAGTGCTGCTCAGCACTACAGTAGGGTTGGGGAACCAACATGCAGGTTTTTGTCCTAAATGGGAAAGGCTCAACTGTAATAAAATTCTTCTGGGTCACAGGGTGGTGGAAGAGTTGGGTTAGAGGGTGGATGACAGTGTGGATCTTCCCAAAAGCCTGATGGATGATCCTACAGATCTTTTCACTGCTGTGGGTTTAGTTGCCCTGGTTCAAGCTCTCCTGAAGGATATTGATACTGGGATAATCAGTGATTCAGAGCAACTTCCTCTACAGTATGGATTAGAGACAGCAGGGAGGGAGGGACAACAGAAAGTTTTGGAATTTTTTAACAATAGGAGGGCTTTAAGGTGTTTCACTTGGTTTTGGGCAGTGGCTTTAAAGGAGGCTGAAGGAAATAATTTTTCACCAGATAGTTCAGATGTGGCACCCTTAGGCAAAGCCTGAAATAGGGACTCATAATTTGAAGGCTTTGTAGAGGGAGTTGGTAGACACTGGAGCAGACGAACATCAGTTGGGTGGTCTAGGTGAATCCTGAGCTCTCCTTGACTGGAGTTTGTGTAAACTGTTCAGAAAAAGCCCCAGTGATGGAGGTTTCACAGTGTCTGCAGACAACGTCTCCCTGTGCATCACTAGCCCTACCTGTACAAGGTTGTTTCTTCATGTCTGACCTCATTCAGCTCTGCTGCAGTTCAAACCTATTACTGCAGTCCCCAGGAGACATGGAGAGCAGCTAGTCCTCACCTCTCAGACAGCTGACAGCCTGGGTGGTGCAGTTCTTAGGTGCAACATAGCATTTTGACTGATGTTCAGCCTCTGGTGCTTCTAGACCCCAGACTCTTCTGCACCTGCTGCCTCCCAGCAATTTGTTCCCACCTGCTTGCTGCTGGTTTACTTCTGAGGTTCCTCCAGGTCTCAACATTTTTTGACTTCCAATGCAGTTTTCTGGAGTGCTTTCCTTTCTCTTAGTGTAGTTCCTGTGCATCAAGTACATCTATCACATCACCCCTATCACTGGTGACATAGCGGGTGGTGTCATGGCTGGGACAAGTCTCTCGGCTCAGCACATCCTCTCAGTCTGGCAGTTAATCACCAGTAACGACTTTCTCTGTATGGCTTTCTGATGAGTTGTATACCTACATTAGAGCAGTTTTGCCCGAGCGTGTTCTTCTGCTGAGGGAGCCGTGTGCGACAGCACTGACTGCTTCTCCAGCTATTCACAGGCCGGTTAGTCTGTCACAGAAGGAAATTAAATTGTTCTTGACAAATCGGTGTCAGCAGTCACTTATCATCTTGTTATCTTCTAAGTGCTTACAAAGAGGTTGTTTCATAAGTTGTTCCGTCAGTTTTCCAAGGAGTTGGAGTTAAATGACTGGTTTGTAATTCCTTGACTTTTCCTTTTACAGATTTTTAAAGCTGAGCTCTGTGTTTGCTTGATTGTTTTGCTCTCCTGGTCTTCTGAAAGCTCTTTTATCTGCTCTGAGCTAACAGAGGGACAATATCTCTGAGGCTGCTTCAGCAAAGCCCTTCCCTCAGCACCTTTGGGTTATCTTATCACATCAGACCCATGAATGGACCAACACCCTGGTTTGGTTATCAGCCTCCTGCTGAGATGCTCTTCCCTTCACTCTCTGTGGCTCTTGCTTATTTGAATCTTGACCTTTTTCATTTGCCAACTGGTGCTTTTAAAAGGTTAGGTTTGTCCTCAAAGTGCTTTTTTGCAGTACTTTATGCAGTAGTATGGAAAATCTGGGCAAAATCATGACTTTGATTATTGTTAGGAAACCAGCAGTGGAGCTGTGTGGCCGTAGAGTTGTGTTTGGCTCTTTTTGTGATTTTTAGGAGTAGCTGGTAGCTCTGGATGTCTGATTCAGCATCCTTTGCCATGATCTTGGTTTTCAGAGAGAAGGGGGCCCCCCCTTGCCTGGGAGATGCTCAGGGAGTGGCATCACATACTCAGACATCCCTTTGGCATGTCCTAATCACCCTACCAGGATCTGTTTATTTCTTTATTAGCTCTGTTTGATGATTTCTCAATTATCGTTTTGTTTTGTTTCTCCTATTCCTTCAACAGGAATCATTAACCAATGGCAACAGGAATCCAAGGATAAAGTGATTTCCCTATTGTTAACCCACCTGCCTTTACTGAAGCCTGGAAACATTGAGGCAAAAGTTGAGTACATGAAACTCTTGCCTAAAATCCTGGCGCACTCAATTGAACACAACCAACACATTGAGGAGAGCAGGCAGCTGTTGTCCTACGCCTTGATACACCCCGCCACCTCCTTAGAGGACCGCAGCGCCTTGGCTATGTGGCTCAACCACCTGGAGGACCGCACATCAGGGGGCTTTGGCAGCCAGAACAGAAGCCGCTCCGATTCGGTGGACTACGGGCAGACTCACTACTATCACCAAAGACAAAACTCGGATGACAAACTCAACGGATGGCAAAACTCTCGAGACTCGGGCATAAGCGTCAGCGCTTCCAGCTGGCAGGACAAAAACCTGGCATGCGAGAACGGCCATCTGCCCCTCTACTCCTCCTCCTCCGTCCCCACAACTATTAACACCATCGGCACTAGCACAAGCACCAGTAAGTACCCATGGGAATTTCTGGGGTCGGCGACCCATGGCCACCTTTCACAGCATGGTCCCCTCATCCCACTAGAAAGTACTGCTTTGCTGTGGTTAGGAGGACTAGGTTCATCTGGGCTATAGAAAACTCCTCTGTTTTCTTTCTCCCACTTGCTTTTTTATTGCCTGCTTGCCTTTTTTTTCCCACTAGTCCTGTGGGATTTTAAGGACCTGGCAGCTGGAGACAAGGGTAAAAGAGCCAGGCTGTAAGAGCAAAAAATGTGTGTTATAGAAGAGAGCCCCTTTTTTTTTAATGTAACTCCATGTAGAGCTGAAGTTCCCATCTCAAAAGTTCTTAAACTGATGCTCTTTATCTAAAAGTGAGCTGAGGGACCTGAGGCAAGTCCAAGAGTAACCTGGGAGGAGCTGGGATTGGGACCCCAAAGTGCAGGCTCTATGATTTTCAGGGCATGTCTGAAGAGATTCCCTTGCTTCTGCAGAGAGTTGAAGCTGATGGTCATCAGAGGGATTACATTCACTGACTTTAGTGTTTTCCAGGACAGTTGAGTAGTTCTTCCTTCATGGAGACCTTTCCAAGTTTTGATGGGAGCAGTGGGTGGTGCAGAGCCCAGTCTTTGGACACTTGAAGAAGCCACAGAGCACCATGACTGGAGATGTGTCACTGGATTTGTGTGGAGACAGTGCAAACGCTGGAAGCTATAACTTATTTAAAGCAGCTGTTGATGCCTGTGAGCTATCCTTGGGAAAGAAGGAGCAAATCATCTTCTCAGTAGGGTTCAGGGGCTCCTCTGTCTACCTGCTTCCTCTGTGGAGGGCTGTGGCACTTTCTGTGCAATCACCTTGGGTGGTAGCCACCATCTCACCTGCAAGGCTGGACATCTTCCTTCACTTTGGGGTACTTACAAGGTCTCTCTCACGGATGCTTGCATTTATCCAAGGTCTAGCGAGCACTTTGGGAAGGAGAGACTTCTTGTGGTGAGGGCATAGGCTTCTCTATCAGTGTGAGGAAAGCCACAATTAAATAGCTGAAAGCTTTGAAATGGTCACTTAAGGCTTTTGGGTTTTTCCCTCTCCTGTAATGTTTTTTTTAGGTGATGTTTCAAATCAGCAAGTCTGAAGCGCAACTCTAGGATTATTGCTGTAGCACCCTAGTTGCTGCCTCCATGTTCATTCCCGCAGGCCATGCGGCCTGCCCTGCCACTCTGGGGTTCAGCAGAAGGGTCTGAGCTTCTCTACCAACTCCGAATATCACACCCCTCCGGTCCCTTGGTTTGTGAAGCCCCAGCACTTCCTGCCATAGGACTGTGTGATGTTCACCTTCTCCATGAGCCAGGTCTCTCTGCTGTGGAGTAGAGCTGTTGCAGGATGGCCAAGCCACATGGGAAGGGCTTAACAGGGAAGAATCATGAATGTATTTCTGATTGGTCTGTTAAACCTCTCCAGGGATTATTTCTGGGGGGCTCTTCCTTGTAGGTTTTGTATAGCTGGAAGTTCAGAGGCTTTCACGGAATCACAGAACATTAGGGATTGGAAGAGACCTCGAAAGATCATCTAGTACAATCCCCCTGACACAGCAGGATCACCTAGACCAGGTTGCACAGAAACACATCCAGGCGGGTCTTGAACACATCTCCAGTGAAGGAGACTCCACAGCCTCCCTGGGCAGCCCGTGCCAGTGCTCTGTCACCCTCACTTGGAAGAAGTTCCTTCTGATATTTATATGGAACCTCCTGTGTTCCAGCTTACATGCATTGCCCCTTGTCCTATTGCTAGATGACATTGAGAAGAGCTTGACTCCATCCTCCTGACACCCACCCTTCACATATTTATAAACATTAATGAGGTCACCCCTCAGTCTCCTCCAAGCTAAAGAGACCCACCTCCCTCAGCCTTTCCTCATAAGGGAAGTGTTCTACATCCTTTGTCATCCTCGTTGCTCTGCACTGGGCTCTCTCCAGCAGTTCTGTGTCCTTCTTGAACTGAGGGGCCCAGAACTGGACACAAGATACTGCTGATGATCTCTTTTTCCTCAGATTTTGGTGGAAGCTCAGCACTTTGCACGCACGTATGGATGAGTTGCCTGGCTGAGATGTGCTGCTGGGTCTTCATGCAGCAGGAGAAGTCTAGGTGCTAATTTTTCTACCTCTGCTGGACACAATACTCCAGATGTGTTCTCACCAGGGCAGAGTAGAGGGGGAGAAGGACCTCTCTTGATCTGCTAAGCACCCCCCTTCTGATCCACCCCAGGATGCTGTTGGCCCTCTTGGCCACAAGGGCACGTTACTGGCTCATGGTCATCCTGCTGTCCACTAGGACCCCCAGGTCCCTTTCTCCTACACCGCTCTCTGAGAAATCAGTCCCCAACCTGTACTGGTACCTGGGGTTGTTCTTGCCCAGATGCCAGACTCTACACTTACCCTTGTTATAGTCCATTCAATTTCTCTTTGCCCAGCTCTCCAGCCTGTCCAAGTCTTGCTGAATGGCAGCACAGTCTGCAGGGGTGTCAGCAACACCACCCAGCTTTGTGTCATCAGCAAACTTGCTGACAGTGCATGCCAATCCCTCATCCAAGTCATAAATGGATAGATTGAATAGTACTGTGTTTCTATGATTCTATGACTCCACTAGATACAGGCCTCCAGCTACACTCTGTCCCATTGACCACTACTCTCTGACTTCTGTCCCACAGCCAGTTCATGATCCAGCTTACTACCTGATCATCCAGTCCATACTGCCTCAGTTTGTCTGTGAGGTTGCTATGTGAGACTGTGTCAAAAGCCTTACTCAAGTTAAGATAAACCACATCCACCGCTTTGCTGTCACCTATTCACCTGGTTACGCCCTCATAAAAGGCTATCAGGTTGGTCAAGCATGACCTCCCTTTGGTGAAGCCATGCTGACTGTTCCTAATGACCCTCCTGTCTATGATGTGCCTGGAGACAGCCTCTAGGACAAATTGTTCCATCACCTTTGCTGGGATGGAGGTGAGGCTGACCGGTCTATAGTTACCTGGGTCCTCCTTCTTTCCCTTTTGGAAGATTGGAGTGGCATTTGCTGTCCTTCAGTCCCTAGGCATCTCTCCTGATCCCCATGACTTAGAAAATATGATGGAGAGTGGCTTAGCAATGACTTCCGCTGTCTCCCTTAGTATGAGCTGATGCATCCCATCAGGGCCCATGGATATGCACCCAAGGAGGCAGTGGGAAGGGGTGGCATCAGAAGGGGTTTGGTTCCTCATGTCGAAGGAAGATCTGTTGGATGCAGCAGGTTAATCATTGACAGTAGCTGGAACTCTGTAAGTTGCCTTAGGTCTTGAAGGACACTTTCCCAAAACTGGTTTGTGTTTCTTTGAACCTTGTTGCACTAGACTTATTTCTTAGCAGAAGTGATGACCCACCTCTTGCGCAGCAGGGTCTCCCAATATTGGCACAGGGTGCTAAACCCCAGGCAACAGCTCAATTATTCAGCAGCACTCAAACTGCTGAACTTTTCCTAAATTCTCACAGGATTAAGAGCAGCATCCCTACACTTTACCCTGGTCTTTTGCTGGAAGATCACATCTCTCATCCATCTCCACTTCTTGTTTTGCCACAGCATCCATGGCAAGAGGTTGGAAATAGATTACCTCTAAGGTCCCTTCCAACCTAAATCATCCTGTGATTCTATGATCCCCTGCCCAGCACAACAGCCCTTGCCTAGTCTGGTCCTTCCTAGCATCCCGCAGTAGCTGCTTTTCATGGTGCTAGGGCAGCTCACTTGCACCATCTTGCTCTGAGCTGCAACATTTATAGAGTCCGTATTCAGGGAACGTTTTCATAAGCATCAGTCTGGGGTCATACATGTATTTGTAAGGCCAAGTAGCTTTGCAGAGGCATCTGAGCACTTCTTCAACCCAGTCTCCTCCTAAATGTTAAGCTGTTGTAACTTCTGCTAATGTGTTTTAGTGGCAGCATGTTCAGACAAACCTGCAGGCAGAGCTGGAGGTGACCCAACCACACTTGATGTGATAGTTCATAAGCTTCCTTAACACAATATTTGCTTGGACACAGGCACAGCCAGTCCCCAGAGAGATGCTAAAAAATAAACACGGCTGTCAGCCTTTGTCCCAGACCCCCAAGTCAATCAATAGCCCCATTAATCTTTTATTCCAAAGCAAAGCCCTCAAACTGTAGCTGTTTGTTTAGGTTTTACTGTTATTATTTTTAAATTCTATCTCTTACTCTGAGGCATTTATCTGGGCAGGGACTTAATCCAGCAGTACCCTGCAGGGCAAAGCCCTCCCCAAGCTGTCGCTGCATGGGGACAGCCTGTTCCTGACACCAGAATGGGGCAAAGCCTTTCCCAGAGGAGTAACATGGTGATCTTGCCCGAGGTGTTTTCTTGTGGTGTTGTGGCATAATTAGGTTGAACGCTGTTACGGCAGAGGGTTTAAATATGGGCGGCTGAAGCTCATGTGACAATTTGTTTTGCTCTATCCTTGTCATTGACTCGACCTAGATCCAGGCTTTGAGACTTGGTTCAAGCTTGATTCATCTCCAGCTCTCTGTTAACAGCTCTGGTTGGTGTTAGCCAAAACTTGAGGAGCTGTTGCTGAAGTCCTTCAGCCTTCACAAGGCAAATGTGGAGTGCTCTGAAGGAGTTGCTCTGGATTTACATCAGTGATGGTTATCTAGGAGCAAGACCAGCATCACAAATGATGGGTTTGGGTCTGGAGCAATCCAAGGGTGCAGACTCACCCAAGTTGATAGAAGTTTCTGTGCTCCTTTCCATCCACTACACCACCATAACTGCTTTCTCAGCCTGTCTTCCAGAGCCTGCTCTGCAGCTCTAAGCCAAGTTTTGGTGTTCTGGGAGTAAGGGTAACCTCAGTGTGGGCTCAGGCACAGGTAGGCAGAAAGCCATTGCTGCTCCAGGACTGGTGGGACAAGGTGAAGTCTGGAGCGCTGCCACCAAATCAGGTTGCAGTTGCAAAACACCCATGTTGCACAAAGCCTTTGCAGTAGAGACAAGGCCTGAAAACTCTGAAAGGACAGAAAAGAGCAGCTTTTGTGGCTGCAGACCAAGAGCTTCTTGTGGTGGACTCTAATTCCTTTACCCAGGTTCCACCAGGTGATGCTGTACTGGTTTTGTTGTAATGTGTGAGAGTTTTCCACCTTCTCAGAAGGGAATATGTTCAGAGGAGGAGGGTCCAGCACTGAGAAGGTGGGGTGCGGATACTCTGATCCAATTTGGACTGTAAGTGAGCAAGACAAGAAAGAAAAACACAAGGTTTGGTGGGAGTGGCAACAAGTCCAGCTGGCCACAGTGAGCTAGGGGAACAACAGCTGAAGAGGTGCATCTGCTGAGTACGCATCTGCTGGATAAGCATCTTAGTCTTCTACTCCCAGTAGATAACCTGAGGTTAGTGGTGTTATTTCTTAAATGGGTGTATGGTGAGGTTTTCCTGGGCTCTTGCTTCTGATGTAGGGCCAGGGCACTCAGTTCCCCATGCAGAGCAGGTTCCTGGGATCAACTCTCTGTGCCAAGACAGAAGATCTTGGTTTTACTTCAGGAGCAACAGTAACTTGCCCCAGAGATCTGAATTAAGAAGGCAGGTGTTGCAGACTCTTTCTGGTAGAGCAGCAAGAACCTCCTCATGCAATAATGTCCATCACAGGTCAGTGATGGGTAGATAGAGTCAGACCTTGATAGGGAATATCCTGCAGAGCAGAATTCCCAGGTGCTGGGCCTGTGCCCATCTGGGAGCGACAGTGCAAACTTTGTCGTGGCGCTACGTGGATTCCCCTGTGAGTGAACACGGAGATCCTTGCACCAGCCAAGCTCTTGGCCAGACTGTAGCCACCTTTCCACTTCTGTACTAACGTAAAAGGCGCCGGGTGTGCTACACCCTTCCCAAGGGAGGCTCTGCCAGCAATCTGACGTGGTTTGTCTGTGAGGAGAAATAAAAGGAGAGTGAGCAGTGTGGTGCAGGAGAAACACTCTCATTCTTGTCCTGAAAAAGAAAAATCTCTTGCTCTAGAGCTGAAGAGAAGCATGTGAGTGTCCTTCCTTCCATCCATGCCAGGCCAGATTCATGGCTCTCCCCCAGCTCTTGAGAAATGCTTCCATTTCTGAGTCATGCTCAGGTGACACCAGCAAGAGGTACTGGTGATCAGACTCCCTATACCACAAGAAATTTAGAAATACTGGTGGCCACAGGGCACCCTGCAGCAGGAAGTACCATTCCAAGGGCTATTGGCTGTGGGGCAAGCCCAGTGCCCAGGGCTGCTGTGCTAGGAAGGACTTTTTGTTGTGTTGCTCATTCTTAGAAGAGATTGAATCCCAACTACTGCCCCACAGGCAGATCTGTATGTTGGCATGTGTGTGTGATGTTCTCTGGATTTTGTCTGTTTGCCCCAGTTATAAACTCCCTAGTAAGAGAGCAGATGACTGAGGTGATGAGCTCTTCCACAGGTCATCAGGTGATTGAGGTGCAAGAAATGCCAACACAAATGCACTTGTGATGAGCAGAGAGTGAAGTTTTCTCACTCTTCCTCCCCTACACTGCTGGGCAACAGCTCACTGCCTGCACCAGAGACAGGCCTGTCCTTCTACACAGTATTTAAACTGAGCTTGATAACATATAACTGCCTGTTTTAACCCACAGGACCACTCTGGTTTGTGTTGGGTTGATGGGTAGATTGCAAGTTGCTTGCTCAGAAATAGTGTAAAGTCTTAATAAGATTACAATAGTGAAGCAAACACTCTTCTTGCTGGGGGGGTCATTGCTTCGTACTCGGGAATTGCCTTCAGGAACTCTGTTGGTCCTGCTGTGTGCTGAGACTTGGCACTCTGGCACTCATCCTATCGGCTGGGACATCTCTCACATTTGGGTTTTTTCCTCTTTTGTTGGTGGACTGAGAATGGCTCATTGGCCTCCAGCATGTCAGCTGTAGCAGATGGAGTGACTTGCCTTGCTCATGCCCTCTAGTGTTGCACGTAACCATCTGAGAGCATTTCTAAGAGTCACCCATTTTGCCAGGGCTTCATCACTGCAATATCTTGCTAATTCTGTAGCTTAGAACCAGAGTTGTTCCACAAAAAGATAACATGTGTGCAGAGGGAAAGAACAGAGGGGACTCTGGTTGTAACCCGTTTGTCCACTGCTGAACACTTGGCTTTGGACATTGTCCTTAGGCCAACATCAGAGAGGATGGCTCTCCTGTTCCCACTCCAGCATCCCTCGTAGGGGATGCACAGCCATGCAGCCTTTGGGCCAGATGTTTCTTGCTCTTTCTGAGGTTAGCAGAGCAGAGCTGATGTTCCTGCAGGCATCAGAGATGGTGATGAGGTCCTCCCCACAACAGCCACTGTGCTTTCACATGGGAGCAAGTGACAGTGGGGGTCATATGTGCTGCTGGCAGCAGGCAGCTCTTTTTGGCTCTGCGCCCGTCCTGCCAGTCGTGGGCAGGGTGTTGGACAAGTGATGGGTACCTGCTTGCCAAGCACAGCAAGCAGGCAGGGAGCCAAATGTGTTTCCCATATGCAAGTGGGTTTTCACATGCTGGATCTCGTGGTTCTGTCTCTGCTCGACCCTCTGTCAGCTGTGATGGCACAGGAACACATGTGGATGTCACTGGTTGGTTTTGGCTCACCCATGAGTGTGCTTGTGACACCAAACAAAGCTTTTGGACCCTTAAATAATTGGTGTAGTCTGGCCTGCTGGAGCCCTGGCAAACAGCCCTGTTGTTAGGGAAGTGGTGATTGGTCTGGGGAACCTCTGGGTGACACATGGTTGTCCCAGAAGAGCACATGTCACCATGGGAACCACACTGTTGAGCCTTCCAAACCTGGTGCATGCAAGGTTTGATCCTTGCTTTACCCGCACATCTTTACGGGTCATTGCTCCCAGACTCATGTACTGTACCGACAGAGGGGTGGCTGTGCAGTTTCCTGGCTGGAATGAGGCCACCTAATTCGGAACCTCTATTCCAGCAGCACCCAGGGACACTCCCATCCTCTCAGCTTGTGAAATCCCCATGTATTCACCACCCAGCAGACTGTATGCACTGGGTTTGTATGGCCATTAACGTGTTGCTTATCCGTTGGCCGTTGGGGGTTGGACACCGTCCTTGACCTGTAAGTCAGGGTGAGGAGAGGTGAAAACTTCAGGCTCCAGGTGTCTTGGGGAATGGATGTTAAGAAGCAGCAGCAATGGTTTTATGCACTGTGCCATGGTCCTTGGCATTCCTGTCACCAATGAATCACCTTCTGGACCTGGAAGCAGTGCAGAAGCAGGCAGTGAGGCTGATTGATGTTCTCTGGGCTGTGAAGCAGAGTCAAGCATCCTCAGTAATTCTCTCAGACCCCTCCGCAGTCTCCCGTATCAGTCGACTGGGAGGTTTTGTTGATGGATGGACCCTCCTAGACCTAGGTGTATTTCACTAGCCGCCCTGCTGTCTGTCGGATACTGGCAGAGGCGACAGCAAAGCTGTGGTTACTCATTGCATAGGTCCTTGTTGCTCTCCTGAGGGAAGCTTTGCTCTCCCCATCACCCTGTGAGTGCCTGTGGGTCCCAGTCTGCAGTTTGCATCACCACTGGAGCCACAATTGGCGTTGGTCTGGGGGCTCTGTCTGTGAGACAGGTACCCAGAGTGCTCATCATCTCTTCACCCCAGCCAGGGATTACTCTCAGTAGCTCACCTCCAGGTGATTCTCCCATCTAGGAGATGGAGCAATAGCAGTTGGATGGTAGCAAATACCAACCTATCTTGCTCATCCACGACAATCTCCTGACACTCATTTTCCCCTCGCAACATGAAAATCAGACTTGTGGCATTTTCCTGAGCATGGGATTCATGGGATGAGAAGTCACAGAGAGAATCACCTTTCCATCACTCATTGTCAGAAACTGTGCGGCTCTGGGCTTTGACAAGTAAAGCAGCAGAGAGGCAAATGAGGTCTCCCTGTCCCCACCATCCAACAGCAGCTGCAGGGAAGTGGCAGGAAGGCACCAAGGAGGGAAGGGAGTGCTGGAGCTTGGATTCATCCAAAGCCACCCCAGTCTCCTTCCTGACAGCACGGGGACTTGGCAGTGTTCTCCTGACTCAGTAACATGCTACTGTTTAATTAACTTTTGACTTCTGGTTTAAAGGGGCAGAGCACAAAATAGTTATTTACTTCATTTGAAAATTCTTTTAATCGTTCCCGTAATTACAGCTGCCTCCTCTTTCTTCTGGTGTTTTTTTTTCTTTTTTGGATATTTTTCTTAGCAGGGGAAGGTGGGGGGGGGAATATTTGCTGCTCTCCTTGTCGTTATCACATCCCTCAAATTACTAAAAGAGGCTGGGATAATAGGTCTGGTGATTATATATAGGCACCATCTGCTCTGTGGCTGCTTCCTATCAAAGTGCAGTTAGGAGAGTGCAAGAAGGATATTTTCTCTCCAGCTATATTAAGACTTCGTTTCCATCTCGGCTCCAAAGCAAAGCTCTCTGCATGCAAATGGATCAAATGCTCTGTAATCAATGGCTCCGTTTTGGCAGCCAGAAAGCTCATTTTCTTTTTTTTTATTATAATTTTTTAAATTTTATTTTCATTTTCCCCTCCAGTTTGCTATTCCCATTCATTACTCAATTTTATTCCAGGCTGGTTGCTCTGCGTTTGGCTTTTTCTTGTAACCGTAGTCCCACCCCACCCCAGTTTGCTGAGCAATACTATCTCGTGTTCGCTGGCACAGAGATCTGTGTCATAACTCAGATTTGAGGCACTATCTGAGCAGTCAGGAATGTTTCAGAGGACGATGAGGGCAGATTTTTGGGATGCTCATGCTGTCAGTATGTAGAGGAGGTGGAAATCTGAGCTGAGATCATTTGGAGCAATAATAGGAAAGAATTAATACATGTTTTATGGGAACAGCCGTGCCTGTCCTGCTGCTGCTGGGGACTGCTGGGGCCAGGGTGGAGCTGGGTGTTCAAGGCAGTACGGCCAGTCAGGAGGTGTCTATGCTGGGCAGCATCTTCTGCATCTTACATGGGCAGCTGGCTACTGCGTTTCCCCCTCAGTGGTCTCTCAAAATCCAGGTTGTAGTGCCCTACAGGAGGGGAGGGAAAATTGCTTTTCTGAATGATTAGAAGTGGGTAAAAAGAGACAGGGGAGGAGAAAATCTCAAATAAGCCAGTGTGGATGGAAAAGGCCACAGTGCTGTAGCAAAGTCCTTGTTGTGAGTGAAGTTCC
Source organism: Rhinopomastus cyanomelas (assembly GCA_013400115.1). Lineage (NCBI taxonomy): Eukaryota > Metazoa > Chordata > Aves > Bucerotiformes > Rhinopomastidae > Rhinopomastus > Rhinopomastus cyanomelas. The sequence continues at coordinate 92,800 of VXBP01008639.1, forward strand.
CCTGCTGATGGTGGAATGATGGTTGTGAGATGTACATCATGTCACACACACGTTGTCCACCTGTGTTTTGTCATCCCAAAAGGCACAATGTCTCCCTGCCCTCACTCCACAGACTTTTAATAACTCTTTAGGGAATCAGCCCAGGGAGGTTGTGGCTGCTCCCTTCCTGAAAGTGTTCAAGGCCAGGTTAGATGGGGCTCTGGGCAACCTGGTCTGGTGAGAGGCAGGGGTTAGGACTGAATGATCTCTGTGGTCACTTCAAACCCAAACCAGTTTGTGATTCTATGAATTTGATCCCAGTTTGTTGGGGTAGATCCAGAGGTTTCAAATTCCCCGACTAGACTGACTCAAGAACCCTCTTACCTTACGCCGTTTCCCCCAGGTTGCATATTGCCATATAAAGGTTGTTCATCTTCCAGCTTGGCCTCCTGAAGGCCAGTCCTGAAATTACTGTAACTGATAGAGAGGTTTCACTCTCTGAGGTGTGATGGGTGGTAGAAGCTGATGCTGTTGGTGCTCCCAGCAAGCAGATGCTCTTCAGACCAAGGGATCCTATTAGCAGCTGGTGGAGGCAGTGGGGAGCTCCAGCTGGTGCTTCAGTGGAGCAGATGCTGTTGGACATCTCTTCTGTATGGGAAAAGACTATAGGAAGGAGAGTTTCTGCATCCCAGCACGGTTTATCTGACTTGATCTGTGAGCAGGAGAGGAATTTCCCCTGGGAGCCTATAGCAAAAAATCCGTGAATTCTGGGCTAATTAAGGAGGCTCCATGTTATTAGTGGTGTTCATTATTAGTACTAGTGGTGTTAGCGACTGGGATTCCCCAGAGGAGAGCACTGTTTTGTGTGGTTTGTGCATAAATGTATGAGAGAAACCACATACTGTGTTTTCCCAGAGAGCAGCATGGTGTGGGGCAGCACCTTCTAGCACTGGGACTCTAACCCTCCCCATCCCCTTCTGCACTGGTGAGACCCCCCATGCAGGGCTGGGTCCAGCTCTGGGCTCTTCAGCACAGCAAACACTTGGAGCTCTTGGAGCAGGGCCAAAAGAGGCCCCAGAAATGCTGCTTTGAGAGAGGAACTTGCTTCGGTGGGGCCAGGCTGGGAGAGTTATGGGGGGTTTCAGCTGAAGAGGAGAAGCTCCAGGAGACCTTAGTGTGGCCTCTCAGGGCTTAGAGGGGCCAATGAGAATGCTTGGAACAGAAGTTTCAGCACAGGCTGCTGTACCAGGACAAAGGGTGATGGTTAAACTGGAAGAGGGAGAGTCAGAAGAGGCAGAAGGGAGGAATTGTTCCTGCTGAGGGTGGTGAGAGCCTTTCCCAGAGAGGTAGCAGAAGCCTCATCCTTGGAACCATCCCAGGTCAGGTCAGGGGTGTGAGCAACCTGCTGTGATTGGAGATGTCCCTGTTCACTGCAGAAGGTTAGACTGGATGAGCTTTGAAGGTCCTTTCCAACCCAAACCAGGAAACCACAGTCAGATTCACACCTTGCTCCATCCTTGCTGGATGCTTTGGTAGGAAGCTCCATGCAAGGACCCTTAATCAGCTCCTGAGCTCCAGCTCCTTAGTGAGACAAGCTGGGCTTCCCTCCAGAAACACATCCCGTATCTCTTCACGTTCAGCCCTGCTCCTGCTGTCACATGAATGAGCAAATAACAAAGCCAGCAATTCCTGACAAAGCCAAAAAGAGGATACACATGTCCTTGTGTCTTGCTGAGGCTCATTAACCCCTCTGCGGTCAGCAGAGACATCCCCTGCCCTGGCTGAGCCCGGCTGGGGCTTTTCCTGCACCGCTGGGAGGGAGCAGCAACAAACGGGTTATTGTTTCACTGTCTAGTTTCTTGAACAGGAAACTGTGTTTAAAAACATCGTTTTTTATGAAAAGTTCACTTGACAGGCTTCTCTGCAGTGTGTGCTTCTTCCTCATTCTTCTCCTCCAGGCAGCACTCTGGCCTTGCCTGATCTTCCCCTAATCCACGGTTACCCCATTGCTGCTTGCATTTAGGACCCTTAATTTCACCCCCAAGTTTGTATCAGCCCCTGATTCAGAGGCAATATCTCAGTTTGTCCAGCATCATCCAAACAAGGCTAAAGTCCCAGTGACAAAACCCAGGGAGGCAGAAGAAAAAAAAAACCCAAAGAAAAGGCTCCAAGGGTTAGGGGATGTTGAGCCGAAAAATGTTCCATCGGGTTCTGCTTCGGCCGCAGTGATGCAGGGAGTGGGTAAATGAGGTGCCCAGGCTGGCAGCCAGCTGGGCAGCGTGACCCACCACCAGCTCTATCCAAGGGTTCTTCGTGATCAGGGTAGCAAGGCGGAGGTAGAGGAGAGGACCGAGTTGAACTTGGTGATTGTTTTGCCATGGAGGTTGCAGGAGCAGCCCAGAATTCCTCCTCCGGGGAGGTGCCTCCAGGTTATACAAGAGACTGTGTGGCCTCAGTTGATTCAGAACGCTCTGGCTCCCTGGAGCAAATTGGGGTCAGTCTGCTGCTCCAAGTACCCACAGACCAGAAAAGGAGTAGTACAGGATCAGACACTGCCTGAGGATCCACCACAACCAGCTTCATGGCCAAGAAGTGCCATTTTTAGACTAAAAAACCTCAAAAAAGTCTCCTAAAGCCTTTTAACATCTGCCTCACAAAGTTTTTTCCTTTATCCAGCCATGGGGAGGAAGTATTTGGATTTCTGTTCTGCTGTATAGACTGCGCTAGTGTAAAGGGCTGTGAGGTTGGTGTAAAGGTTGTCTGGGTGTCAGGGACCTGGTGGTGGCCATGCAGTGGAGTTGTACTGAGACCAGACATGATCTGAGCACCCCTCTGGAGCACCGCATGAGCACCACATCCGAGCACCACATGCGTCTGGTGAAGAATTTTGGCAGCACATTTAGCCAGGTTTAATGAAGGGGCAGAGGACCTCATATGGAGGAAGGTCTGCCTGCAGAACCCAGTTCGTCACCATTACAGGAATGGGTGGCTTTTCCCTTCTCAGGCTGAAAAATTGGCCGAAAACCCTGAGAAACCACAACACAAATGTCTGACACTGCTCCACATGGTGTGAGTGAACAAAACCCCTCTTGTCTACCAAAATAGGCAACACCACTTCAAAAAGGATGAGGGGGGAAAAAAACCCATCTAATCCCAGGACTTCATGGGGAAAGCACTTGCAGTCTCAGATTTCTGTGAGCACATTGCTGGACCAGCCCAGCCAGTGTTTGGTCCATAATTGAACTGGATTTATAAACTTAAGATGCAGATATCCTCTTGGATAGGTTTAGGTGGGTAGAGGGTACTTTAACCTCTGTAGGGCACCAAGTGCTGTGTATAGAGACAACTTCTTTAGGAAGAAGTTCTTTACTGAGAGTGGTTGGGCATTGGCCCAGGGAGGTGGTAGAGTCACTGTTCCTGGAGATGTTTAAAAAATGAATAGCTAGAGCATTTGAGGCCGTGGTCTAGGGGTTAGGGAGGTGTTGGGATGAGGGCTGGACTTGATGATCTTGGAGGTCCTTTCCAGCTGTGATGATTCTGTGATTGTATGACTTACAGGGCAACCCTTCACCACCAAAAAAGGGGCCATTAGCTCCTGCCCCCTCCTTCCCATTCCCCTGCATCTCTTCTTCGTGCAAAGGGCACAAATATTTCTTAAAACAGAATTCTCCTACAACAGTTCTGGAGTGGCTTCTCTCGCCACCGCTGTGCTCCCGTAATTTGGGTCAGGAGCCACAGAAGGGGCTCCGGGTGGTGCCACTGCCCTGCTCAGCCCTTGTGATGCATTTCAAATTATTTTTCAGGGTTTTCCCATATTTTTAGAAGTTTTTTAATGCTAAGTGTTTTTTTAGAGAGTGAGAGAGTGGTGTGACATCTCCAGAACCCAGCTACAGTGCTACTTTTGGGGTACAACTACACAGCCAGTATATGAAATAGCTTGGCTTATCCTTCTTAAGCCCATCTCTTTCCCCATAAGGAGGCATCACAACTTTAGGAAACATTTGAAAACAAATCTGACACCCTTTCACTGACACCCATTTCTGCCAGGAGACTTCTGGAATACGTTTCTGTAGGTCTTGAATGGGAAGGGAACAAACTCCACACCAGAAGCCATGGTGGTGTTAGTGTTACATGCTGGCAGGAGAAAACGCTTTCAGAAATAGGAACAGTTTAGATGTTGCAGAAACCTGCAGGGTTTTGGCCTCAACCATCAGCCATATGTGGCACTGGCTGATTTTACAGGTGTTTAATAAATGCAATAGAGTTGTGAAGTTTTTCTCTACCCTCCTTTTATAACCCCACTACTTGCTCATTTTCATTCTGCTTTTGCTCAGCAGAAGTGGGTTTGATGGTGAGTTTTCTCCCAAGGTTTATCTGGGTATTAAACCCAGCTTATCTTTTACAGCACTCCACAACTGGCTGGGGGTTCTCCACCAAGAACTTGTTCATATTAGGAAATAACATGTGGAGGAGCTCCTATGTGGAGGAGTGGGTTTGGTGAGCTCCTACCAACCTCAAAAAGAGGGTTAGGGAGCTTCAGTGCTTTGGAGAAAAGCAAAAGGGACTATGGATTCCCCCCAGGTTTTGTGCAGAGTTAAGAAATCTGATTTGGAAAAAAAAATGGCAAAGTTGTTGCTTTGGTTTCATAAGCACTAAAAGATGATTTTAACCCCTCCACCCTCAGATTGCCTTGGAGCAGAAAATCTGCTGTTCATTTCATCCAGCCTGCAATGATGCTCACAGCCACTCATTTTAAGAAATTAGTCTCCCTGCAGCACTTGCTCCTGTCTCCAAACCCTTGGTATAGAGTAGTGCAGATGTTTTGTGAGGCACCACCACAGGAACCCACATCTGTACGCAAGACATGCTGAAATTAGCAGCATTGGCTTGGGTTTGATGCACACCAGAAAAGAACTTCCTGTACTGCCGACATCCAGAACTCCTCCCAGTTATTCCAGCAGGAGAAGAGACATGGCTTGGCTGAGAGATGGTTAAATCCAGAGGGGTTTTCTGTCTCAGTTATCAGGAAAGAGCCCCTATGAACTTCAGCTAATTTCATTTACTGCAGGAAAACATTAAACAAGGGGTTTGCATGCTAAATCCATGCATTCAAATGCATTAACTGCATCTATGTTTTAACCAGCAGTTTAATGAGTTGGAGAGTAAATTTGAATTTTTTTAAGCCAATAGACCAATCCTTTTATATTGTTTTCATAAAATCATTAGGGATTGGAAGGGACCCCAAAAGATCATCTAGTCCAATCCCCCCACCGCAGCACGATCACCTAGACCAAGTCACACAGGAACACATCCAGACACAATACTCCAGATGTGGTCTCACCAGGGCAGAGTAGAGGGGAAGAAGAACCTCTCTCGATCTGCTATCCACCCCAGTTCTGATTCACCCCAGGGTGCTGTTGGCCCTCTTGGCCATAAGAGCACATTGCTGACTCATGATCATCCTGCTGTCCACCAGAACCCCCAGGTCACTTTCTCCTGCACTGCCCTCTAAGAGGTCAGTCCCCAGCCTATACTGGTACCTAGGGCTGTTCTTGCCCAGATGCCAGACTCTACACTTACCTTTGTTATACTACATTACATTTCTCCCTGCCCAGCTCTCCAGCCTGTCCAGGTCTCGCTGAATGGCAGCACAGTCTGCAGGGGTGTCGGCAACACCACCCAGCTTTGTGCCATCAGCAAACTTGCTGACAGTGCATGCCAATCCCTCATCCAAGTCATAAATGGATAGATTGAATGGGACCGGTCCCAGCACTGACCCTTGGGGCACTCCACTAGATACAGGCCTCCAACTAGACTCTGTCCCGTTGACCACTACTCTCTGACTTCTACCCTGTAGCCAGTTCATGATCCACCTCACTACCTGAAAGTCTAGACCACACTGCGTCAGTTTGTCTGTGAGGATGCTGTGAGAGACTGTGTCAGAAGCCTTACTCAAGTCGAGATAGACCATATGCACTGCTCTGCCATCATCTATCCACCTGGTTATGCCCTCATAAAAGGCTATCAGGTTGGTCAAGCACGACTTTCCCTTTGTGAAGCCATGCTGACTGTCCCTAATGACCCTCCTGTCCTTGATGTGCCTGGAGATAGCCTCTAGGACAAATTGTTCCATCACCTTTGCTGGGATGGAGGTGAGGCTGACCGGTCTATAGTTACCCGGGTCTTCCTTATTTCTTTTTTTTGAAGATTGGGGTAACATTCACTCTCCTCCAGTCCCTAGGCACCTCTCCTGATCCCCAGGACCTAGCAAAGATGATGGAGAGCGGCCTAGCAATGACTTCCGCCATCTCCCTTAGTACACACGGGTACATCTCATCTGGGCCCATGGATTTGTGCACATCCAGTTTGATCAACTTATCCCTAACCCAGTCCTCATCAACCAAGGCAGGCTCCTCTCTTGCCTCAACTTCCTCTGGAGTCTAAGCAGTCTGGGTTTTCGTATCAAGACAGGCCCCAGAAGTATAGACAGAGGCAAAGAAGGTGTTCAGTATCTGTGCTTTCTCTGTGTCCTGTGTCTCCAGGGCACTCACCTCATTCAGCAGGGGGCCTATGTTGGCTCTAGTGTTAGTTTTACTTGCAATGTATTTGAAGAAGCCCTTTTTGTTGCCCTTGACCTCTCTTGCAAAGTTTAATTCCAAGGAGGCCTTGGCTTTTCTAGTTGCATCCCTGCATTCTCTCACCACAGCCTTATAATCACCCCAAGTGGCCACCCCCTCCTTCCATGACCTATAGGCAGTCCCTGTGACTCAGCAGGATCACCTAGACCAAGTTGCACAGGAACACATCCAGGCGGGTCTTAAGCATCTTCAGTGAGGGAGACCTCACAACTCCCCAGGGCAGCCTGTTCCAGTGCTCTGTCACTCTCACTGTGAAGAAGTTTCTTCTCATATATATGTCGAACCTCCTTGTTCCAACTTACAACCATTGCCTCTTGTCCTATCACCAGATGACATTGAGAAGAGCCTGGCTCCATCCTCCTGACACCCACCCCTCACATATTTATAGACATTAATGAGGTCACCCCTCGGTCTCCTCTTCTCCAAGCTAAAGAGACCCAGCTCCCTCAGACTCTCCTCATAAGGGAGGTGCTCCACAGCCATCATCATCATGGTTGCCCTACGCTGGACTCCCTCCAGCAGCTCCACATCCCTCCTGAACTGAGTGGCCCAGAACTGGACACAATACTCCAGATGTGGTCTCACCAGTGCAGAGTAGAGGGGGAGAAGGACCTCTCTCGATCTGCTAACCACCCCGCTTCTGATCCACCCCAGTCTCGCTGAATGGCAGCACAGTCTGCTGGGGTGTCGGCGACACCACCCAGCTTTGTGTCATCAGCAAACTTGCTGACAGTGCACCCTAATCCCTCATCCAAGTCATCAGTGAGTAGATTGAATAGTACTGGTCCCAGCACTGACCCCTGTGGTATGCCACCAGATACAGGCCTCTGAGTAGACTCTGTCCCACTGACCACTACTCTCTGACTTCTGTCCTGCGGCCAGTTCGCAATCCACCTCACTACCCGATCATCTAGACCACACGGCCTATGGGAAACAAAGCTATTTAATCTACATGTGTCTTTTCCCCAAATACCATGTGTTACCCCTACTAACCAACAGACCTCAGAAGAAGATACCTAAATCTTTAAGGAGTTAACTAAAAAACAATCACAGGAGTTGCCTTTTGTGGAGGATTGGAAGCTGCTTTGATGGATGTCTGTGCTGGCATGGTCTCGTTGCTGATAAAGCTCAAGTGCAAGATTGTAGTAAGATTCAACAAGGTGTAGGCACTTCTATGGGTAATAAATTTCTCCATGATGACCTTGGTATGTGTAAATGCATGTGCTTCGGGGCACAAGCCAAGTCCTCACACAGAGGAACAGACCAGGCAGGTTCCCCTGGGTCTGCATGAAGACAATCCCATCCTGATGATTTTCATGCCTTTCCAGAAGATTCAGGTTGGGACGGTTTTATTGGGGTGAGTTTTGAGGTCTCAGCGTAGTTCCTTGAAAATTCCCATTAGGGACAGGGTTGAGCAATGGCCTTGGGAGAGTTGGGTTAATGGTTGGACTCAGATGATCTCGAAGATCTTTTCCAACCTAAACAATTCTATGATTGTGGTGTGATGACACCTGCAAGGGGGACAGCCACCCAGGCTCCAGGCCTCAGCATGGTCCTGTGCTCAGGTTGACTGTCATCACGTGACTCTGCATGGGGCAAACCTCCAGAGCTGCTCATTGGGGTTTTTCCCCGTGAAGATGCCATCACACAGCACCTTTCCGTAAGCAACCCAACAGAGCTCATGCAACCACATGTCTTTATAGGTCATCCCATCCCCTTTGATTCCCTGGGGGCCGAGCAGAGACCTCAGGGTAAGGTTCAGGTAGCCACAGGCACTGCAAAGCCACCATGGTTCACCACCACACATTTGATGATTTAATTTAATTTTTTTTTTAATGATTTTTTTTGGGCGAACTCTGCTGCATCCCGGGCCGCGAGGCGGGAATAACCTCTTTGATTTTATTTTTTTCCAGTTCTCTCAGGCCAGACACACCACAGCCCTTTGAAACGCTCTGTGTCCCTTACCCCACCCATGAATGTGCCAAACCAACCTCTAGGACATGGATGGATGTCTCATGAGGACTTACGAGCTAGAGGACCCCAGTGCATCCCTTCCGATCATGCCCCCCTGTCTCCACAAAGCAGTGTAGCCTCTTCGGGAAGTGGTGGGAGTGAACATTTAGAAGATCAGCCTTCTGCTCGTAACACATTCCAGGAGGAAGGGAGTGGGATGAAAGGTGAGTGAAAAACCAGATCCCTCCCCAACCCCAGGAGGGGAAAAGCCATTTTCCCAGCAGCGTGGGGTTCTGTTGGTGGTTTTTTGGGGTGAGAATCCTCCTAACCAAATTATTCCCAGTTTAGGAATTTAGCTGTAGGGCAATACTTCAGGTTTGCATTAAAAGTAGTGGCTGATCGTGATCTGTCCTCTTATCCTTGGGTGCCAGTGGGCTGGTTTTGCCACAAACACCTGCTAGCTGCCAGCATTCCAAAAAGCTGGATTTTGCCCATAGCCTGTGGCTTTTGGCTGTGAGAGGGTTCTTTTCTCTGTCTTTTTTATTTCGTCAAAAATATCTTAGGGTGAGTTTAGTGAGACATGTGCTTTACTATTGCAGTGTCTGCTGTCCACCGACTGTTCGGGAGAGTTTGTGCTTGAGATCTGGGTTTGTGGTGAATTTCTCCTGTGTTTTCCAGTTGGTTTTGCCATCACAGTTGCGTTTCACAGAGACTCTTAGTAATAGATAGATGCAATCCTGTTGGTAAATGAGGCAGAAACAAACCAACCCCTGTTGCTGCAGTAAGGATGGAGAGCAAATTTCAGGCTGTAGAGGCATAAAAAGCAGGTGAACAGATAGTCTGGATGTGATTCAAAGTCGTGGAGATCTGGAGCTTAGGGACAGGTTTTAGTGGTGGTCTTGGGACAGTTGGGTTAATGGTTGGACTTGATGATCTTCAAGGTCTTTCTCAACCTAAATGATTTTGTAAACAGCCCAAATGACTGAAAATGAACCTGCAGCAATCAGAGACAGATTGGACATCTGCAGTTGCTGTTAATGCAAAGCAGCTCAGTGGTGTAAGAACCAGTGATGTATCAGAACAAGAAAATCATCCTATTTTTTAAAATACTCAGAGGCTCTGGTTATATTTTACTTACACTCAGATGGAGATACCTGTAAATATCTGCAGCATGGGGCTGCAGCTGACTTGCAACTTCGATTTGCATGAAATAAATGCATGAAAAAATCCTTCAAGGTTTCCTTACAGTGGATAAGCACCTTCATGGATGCTCAGGGCTCAGCTCTCTCCCTGCCTGGACTTTGTCCCGTAGTGTTGCTCTGGTAGGAGGGTTTTCTGAGCATGATAGCCGTGCAGAGCCAGGCTTTGCTTCTCAGCTATCTCAGGCTGATCAATTCAGTAAACTCCCTGCGATGGGTGGCTGCTGCCTTTCCTCAAGCTATCCCCTCCAGCGCATCCTTCTTCTCCAAAGAAAGTTTGCAGACATCTCAAGCTGATTCCCCCCACTGCTGAATCAGCTAAACTGCTTTAGTCCTGTTGTCCAGGGATGTGCAAAACACATGTTCTAGCCTCTGGTGTCTACAACTGTTGTGTCCTCCCCACTCCGCTGTGTTTGTTTAGTCCTGTTTCTTTCCAGATGGTGTTTTCTAGCTGTGGGGTTGCCAGATTGGTTTGTTAGGGGTTTCAGAAAGGCTGTAATGTATTGAAAGTGTGTTGTCCCAAACTGGACTGGAGAGCAGAGCAGAGATTCACTTCCCATACAACCAGTGTTCCTGGGGCTCCTATAGCTCTTCATCCTCAAATAACACCCCCACCATGGGCCATGTATTCCCAGAGCTTCCCTGTGAGAAGGAGAACTGCCTGTTCCCTGCCCTCGCTCCGTTGCTCCAGAAACACACAACTCTGCATTTTTATTGGGTTGCATCTTATTTCAACCAGACCGGTCGCTCTGTTTGCCAAGTCCCTTCTCTGAATTGCATCTCCCACAGCTCCTGCAGGCTCCCTTGGCTTATTGTCACCTGTGGCTCTGGTTAGCTTCCTCCTTCTTTAGCACCTTCCAGGGTTTCCAAGAGAAGTGTGAGGAAACCAGACTCATGGCAGACGCATCTGATGTGGCTCAGCAGCTCATCTCCTCTCTGCCACCTACTTCTCCTCTTTCCATCGATCTTTATGCTGAGAGAAAAAGGGCCTTTGGCCTTCTCCAGCTCCTGGTTGCTCCAGGTGGAGATGCAGACATACCACTTGATGAGCTTGAAAGTCTTTTCCAGTCTTGATGATTCTGTATGGACCTTAGGGACAAGGTTTAGTGGTGGCCTTGGCACAGTGGGGTTTGACTCAGTGATCTTAAAGGTCTTTTCCAGCCTAAATGATTCCATGATTCCCTGTGGAGCTTGTCCATCTGTCCCTTTCTGGGGCACAGCTCGGGACACACTAGGAGGAGGGTTCAGGTTAGAGCTGGTGGGTTCTGAGGTGAGTGTGTCCATGGCTCAGCATGGTGGGCCATAAGGGTACCCGTGAAGATGTCCTGGGTCTATTTTGGCCTGGGTATTTTTCAAAAAAAGTTTATTCCACTCTTGCAAAATAAAATCACAAAATCACAGAATGTGTTGGGTTGGAAGGAATCTCCAAAGGCCATCTAGTCCAACAAGAAAGCAGAGCCATCAATCACCAGACCAGGTTGCCCAGAGCCCCATCCGTCCTGACCTTGAATGGCTTCAGGGATGGAGCCTTTACTACCTCTCTAAGCAGCCTGTTCCAGGGATCCCCCACCCGCAGATTAAAGAACTTTTTCCTCATGTCCAGCCTCAATCTGCCCTTCTCCAGCTTCAAACCATGACACCTCATCCTTTTGTTCCCTGCCCTACTGAATAGCTCTTTCCAGACTTCTGAGAGGCTTGATGTAAGTTACCAGCATGGAAGTTCTTGCTTTGCTGCTCAATCAGACACAGCATTTCTGGCAGCCATTGTGCTGTGACTCTGCAATTAACTCCTGGTAATGGGTGATTAAAGAGTAGCGCTGTGGGTGGGCCACTTGCTGTTCCATTGGGATCATTAGGAAGTTTGACTTTCCAAAGACCATGAAATCATCCTAGATGACTTTGTATCTTCTGATTGCCTCTTCCCTGTTGGAAGAAGGAAAGCCCTATCATCATCATTCTGTGTGCTGGGGTGGATTCTTTTCTCCAGCCTGTTCTTGGGATTTCCATCCCCACTAAGAAGCAGTCTGTAGGACCATCGTAGCTCCCCAAAATGAAAAGCTGGTCCAGGGAGGCTGATGCACAGGGAAAGAAGAACTGCTGTTGTGCTCTGTGCTTCTGCAGAGGTTGGATATGGGTTTTCTGCAGCTATAAGTGTCTGTTTGAAGTTACATTTCTCTTCTGAAACTGACCGCATGGGTTTTGCTGTCAGCAGAGGCATATGGCCCCAGAGGACATAGGATCATGTCATCACTAGAACGTTGCACTTCAGAATTAAAATGAGGCTGAGATTCAAACCTGCCCATCCCACACTAGAATCAGGGATTTCTGCTGATAGCTTTTGAGTTCTTCAAACAGACGATCAGTTTAAGAGGCCTGTAGTGGCAGGTTTTAGGACTGTTGTACATTGGGACTTTTGGAGAACAGCAAAGTTCACAGAATCACAGAACACTCGAGATTGGAAGGGACCTCAAAACATCATCTAGTCCAATCCCCCTGACACAGCAGGATCACCTAGACCAAGTCACACAGGAACACATCCAGGTGAGTTTTAAACGTCTCCAGAGAGGGGAACTCCACAATCCCCCTCGGCAGCCTCTTCCAGTGCTCTGTGACCCTCACTGTGAAGTTCTTTTTCATATTTATGTGGAACCTCCTATGTTCCCGTTTACATGCATTTTCCCTTGTCCTATCACTAGATGACATTGACAAGAGCCTGGCTCCATCCTCCTGACACTCACCCTTCACATGTTTATAGACATTAATGAGGTCATCCCTCAGTCTCCTCTCCTCCAAGCTGAAGAGACCCGGCTCTCTCAGCCTTCCCTCATAAGGGAGGTGTTCCACTCCCTTCATCATCTTCATGGCTCCATCCATGCTGCTTTGTCTCCGTGTTTGCTGTGGGGTTGTTCTCCTACTGTGAGGACTGAAATGTGAACCCTGATGTGAGTCAGAGAACAGGCAGAGATAGGATAAGGGACACTGCATGTAAGCTGGAACAGAGGTTCCGCATAAAGATGAGAAGGAGCTTCTTCCCAGTGAGGGTGATGGAGCACTGGAAAGGACTGCCCAGGGAGGTTGTGGAGTCTCCTTCTCTGGAGACTTAAAACCTGTTCCTGTGCGACTGGATTTGGGTGATCCTACTGTGGTGAGGGTATTGGTTTGGATGATCTTTCAAGCTCCCTTCCAATCACTAACATTCTGTGATTCTGTTTGTATCCTCTGCTTGGATGCAGGTGGGGTTTGGGATCAGCTCAGGCACCAGGCAGCAGGAATCTGCTGGCAAGTGTAAGGATTGCCTTAGGAGACCAAATCAGTGGTCCATCTTGCCGTCCTCTCCTACAATGAGATGTTGGTTTGGGAAGAAGTCTGTGATGATCCTTGACTTGCATCTGGCACTCTGCAGTGTGGGACTTTCCCAATACAGACCACCCACATCACAAGATGTCCTGGCACTGGGACTATCCTCCTTCCATCGTCTCATCCCTTTCCAAAGCAAGTCTGGCTTTACACTTTGCAGTCAGATCTAGGCCTGAAACTGGTTTTGTCATTGTTACTGGGATGGGGTGGGGTAGGATGGGGCTTCCAGGTGTCTCACTGGTGGGAAAAGGGACAAGGACTGATGAGTAAAGGTGATGCTGACAGTGGAGCATGTGAGCTTAGTAGGCTGAGGCCAAGCTGTTGTAGGGTTCTAGGTGCTAAATAAAGCAGGTCCTGATCTGGCAAATCATTGAAGCCTTTAGGATTCAGAGCTCAAGCATCATCATGGATATGGTGTAGTGCTGCAGAGCAGGTATCTGCAGGGGCCCATGCCCTTGTGGGGTGTCACAACGGGTCCACCAAACCTGCAAAACCCTGAGCTGCTGACCAGCCTGGAGCAGCAGGAGGTTCATATCCTGTTTTCTTCTCTGTGAGTTCCTTCTGTGTTAAAGGATCTGGTGGGGCTTTGCATGTTGCAGGGGAAGAATCTTCCTGCCAGGTCTCCGCTGTGAAATCACACTGGTCAGGAGGATAAAGGCATTTTTGGGTCCCCATCCAGCTGGGCACAGAGATCATACGCTGCAGATCATGACAGGAAAGGAGCTGACATTTCAGTTGATGTGTTTTGACATCCAAGCCACAGGTTATAGGACGATCTTTGATAGTGGATCATTTTTCCATGCTCAAATGAAAACCAAATTTATTTATCTTTAAGCAGCCATTTAAATTTTCAGCACGTACCATTTTCCCTCACACCATAAATCAGTGTCTGCCATGTGCAAAGCAGCCATTTCCTCCTCCTTAGCTCCACCACGCCATTAGCTTCAGTGGTTCTCATGTTCCTGGGCTCCCTGAGGGCCAATTCCTAGCAGCTCAGCCCCAGAAACTCAGCCTCAGAGGGTGTGGCATCTGGGGACTGATTCCTCCTACCATCCATATTCATAGCATTGTGTTCTCTGAAAGTTCCATGAAGCTCAGTAAGGTGCCAATGGGATGGTGAATGGCACCTGATCAGCTCCTCATGTTGCTGTTGATCCTTTTGCATGTGGTTGAGTGGTGTCTGAACTCAGCAGAGCTCTCATCTCTTTACCTTTGTGCTACAGATGTCCCAGCCTGGCTGAAGAGCCTCCGGCTGCACAAATATGCTGCCCTTTTCTCACAGATGACTTATGAGGAGATGATGGCCCTCACCGAATGCCAGCTTGAGGCACAAGTATGTCCCACACATCGTAAAGTGATCATGTGCTGTCCCGGTGCTTGTGCAGTTGGTAGATGAGATGCCTCCAACACCTTTACTTATGTCTTGACGTGGAAGGTGTTTGGCCCCAGGTAGTTGGGAAGCAGAGAAAGGAAACCTTGGTCTTGGAAAGTGAAAAAAACCATACTGTACCCCAAAAAGGCCTTGTCCTAGTTTTCTTACTGGAGTCCCAGCATGAAAGTCTCATCACTGGGAGCTGCACTTGAGGTTTTTTCCAGTTGGGATTAAGTTCAGGAGTCAGGAGCACAGTCTGTAGAACCCAACTCCTTTAGTCAGTGGGGCTTGGGTGGCCAGTTGTCCTGTTGACCTTTAAAGCATCCCCAGCTTCAGACTGACCTTAGCATTACCCTCATGATGGAGAGGGCTGGTCAGCACCATTGAGATGTCCTGGGGAGGGACAGACTAGCTGGAAATACTGATCTTCAGCCAGTCTCTAAGTGATTTTCAATGCCCTTCATTAATCCCTGCACTCAAAAATGCAGTTAATTCAGAGCAGCCCGCTGCATTCAGGGCAAGCAGGACTGGGGTGACCCAGCTGTCCAGTGTGAATGGTAACACCAGGGTTTGTGCTATTTTTGCAGAACGTTACCAAAGGCGCCAGACACAAAATAGTCATCAGCATCCAGAAGCTAAAAGAAAGACAAAATCTGCTCAAATCGTTAGAAAGGGTAAGTAATCACAGCTACGATTTCAATTTCTTGTGTTTCAAGAAGGCAAGGATTCATTCTGGGGTTCAGAACTCTTTGGGTGGTGGTGGAGGGAAGGTGGTCACCCATCTCCTCGGCTGCAGTACAAGACCAACTCTAGCCACCAGCTCTCTGCTCATCAGAGCCCTTAACCCCTGGTTATCCCTCAGGCATTTGGTTCTCTCTCCCTTCTTACTGCCACCTATCCCCTCTCATGAGACCCCTCCATTCATGGGGTCAGCAGAGGGAATCTCAAAGCCTGCCCCTACCTCTGTGATTTCCAGTTTGAGGGCTACTGTGCTGTTCTGGAACAATCCTGTAGGCAGCCTGTCCCCAGATCAATGTCCAGATACCTGTAGCAGTGCATGGACAGCATCTGTAATTTCCAAGGAGGACAGACAGAAACTTCTTTGTCACTTCAACAGAAGTTTCAACACTGTAGAAATAGCTGTTGGTGAGGCAGCAGCACCACAGATTTTCTGGCACCTGCTCACCCAACCTCCTGATCTTTCTTACCCCAGTATTATATTGCACTATATTGTATTGCACTATCCTCCAACAGCAACTTGCAGAGCCTCCTACTAAGGCTTCTAAACACTTACAGGGTATGTTGCTAGTTATTGTTTTCCTTAGCTCCACTATTTATATGGGATTGTGCTCAGCATGTGGCAGCACTAATAAAGCCACATTTACCACCCTATATTAATACTAACCATTAAATCCGTGAGACAGCCCTCTGGACTGAGCTCCCCTCGGTGGTGTGTTTTCCAGGCACAGCCTCTTCCCTGCTTCTCTGCCTTCCTTGTGAAATGTGGTCTTGACAGACTGATACGGGAACTTCGGCCCAGTCATAGAATCATTAGGGATTGGAAGGGACCTCAAAAGATCATCTAGTCCAATCCCCCTGACACAGCAGGATCACCTAGACCAAGTCACACAGGAACACATCCAGGCGGGTTTTAAACATCTCCAGTGAAGGAGATTCCACAATCTCCTTGGGCAGCCAGTTCCAGTGCTCCGTCACCCTCACTGTGAAGAAGTTCGTTCTCACGTTCATATGGAACCTCCTGTGTTCCAGCTTACACCCATTGCCCCTTGTCCTATCACCAGATGACATTGAGAAGAGCCTGGCTCCATCCTCCTGACACCCACTCCTCACATACTTATAGACATTAATGAGGTCACCCCTCAGTCTCCTCCTAGCTGAAGAGACCCAGCTCCCTCAGCCTTTCTTCATAATGGAGGTGCTTCACTTCATCATCTTTGTGGCTCTACGCTGGACTCCCTCCAGCAGCTCTGTGTTCTTCTTGAACTGAGTGGCCCAGAACTGGACACAATACTCCAGATGTGGTCGCACCAGTGCAGGGTAGAGGGGAAGAAGAACCTCTCTTGATCTGCTAACCACCTCCGTTCTTATCCACCCCAAGATGCTCTTGGCCCTCTTGACCACAAGAGCACATTGCTGGCTCATGATCATCCTGCTGTCCACCAGAACCCCCAGGTCACTTTCTCCTACACTGCTCTCCAACAGCTCAATCCCCAAACTATACTGGACCTTCAGTTGTTCTTGCCCAAATGCAAGACTCTACACTTACCCTTGTTATACTTCGTTCAGTTTCTCCCCGCCCAGCTCTCCAGCCTCTCCAGATCTTGCTGAGTGGCAGCACAGTCTGCAGGTGTGTTGGTGACACCACCGCTGTGTCACAGCAAACTTGCTGACAGTGCACCCTAATCCCTCATCCACGTCAGCAATGGATAGATTGAACAGGACTAGTCCCAGCACTGACCCTTGGGGTACTCCAATAGATCCAGGCCTCCAACTAGACTCTGTCTCATTGACCACTACTCTCTGACTTCTGTCCTGAAGCCAGGTAAGGATCCACCTTACTGCCCAATCATCCAATCCACACTGCCTCAGTTTGGCTGTGAGGATGCTGTGAGAGACTATGTCAAATGCCTTACTCAAGTCAAGACAGACCACGTCCACCGCTCTACCATCATCTATCCACCTGGTTATGCCCTCATAAAAGGCTATCAGGTTGGTCAAGCACAACTTTCCCTTTGTAAAGCCATGCTGACTGTCCCTAATGACCCTCCTGTCCTTGATGTGCCTGGAGACTGCCTCTAGAACAAATTGTTCCATCACCTTTTCTGGGGTGGAGGTGAGGCTGACTGGTCTACAGTACCTGGGTTCTCCTTCTTTCCCTTTTTGCTGCCCTCCAGTCCCCAGGTACCTCACCTGATCCCCATGACTTAGCAAAGATGATGGAGAGTGGCCTAGCAATGACTTCCGCCATCTCCCTTAATACGAGCAGGTGCATCCCATCAGGGCCCATGGATTTGTGTACATCCAGTCTGATCAACTTATCCCTAACCCAGTCCTCATCAACCAAGGCAGGCTCCTCTCTTGCCTCAACTTCCTCTGGAGTCTCAACAGTCTGGGGCTTGATATCAAGACAGCCCCCAGAAGTATGGACAGAGGCAAAGAAGGTGTTCAGTATCTCTGTAACCCCCTTCATTCAGCAGGGGTCCTACGTTGGCTCTAGTTTTAGTTTTACCTGCTATGTATTTGAAGAAGCCCTTTTTGTTGCCCTTGACCTCTCTTGCAAGGTTTAATTCCAAGGAGGCCTTGGCTTTTCTAGTTGCATCCCTGCATTCTCTCACCACAGCCTTATAAACACTCCAAGTGGCCGCCCCCTCCTTCCACGACCTCTACGCTTTCTTCTTCTTCTTCAGTTTGCCCAACAGCTCCCTGTTTAATCATGGAGGTCTTCTGGCTCCCTTCCTTGACTTCTTTCCTGTTGGAATGCTCTTTTCTTGTGCTTCAAGAAAGTATTTCTCACTGGTGGGATGAGGATCTGACTATAGCAGAGAAGGAGTTCAGACCAAGGCTTGGATGTGCCCAAGTTCTCTCCTTCCTGGGTTGCCATCCCCCAGGATTTCCAATCTGAATGTTCTTGCTATGGAGGTGTAAGTTCCCCTGCAACTTCATGGTCTCACTTCCTGTTTCTGATCACAACTCATGCTGGACCCCTTAAAACCCTTCCTTTCCCCTCTCCCCTAGTCCATCCCATTGTGGATGTCCACATTTCACTGCTGCAGGGTGGGCTTCTGCATCCCAGTGTGATCCTGGACTCTGCAGTGGTCCCAGGACTTGAGGACACAATAGCAAATTCTTTGGGGCAGAACAGTTAATGAAGAACCAGGCTTGAAGATAGTGCTGGAAGCTGGAGACAAGAGCCGAAATGCCACAGTTGTGTCGTTGCTGAGGAAGGACCAAGATACTCACTGGTCTGAACGCTGAAATCTTTGAAATCTCACAGGTTTAGTTGCTCTCATGGAGTTACCAACTTCCTGGTGGGAATCTGAAAAGGCAGAAGCTGGATTGTCACTGTGTTTGGGCCGCAGTGCTAGACTGGACATGTTCATCTCTGGAGATTCCAGTCTGAACACATCCATGGATGCTCAGATCTGACAGGAACGAGGCCATCAGCTTAGCAGGGGGTTTTCTGTGGGGTAACAGTAGGGCCTGGTGGCCTGGTTTGTAGCTGATGTCCTGTTTTCCCAGAGACAAACCCTTAACTGTCCTCTTGAATCCACAGGACATCCTGGAAGGTGGCAATTTACGCATCCCGCTGCAGGAGCTGCACCAAATGATCCTTACCCCCATCAAAGCTTACTCTTCCCAAAACTCAAGCTCAGAGGAGCACAGCCGGGACGCAGACTCACATCATCCCTCCTCCCTGATCGGCTCAGACAGCCAAGGCTCTGACTGCAAGGACTCTGCAACAGGGGGGATGCAGCAGCACCACTTAGCAGGGTGCGAGGGCGAGTCGGGAGGGGGCCCGTTGCCTGAAGGTGACCTGCCTGGACAGTTCACCAGAGTGATGGGGAAAGGTGAGTGGTTGTCACTCAGTGTCCTTCCTAGGGAGAGCTGCTTCATGGCACGGTGTATGTGCTGGCATCGCTGGCAGCAGCCTTTCCCCAAGCACCCCTTAGCCACAGTCCTAGAGCTGATGATGTTTTTGAGGTCCCATCATGCTGTGTGAGGAGGTGGGCAATGATTTTTGGGAGAGACAAAAATCATTGTGTTGGGATGGGCTGTCTGCCCTAGGGCAGATGTGGAGACATCCTGTCCCTTGCCTTCTCTCTCTAACCCTTCAGAGCCCTGGGAACATCCCATTGGTCCAGAGGTGTTTTCAGCAGCATCCCTTGGACTTGTTTGGCCTGTGTAGGGGGTAGCACTGGTGTGTGTACATAGTGTGAGCTGTCCTGAGTGCAAATCAGCTGTGTTCAAGCCTCTCTTAAAGCTATAATTTGGATAGAGGACATCGGAAATACATGGGTGTCTTTCCATAGCTGTTGCGGGGTGCCCAGCTTTGCATCAGGATTAACACACTGGGGTGATGCAAGAGAGGGTCTGACCATGTATGGGGCTTTTGGGCCATATTTCTATAAGCTTGGATGTGTCCCAAGTGCCCTCGCTGAGCTCTGAGGTGTCGGTGCTGGCAGAAGTGGGGAGAGCAGTCTCATCCACAGACTCACATGGGAGACCAAGAATAGAAGGAAGCTCTTTGGGGTACCACAAAGACCCTATTTTTTGCAAAAGATAGAAGAGATGTTTTCTATATAAAACCTTGGTCCAGAATTCAGCCCATGATGATGCCTCCGTCACACACAGACCTGTACATGTCGCATAAGGTGTCCTGGACCACAACACAAACCCAAGGGTTGGGACAGGATAGGCTCATTTCTCTGGGAACTCATTTCCACTTGGTTTTGTGGCTTTAATTCCAAAAGAGGGTTAAAATCTATGGAGAAAGGTGGGAGTCTGTTTGCAGCATGGCCAGATTTTGGCTACAGAAGGAGCAGCTCCTATGAACAGAGAATAATGCTGTGCCCCTGATTTGCTCAGGTCTAATTCTGGTGACCACAGTGCTGTTACTCTGGATTTACACCAACATAACAGAGAACAAGATCTGGCCCTAAATATAGGACAGCACAGCAGGAATTGGGAAAGGGCAGTTTTTTTCTCGCTGATGAGAAGACCTGCCCTTGGGACAAGGGAAACAGGACATCCAAGGTGTTCGTTGACCCCCCTGGACCCCAGCTCAGTGTCCCGATGCCTATTTCTCATCTCTCTTTTTCTTTTCCTCAGTATGCACACAACTTCTAGTTTCCCGACCTGATGAAGAGAATATCAGTTCCTATTTACAGCTCATAGACAAATGTCTAATCCATGAGGTGAGTCGTGACGAATCATCTAAAGCTGTTGTTCTCATCACTTAGAAACTGTCTTCAAAGCCTCTGTTTGTTATAAACCTTTCAGTTTCTAACACAAATATTTTTGGGGGTATTAATAGTCATTCAGACAGAACAGAGCTGGGGTGGGTGGGAGCTCAAATATGCTGCATGGAGATGTTTCGCCCCCTCCACACTCACTTAATTGCCAAGACCTGGAGCTGGGGAATTCATTGGACTCCTGACAGTCCTACCAGCAGCTGGATGAAAGCAAAGGCCCTGGGATAAGCGTGCAGGCGGGTTCTATCAGACAGATACCTTGGCACCCGTTTCACAGCACATGGTCTTGGCGTTTTTGCAAAGGGAGCATCTGTTCGTGCCTCCGGCGGAGCTGCCTGTGCTGGGTGATGGCTCAGGACAGCCAGGGTTGCGCCACAGGGCTTCGGCACGCTCCTGCCCTGTGGCTGGGATGGATGGCTGAAATCCCTGATGTCCTGTGGCATTTTGTACCTCTGGCAGAACAAGCTGCTTCCCATCACCTACCCTTATGGTGGGAGTCATGGGGAGATGCACACCCTCTCGCAGGAGCTGCTGGCTTTAAATGCTTCTCAGTTGTTTGTTTATTCATGAAATACACTGTCAGCACCAAAGATGCTCCTCTGAAGGGGTCTGCTCCCGCCTGCTCCTCTCTTAGAGAGCACTGAAGGCTGGTAACGGTACCTGGACTTTCTAGATAACTAAGCAGGACATCAGTGGGGGAGCAGAGGCATGAAGGGAGTAGTGAGGATGGTGAGAGCAGAGTTCCCAGGGCTGGCAAGCAAAACCAGGAAGGCTTGCAGCTACAGAGGGATTCATTGTCCAGGAGCCCCTGGGATGGATGCGGTGACACAGCATCACCCCACCAGTGCCAGCCCATGTCCCAGGACCATCGTCTGCATCATCTCTGGTATAATCTGGAGCAGTCTGCTCCAGAGCAATCAAACCAGGCGCTAATTATCCTCCAGACTGTCCTCTGGAGAACTCTGTTAGTATCAAAGGGCAACTCAGAGACATTAGGTGTCTGAAGTTAGTGGTGGTGGTGGGTACATGGGTGTCCCCAAGCCACCCCTCTTGCCTGGAGATCCGGGGTTTTTGGAGGAAGTCTGTCCCCTGCATGGGACCTCTTTGTGTGGAGCTCAGGTAGCTGATGGGGCTCACCTGAGTTGACCTCCTGCAGAGGCACTTGGATACTGGAGCTTTTCTCCACCTGAGAGGAGCAAATCCTTAAGAGGAGTTTCCCTCTGGACTCACCAGTGGGGGTCAGCTCACACTTCTGGCTGCCTTTCTTTACCCTACACCCCCATCTCCATCCCTGCTTGCTTCATCCTGACAAAAATCTTTGTTTCGTATTTTTTTCCCTGTGGACAGGCGTTTACAGAGATCCAGAAGAAGCGGCTGCTGTCATGGAAACAGCAGGTGCAGAAACTCTTTCGGTCTTTCCCTCGGAAATCCCTCCTGGAGCTGTCAGGCTATCGGCAGCAGAGGAGGTACATGGGATTTCCATGGGATTTTGGGATGGGAGGCAGGGATACAGCAGCCCAAGGGGCCACCAGGAGCATCTTGAGTGGGACTAGTGTCTCCCAAGAGGGAAGGATGGATCTTCATGGCTTCAGAGCTGCATGTTGGAAGAGAGGAGGTTTGGAAGTTTCAGCAATAAACCCCACTGTGGAAAATTGGGGTGGGAAGTCCTTGTCTTTCTTGAGCTTTAGCTGCTCATCCAGGCTAACCCCAAGGTAGAGCCACTGGCTCAGAACAATCCAGGCTGCTCTTCAGCTTCCTGCTGCATTTGAGTTGTGTGCATTTATTCTGCTCCTGAGACACTGCAGGCAGGGAAGGAGGTGTGGCCAGTCCTGCTTTTCTTATGGGATTTAATGGCAAGAACATTTACTGGGTGACGTTTAAAGAAACCCCATCATCTCTCTGCCTAGAAAATTGAGGGGGGTTTGGGATCCCAGGATGCTTGTGATTGTCTGAAGGTTTTTGCAGCCACCTGCACAAGCAGGAGAGCTGAGGGCCAGAACATCTGTGAGGGTGATGAAGTGCTGGAGAAGGGCAGGGGGAAGGGAGAGCGTAAGAGGAATCACAGCTGTGGGTTTGCAGAGTGCTCCTGCCCTTGGCTCTGCTTAAACCTGGTGACAACACTGCAGTCCCATAGACTGCACGTCTTTCAGAGGATTATCTGATCGGGTTTGTGTCATTCCTCTGGTTTTGAATGCTAAAACCCACGTAGGGAGGGATACTGGTATGTATATACCTCCCCTCCAGGGAGCAAAGATGGTTTCACACCCAAAGATTGGGATTGCAGGATATTTGTGGCTACACAGTTGGAGGTCCAGATACTTTTCTCTCATCACAGGGAGCCAGAAGAGGGTTTGCAGTGTGGAGACAGGAGTGGGTATAGGATCATGCCTTTTGCTCAACTCTTCCCTAAGGAATCTTGGATCATTTTAATAAGATTTTATAGAACTTGGGAGGATTGTTTTCATAAAAATGAACCTCCTGGAAGGGAGCAAAGTCCAACCTTCAAGCATTCCCAATAAAGAAAACCCAATGGTGTGAGCTGAGACACTAGAGAATACCCACAGAAGCAATGTCTTCTGCAGGATGAAGAGTTTAAGTTCAAAACCCAACAAATGAGGCAGCACTGGCTCTGGTGCTGGGGAATTACCTGTGTTGGGTTAATTTGTGTTTAAGAACAGCTCATTACCCCCATTTTGGGTCATGGTTTGAAGCTGGAAAAGGGCAGGTTTGGGTCAGACATCAGGAAGAAGTTCTTATCTGGGTGGGGGTGGATGCCTGGAACAGGCTGCCTAGACAGGTGGTGGAGGCCCCATCCCTGGAGCCATTCAAGGTCAGGATAGATGGGGCTCTGGGCAACCTGGTCTGGTGATTGATGGCCCTACTTGCTGTAGGGGAGTTGGACTAGATGGCCTTTGGAGATTCCTTCCAACCCAACACATTCTGTGATTTTGTGATTTTATTTTGCAAGAGTGGAATAAACTTTTTTTGAAAAGTGAATCTGAGAAATGGGGGAAGGAGGGAGAGTGGTGGGCAGAAGGGAAGGGAATACTGCTGTGATACCTAAACCTGCAGCAGGGTGGGAGCTCAGGGTCAACAAATGGTAATGGGATAGGTCCATTAATTTGTGCCCTAACCCAACACAGGCACCCTCAGGATGTTCTGCTGGTGGTCTGAGCACCCAAAACATCCCCTCGTGCCATAGCCACAGCACCAAACCCCATTTAGGGCCGGTTTCTCACCCTGTCACTTTCTCTCTCTCCACAGCCGAGGCTTTGGCCAGTCAAACTCTCTGCCAACAGCTGGATCTGCAGGGGCAGGACTGGGTCGGCGAAACCCCCGCCAGTTCCCAATCCCCTCCCGCAACCTCCCCACGGCCCGGCTGGGGCTGCTGGGCCCTAGTGGGCTGCTGGGCACACCCCAGCGCAGCCCTGCCACCAGCCCCGCCATCCTCAAGCAAGGCAGACAGGTTAGTCAGTGTTCGCAGTGTCTCTAGCTTTCCCATCCCTTCCTTGTGACCTTCTGCTGCTTTTCCTCCTCTGACTTCCCTGGATCCTCTTTTCTCTTCCCCTTTCCAGTTTGCAGGTGTTGGGTTGCCCTCTCCATGCAGTAAGGTGCAGAAGAGGGAACAGCAGGAGCTGGGCTAACCCGAAAGCGGAAGGGGAGAGCTGAGCCCAAGGGGGTATCAGAACATGGGACAGAGCCTCCAGTTTGCATCCCACACCCTTTTTTTGTTCATTTCCCACAGAACCTCTGGTTTGCCAACCCTGGGGGCAGCAACAGCATGCCCAGCCGCAGCCACAGCTCGGTGCAGAGGACGCGCTCGCTGCCAGTACACACATCCCCACAGACCATGCTGATGTTCCAGCAGCCAGGTAGGAGCAGACCACGTCTTCTTCCATTATCCTCTGACACCAGTCAGGCTACTGGGTTGATCGAAACAGAGATGTCCCTGGAGGGATTTTGACCCTATATGTAATAACGTCTCAGTCCTTTATATAAATGTGCTGGTGCCTTAAGTAGTTGCTCTGATGCCATTTCATCTTGTCTTGTCCCTTGTTCCTTGTGAGAAGAGACCAATCCCCACCTCTCTCCAACCTCCTTTCAGGTAGTTGTAGACAGCAGTAAGGTCTCACTCAGCCTCTTCTTTTTCCTCTGACTCAATGGGGTTCCTGCTCATCTTGGACCCTGATCCATCCTTCCCTTTAGGACTTTCATGCCCCTTCTGTCTGTGTGGCTCTTCCCTTTGTTAGCCTTCAGGATTTCTTACCATAACAATTTATTATATGGGGCTGGGAGCTGCACCCTCCAGTGAACCAAACCTTATCCCAAAGTGTCTACTGTGGTTCCAGCCTGGCAGCTCCTGCCATGTTATGTCCTTGCGATGGTTTCACCACATCAGCTCGGCAACAAACATCCTGCATAGCAAAAGCAGCTTCTGTTACTGGCTGTGGACTGAGCACCAGGGCAAAGGCAGTTCTGCAGACACTGGAGGAGAATAAATGGGTTTCTTTTTGTCTGTTCCCTGCAGGGAATGCGTGGGAGGATTAGAGAGCCAGAGATGGGCACTGGGTTATGAGCCAAACAAGCAACAAAGCAGCTCCTGAAATACTTCTCATGGGGCTGTGGGGACCTCAAACCACCTGGACCTCATCCCTAGCTGGTGGCAAGCATGAGCTGCCAAAGCCGTATTTGCAGAGCCTTGTCCTCCAAAGGGAGGGTGTTCCAGTGCTGGCTGGGTCAGGCTGGGGTGATCCAGCATGCAGAACTTCGTCCCCACCATATTTGTGCTCACCCCACCCCGTGGGTGTCTGAGTGGTGGCCACAGAAAAGCAACAGGATGGCTCTGCTGGTCTGTGCTGCCATCCCTCGTCCAAGCTAACCATGACTGCCTGGGCAGCACCCAGCCCCATTTGAGCATTTTACAGGAATCAAGGATTTCTGTGGGGTCTGAGAAAGATGAGAACCTGGGGCTGTCCTGTCCCATGGTGGGGGTCCTGCTCCCACCCCAGCTCACCCCCATCATCTCTGGCTGGTGTCTGAACCCCATTCCCATCCATCATCTGTTGCAGCGTCATTAAGCCTCTCCAGATTGTGCAGAATCAGACTGATTTCTGCTGGAAGGGACCTTCAAAGCCCCTCCAGTCCAGCCCCTTGCCCTGAGCAGGGACATCCCCAGCCAGAGCAGGTTACTCAGAGCCCAAGTTCCAGCCTGACCTGAGATGGTTCTAGGGATGGAGCTTCTCCCACCTCTCTGGGCAACCTGGACCAGGCTCTCTCCACCCTCAGCAGCAACAATTTCTCCCTTCTCTCTCCACTGACTTTGCCTCTTCCAGTTTAACCATTACCCCTCTGTCCTGTCAGACCCTGCTGAAACTTGTGTCCTCATCTTTCTCACTGGCCCCTTTAAGACCTGAAAGGCTGCACTGAGGTCACTTGGAGCTTCTCTTCTCCAGTTAAACCCCTAGCTCTCCCAGCCTGGCCCCACAGCAGAGGGTTCCAGCCCTTATTGATAAAGGAACAGAGCACGGATGACTCTCTTTGCCACCATCTCATGCTGGAGGTGACAGCAGTGGGAGGTGAAGCTCTTCCGGCATTGGGTCACCAGACCATCCTGGGGCATTTCTGGGGCAGTTTCCTACCCTGTACTAGCAGCAGCAGAACAGGCCGGGCTGTGTGGGTCAGGCAGGGTCCCCCACTGGCACCCTTGACTGTTTTCCCCCATCTGTTTCTCCTCATAGAGTTCCAGGTGCCAGTGACTGAACCTGACATCAACAACAGGCTGGAGTCCCTGTGCCTGAGCATGACGGAGCACGCACTCAGCGGTGAGCACTCCCTCCTCCTTGGACTCTTCCAGCACGTCCACACCACCTCCACCGAGCCCCCAAGTGTCTGCCCCTGCCCCACACCCCCCAAAAGCTGGGACAGACTCTGGCTATGAAGGGACAGGACACAGGGATGCTCCAGGGCAGGGAGGAGCAGGGGGATAGCAGTGCCTCTCCACAAGGCAGCCGGGGAAGGGAGTAAAAATCAGCCAGAGGGGTTGCAGCCAGCACTGGTGGGGTCTGTGCTTATTAGCCACTAGCTAGCCTGCTAATACTCAACAGGATTAGCCCACTGGGCTGTCTTCAGCTCTTGATAAAGCCCTGGCACTGGCACGCTCACACAGTTCACAGGCTTCGGACAACTTCACAACACACCTTGTTTGGCCCAGAGGGTGCGGGACCTGCAAGATACAGGGCTAAAACCCCACTGTGGGACACAGAGAGTGGTGCCAGGAGCTGTGCTGGGGCTGTGCCCGGGGCAGCCATCGGTACCAGCCTGGGCGGGTGGGTCTGGGACTCGGGGAGGGAGGTGAAACAGGCAAGAAAGGTGGAAAAGGCAGCGGCAGCGTGATGGAGAGCCCAGCGCAGCGAAATGCACCCAGTGCTGCTCAAGACCCCTGAGCATGAAGGATGGCCCCGTGGTGATGGGATGAGCACAGCCACCAGCATCGCCCAGACCCTCCCAAGGAAGAACCAGCTCAGGCAAACCCCAAACTGCACCCAGTGGTCAAGGATCCTCGGGGAGAATGACAGACAGCAGGATCCCCGCAGCGACGCAACGGCCCATAATGGGGTCAGGGACGCGGGATCAAGGACTGGGAGAGGCCACAGGGCCCGGGCAGCACCATCGGCCAGGAACAGGAGGACACTGGTGCCACCCAACGCGTTTCTCCGGCATCTGCCCAGGCGAGGCTTAGCTGTCATGGTCCCCTGCAGGGTACTGTTCCTCTGGGGTGTTTCTTTCCAAATCGCAGACTCCGAGCCGCTCCAAACTGCTCGTGCTATAAATAGCTCTGAAAACAATAAACTTTTTGGGGGAAATTAAAAAAAACAAGGTGTAACAAACCTGTTTGTTTTCAAGTGTCCAGAAGGGAGGCAGCCATGATGCCCCTTGGGGGCAGTGAAACAGGGAATGTTCTGTTTGGGGTGAACTGACCCCGCAGCTGCTGGGATGGGATTTGGGGTGGGAAATGGGGACAAGTCAGGGCTGATGGGTTGGGTGTTGATTTCTGGCCCCATAAGAGCTGCTGGTGCCTGGGGTGGGTAAAGAAGAAGGGGCTGCTGGCAGCAACATCTGGCTTTGGGAAGGGTCATGGACCCCTCACTTTTGGGCTCAGGGACTGGGGCCAATAGAGGCACGTGTTGGCAGTGCAGATCTTCCAGGCAGCGAGAGACCCCCTTCTGCCCCTGGGTGAGGTGCTGTGGGTCTGGACCAGTATTGGGAGGGCAACTTGGGTTGGGGACTGCTGTGGGGTGGGATCAAAGATTGGTGCTGACATCCCAAAATGCTTCTACACCTCCTTGGGGAGACGGAGAAGGTGGGAATGACCCCGTGGTGCTACCTCAGCATTAGGGACTGTGGCTTGGGGGTGCTCTGGGCATCCATCCCCTGCCTTCCCCAGCTCTCGGGGTACAGGTACAAACGTGAGCAACTGCCTCTAACCATCCCCTTCCCACTTGCAGATGGTGTTGACCGAACCTCCACGATCTAGACGTGGTGTTGCAATGGGGACGCTGGCCAGGAGAACAACTGCTGCAGGTCCAGCGGCGAGGTCGGGGCTTGCAGGGAGCCTCAGCAATCGCTTGCATCCTCTCTCCTCTCCTCTTTCTCTCCTCTCCTTGTTTTAATTTTGTGAATGTGTAGATTTGTCCTTGTGAACATATCATTAGACTTGGAATTTGTGTTGTCATTTATTACATCCATGCTAAAGGGGGGTGGGCAGCAGGGGGGAAGTATGGAAAAAAAATGGCAAACCCAACCAACAGCTGCCGGCGACGCTGAAACCCCTGGGGAGGGTGCGGGGGTGGCGCATCAGGATTGTTGCTGACAGTACAGGAGGCACCGTGGGCAAAGCCTGGCTCTGGATGAGGATGCGAATCAGTAGTGAATAATCCCATGGGTGGAGATGACCAGAAACCTTCTGGGGAGGATTTCCTGGCCCCACCTGGAGGCTTCAGGGCTGGTGGTCCTGCCTCTTGAGTTTTTGCTGCCTTCAGGCACAGACTGATCCCAGCAAGGTTTTAAAGGACGATAATGATGATGATAATAACACCCAACATTCTGTTCAGCTTAGCCAAGAGCAGCAGCAGTTGCGGGGCAGCACTGTGTGGAGGGCTTCTCCCATCCCTGTGCCCCCACATTATGGGTTGGGGTACGTGGATTTGGGGGAAGGACAGTTGTCCTGGAGGACATTGGTCGCCATATGAGTTTCCTTGTCTCTTGTCTTGCCTGTGCGGGTACCAGAAGATGCTGCATCTGTGGTTTCACACATCTGCCCCCATAAACCCAGCAAGGAGGAGCTTTTCCAGTCCCAAGGGGTAGAGGGGCCTTGGGAGTGTTTTATAAAATGGAAATAAACCCCCAGCCCCAAAGGGCAGCAAGAAGCTGCTACACCCCAGTTTTCTTGGATTAAAGGTGCCAGGGAGGAGATCTGGAAGGAAGGCAGTGGCTCAGCTGCCCCCTCCCCATGCTGCTGCTGTGGTTCTGACTTCTATAACTGGACCTAAATCTGGTCCGAGGGCACTAAATAGCTAAACCCAGCTCAAACTTGAGCCCAAGGCCGGAGCGGGGCTAGGAGAGCTGTGAGCACCCACAGCGATGCTCACGCAGCAGTGGCTTCACTTCTACCCAACCTGGTGCTGCTCTGAGCCCTCTGATGGACTCAGTAATAACAATAAATTGATAACGAAGGGATGAAGGGAGGTGCCAGCAGCCTCGGGGCTTGCAGCAATGTTCCCACAAAACCAGCTCCGCCAGGAGCACCGATGGGGCAGCAGCGGGTGCTGGGACCGGCCACATCAGGAGCTGGGGTGGGGGCACTGTGGGGTGGGAGCTGTGTGAATCCATTCGCAATGCAGCATTTTGCTTTATTTTTTTGAAAAGTCCTTTTTCTACCTAAAAAGAGAAGTGCCAAATGCAGTGTCTTACGTTTGCTGGCCCTTGGGCAAGCGGAAGGCGAATGAGGGGAGTTTCAGGGTGGGGGGGGTGAGAGGCAGGGAGTGGAGAAGAGAAATCCTGAAAGCGAAGGAGGTTGGGAATGGGTATGAGGAGGTGAAGGTGAATCGAGGGGCCAGGGTGGGAACTGGGCATCCAGTTTCCCCCCTCCGATACCCCAAAATGTTATAGAAAACCAAGGTGGGAATGCGCCGGCCATGGCTGGAGCTTCCCCGGGGTGGGGGGGGGTGCTCAGAGACGTTTAGGGAGCTGAAATACTATATATTCCTTCGCTGAGTGTAGACTCGGAGGTGATGTGATTGCTAAAAGAGATTATTTTGGATATATTCCCTATTAACTCGCGATGGCTGGTAACCATGAGAATGTCTGTAATTAACAACCACCAAATCATTCAAAGTGTTTCAGGGTTTTATTGTTGGGGGTTTGGGGCTGGGGTTTTTGGGATTTTTTCCCCTTTTGTTACAAAATACCAGAAAAAAAAAAGCCAAAAAAAAAGCAGCTTCTTTTCCATCAAGAGGTTTCAAGACTACTCAAGTTGTGTTTGCTGTTTGTCATTTTGTTTTTCAAAGTTAAAAATTAATAATAATTATTAATAATCTGTGGCTTCAGTTGTAGTCGGGGAAATTATCCTGCCCAGCTCTGGGGTGGGGGCGGGGGGTGGAGGGGGTGAGTGCAGGAGGCAGAGCTCTGGGGAAGGACATGGTGTAAAATAAAAATGACCAAACTAACCCAAAAAAAAGACCAAAAAACCCCCAAAAAAGAAAAAAAGTTCCAAAAAAGAAAAGAAAATCCAAAAAAGGCTAAAAAAACAAAAGGCAAAAAACCCCACAAAAGACAAAACAAAAAACCAATGCTAAAAAAAGACCTGATAAAGGAAGGAATTATTTATACAAAACCCATCAACACCCCACAGCTGCAGGAGTGGGGCTGTGAGGTTCAATCTCTAATAATAAAGTGGCAGTGCCTTTCTTCTCCTGGGTTTACCCCATGTGTAACTGGGGTGTGTAGGGTGGGCATCTCCCCCCCAAGCCACTCCATTCCCTGCTCCCCTCCCCCAAATAGGCCCCCTCCCAGCACCCACCAGGGACCTTTTATATTGGTGCTGGTCCCTTGAGCGTCTCTGGCGGCAGCTCAAGTGCTTGGGTCCGGTGGCTGCAATACCCGAGAGATAAACCCCAACCTCCACTTTCGGCGTCACCAGCCCCGAGCCCCACTGGACTTAGAGCTGAGTTCTGCCTTTGCTAGTCCAGCCCCTTCAAAACTAACTGAGTGTTATGGAATTTGGGGTGTGGGATGGAGGGGAGGTGGGGGTTGGGAGGTCAAATCCAGCAGGAGAATAACCCCACACCTGTGATTTGCGCCAGCAAAAGGCCAGTCCAGGCAGTTGGGCAGCACCTGGGGACCCAAACCTTTTCTGCTGTCTCCTTTCTTAGTGTAGGGGAGGGCTCAGCCCTGCCCCTCATTTGGATTCGTTGCGTTGGGGCTTTAGTTCTCTTTCCATCGCTTGGATTGTCGTCATTGTTGCTGTTGTACGTATTTCTGACTGTGCCTGAGAGGAAACCAGTGGGTCCCGCAGCGGCGCTCGCGCTGCCATTGGTTTGATAACAGACACGTCGAGTTTGCCAAAGTGAGGTTTATTTTTTGTATTCCTTTCTCTTTTACTGAAAAGGGTGAATGTGGCTAAATTGCACTAGGAGGAATGGGAATAAAGTCATTCAAAAATACAGAAACAGAAAAAAGAAATGGAAATGCAAAACAAAAAGGGAGAAAAAAGAATAAAAAGATATTAAAAACATTAAAAGTAATTAGAAAAAATAAAAATGAATGAAAAAGAAAAATATTTTTTAAAAAAGCAAAGGAATAAAAAAAATTTTAAAAGATTTTTTTAAAAATCAAAATAAAAAGAAATGAAAAAGAAAATAAAAAATTAAAAATAAAAAAAAGATAAAA
>VXBP01008639.1:124274-149893 GCA_013400115.1 Rhinopomastus cyanomelas
AAAAGAAAATAAAAAATTAAAAATAAAAAATAAAAAGAGAAAAACTAAACATTCAAAACAAAAATGAAAATATAAAAATCAAAAGAATAAAAATATAAAAAATAGAAATAAAAATGAAAATAGATAAAAATTTAAAACCGTTTAAAAGAAATTTTTTTTAAAAAAATTAAAATATATAAAAGATAAATAAAAATATAAAAATAAAATCAATTCCACAAATAAAACGTTGAAAAAAACCCTAAAGAGGAGGATTAGTATTTCCTCCTCTTTAGGGTCGTACCTGCGCAGCTGCCGCTCCCGCGGCGCGTTCAGGACCTCCTCTTGGCGCTGCTCCGGCAGTGCCCCGCGGCCCCCTGCGCGGGGGCCTTTGCCTTCTGCACAAAGTCACTGCTCAGAGAAACTCCTCCTGCCTCCTTCCTGGTGCCGAGCAATGCGGAAAAAACTCGCCCTCCTTTCTTTGGCTGGACTTCTGCCGTTTCCTGTTGGGTTTCTGCCTGGGTTTGGTTTTGGTTTTCCCTTTTTTTCGGTTTTTTTCTTTTTTTTCTTTGTGGGGGTTTGTTCCTTTTTGAGGGATTCTTTTTGCTATTTCCCCCTGCTTTATTTGTCTTTTTTCCTTTTTGTTTCTTTTTTATTGTTTTTCTCTTTTTTTTGTTCTTGCATTTTTGCCTTTTTCTTGGTTTTCCCTTCTTTCTTGAATTTGTCCTTATTTTGTTTTTTCATTATTCTGTTTTTTCTTTTTGTTTGTTTTTTTCTTTTTTTCTTTTTGTTTGGAATTTTTTTCTTGTTTTATTTTCCTTTATTTTCCTTTTTGGTTTTTTCCCTTTTTGTGTTTTTATTTATTGTTTTTTTCCTTTTGAAGAGTTTTCCCTTTTGGGGTTTTTCTTTTCCTTTTCGGGGTTTTTCTTTTTTTTCCACCTTTTTTGTTCTTTCTTTTTTTTCCTTTCTGCCATTCTTTGTTTGTCCCTTTCTTTTTTCCTTTTTCCTCCCTTTTTCTTTTTTTTTTGTGTTTTTCTTTTTTCCTTTTTCACCTTTTTTGGGGATTTTTTTTCTTTTCCCCTTTTTTCCTTTTTTCTTTTCTCCCAATTTTTTCCTTTTTCTGTTTTCCCCCCTTTTTTCTTGTTTCCCTTTTTCACCTTTTTTGGTTTTTCCTTTTTTCTTTCTTTCCCTCCTTTTTTGGTGTTTTCCTTTTTTCTTTTTCCTTTTCACCACATTTTTTTTCCTGTTTTCACACTTCTCCCCTTTTTTGTTGCTTCCTTTCCCCCCTTTTTTTCTTTTCCTTTTTTTTTTGTTTTTATTCCTTACCCCCCCTTCCCCTTTTCATTCTGGGGTCACACCTACGGCAGTATCATAGAATCATAGAATCATTACGGATCGGAAGGGACCTCGAAAGATCATCTAGTCCAATCCGCCTGCAACAGCAGGATCACCTAAACCAAGTCACACAGGAACCCGTCCAGTCGGGTCTTGAATATCTCCAGTGAGGGAAACTCCACAACCTCCCTGTGCAGCCTGTTCCAGTGCATGTTTGCTACTGGTACCTGTGCCAGTAGCATGTTTGCTACCAGTAAGAGCTTCCCGATACCTACAGACACCCTCATGTTTGGAGGTGCCAGTGTACAGGTGCCCAGTGTCATTCCCCGTGCGACGCCTCGTGAGTCCGCTGTGCTCTCGTGGTTATTTATTACTCATTTCCTTCCATGGAGCTCAGATCCGTGGCTCTGTTTCCTAACACTGCTCTATTGGAAGTGAAGGGAGATGATTAATACAAGGTTTCGTAACACTGGGGTGTGGTGCCTCCTTTACTCTCCTGACAGCCTCAAAAAATAGGAGGGGAGGAGGAGCTGTGTGGGGCCACAGGAGGGTTTAGCTTTATGTACAGCTCTGGCATCCCCCATGCAGGTGGTTCTCCAGCCCTTTGGGACACCCCACGCCCCTGGGAGCTCATTAGATATAGAATTTTCTTCTGGATTGAGACTGGAGCAGCTCAGAGGCAGCAGCTGGAGGAAGTGGATCAGCCCTTCAGATTGGGGTTTTAAGCTGGGCTGCTGCTGGGCTTAAAACCTGCACATTTCATTGAATCATTAAGGTTGGAAGGGGCCTCCATCATGGCCACTGAACCCTTTGTTCAAGCACCAAGCAGATTGAGCTGCTGAGGGCAGAACTGTGACTTCTAGCCCAAATTTTGCTGTGTGGTCTCAGCTTTGGGCTCTGAAGGTGGCTCTGGAGCTGTTAGCAGCATCATCCCCTTGCTGAGGGTGACAGGGACCCCCAGCCCAGATCACCTATCCAACCCCTGACAGCACAATGGGAGGATGGTCAAGGAGGGGTTGGGTGTCTCTGACCTACCTGGGCAGCCTGAGACAAGGTTACACCTCACTCATGGTTTAAAAACAGGTGTTCCTGACATTAAATTCAGTTTCCTACATTTCAGCTCATGGGCTCCTGCAGCTCTGTTTCATCCCACTCAGTGTTGGATGCAGCAGTGAGATCCCCCTGGGCCTCTATTTATCTGGGCTGACCAAGCCCAGCTCCAGCAGGCTCTACTCGACCAATCCAAGCTCTAAAACCTCAGCTTGGCCACTCACTCCTATGGTCTTACTGTACTGGGGGGCCCAGCACTGGCCCAGCAAAGTAGGAGTGCCTCACAGTGCTGAGAAAACATCTGGAGATGGTTTTGTTCATGCAGCCCAGGATACTGGTGGCCATCCCTGCCAGGGTAGGTGGATGGATGGATGGATGGATGGACGGACAGACGGACGGATGGACAGATGGATGGATGGATGGATTGATGGATGACCTTGGTGTCCACCAGGAGTCCCAGGTCTTTCTCTGCAAAGCTGCTTTTCACCCAGCCAGCTGCACTGGGCACTGGTGCATGGGGTTATCCCTTCTCACCAGCAGGACTGAACTTCATAAGGTTCTTCTCTACCTGCCCGGGTCTCTCTGGATGGCAGCACCACCCACTGGTCTATCTACCACTCCTCCTGGTTTTGTTTGGCTGTGGATGTGCTGAGTCCCAGTGCCAGCTCATCCTAATGGGGTTAAAGTGTAGCTGGCCCTGTTACTGACCCCTGGGGTGCACCAGTAATAACTGGTCGCCAGCTGGACTTTGCACTAGTGAACCCAACCCTCTGAGATGGCCGGTCAGCCAGTTTTCAGCCCACATTAGTGTTACCTTACCCAGCCTGTACTCTATCAGGGTGTCCATGAGGGTGTTGTAGGACATGGTTCCAAAGGCCGCCTTGAACTCAAGGTGAAGCCCCCACTGCTCTGTCCTTGTCCAATGGGCCAGTCATGGTACTGCAGAAAGCTGGATGAGCTCACAAGTCCCTTCATGAAGCCACACTGACTGCTCCCATCACCTCCTTGTCCTTCAGGTATCTAGGAATGATGTCCAGGCTCAGTTGCTCCACCATCTTTGCAGGTGGAGAGGTGATGCTGACGAGGCTGCAGCTCCCCAGAGGGATGGAAGTGACTGTGGCTCTTCCAGTCATCAAACTCCCCCTATCACCTTGTCCTTTCGAGATCATGAACAGTGGCCTTGCAGTGGCTCCTGCAGCACCCCTGGGTGCATCCCATCAGGCACCAAACACTTAGACATGTCCTTGTGTCTCACCAGATCCAACCCCAGGTGAGCTTTAGCTTCCCAAGCGCCATCCCTGAAGGTCTACACAGTGTCCCTCTGCATCTCCTGGAGCCCCTGCTTCCACCTCTTGTCAGCTTTATTTTAGTGTCTGAGCCATGTCAGGAGCTCTTGGGGTATCTAGTGCTGTCCCTGACTTTCATGTCCCCACCAGTCCCTACAAGGTTACAAGCATAAGGTACAGCAGAGCGTCTCCACTCTCTTACCTGTCTTGGGACAATGTCATGAGTGTCCTCCAGAGACCTCTGGGGTGGCCTGAGCTTTGCTCTGGTGTTTCTTCAGCAGGCATTGGGGTGGCTAATGCCCCCCACAATGGACAGGACCTGCAAACATAGGGCTCCTTCTAGTTGTTCGGAAGCTTCAGCTGCTGCTTCTTTATGTAAGAGGCTCCTACCAGGTTCCCCAAATGCTGCCAAGCACCCCAAAATCACATCCTTTAGCCCCTTCTAGTTCAGGATATTCCTGGGTGTTGGAGTCACCTCAGGAGGGTAAGATTCGGGTCCCACATGAATTACTGTGTCCAGAAGAGCATCTGTACCCACAGTCCACAGGCAACAGCTCTCTGCTCCCACTGTCCCCCAGTCCTCCCAGTGGGGCTGAGGAAAGTATTTCCTGAAACCTGCAGAAATGCTGGGTCCTTCCACAAACAGGATCCCTCTCCACATGTGCTGCAGAAAGGTGCTTGGCTGCCTCTCTTCAGACAGTGGATTCTTGGCAGGGTTCCACAGCTCCAAGGAACTGATTTTGTTCGGGATCTGCAAAAAGCTCAGGAACCTGCACCTGGCACAGGCACCTCAGGGCTGAGTGGTGCCCACGTCCACCGAGGTCACAGCTCCTGCCATGGGATCAGATTGGACTCCCTACCCTTATCACAGTTCTGCACGTCCACTGTGCGTGGGCAGAACTTGCAGCAGTAAGAAGTCGAGGGCACGTCTCTGCAGGGTGCCCGGTGGAGGATGATTAAATGATGCCAAGAGCAGCTCCCATCCCAGTGTGATCCAGGATAGAGGGTCCCAGCCCAGTGCTGGCTGCCCATTTCCCTCCCAGTTTACCCTCCCAGCTGAAGAGCAGTGGGGAAGGGCTTGGAGAAGCTGAGAACAACAGATGTGAGGAGCAGCTGGCGAAGGATGGACCATGACTCTGCCCAAAGCCCAGAGCAGCGAGCGGGGTGGTCCCCACACCCTACTGGTGCCTGGAAGAGAAAGCAGTGGTTTCTTCCTTTTCTCTAAGAAAATTCCCTCAGAGGATAAACTGCTCAGCTCAGCCACAACTCTTGTTTTCCATAGAAAAATCGATTTTTGGCTGATTTTAAATAAAAATAATTCCAGCAGATCAGCAAAGCTGCAGCATCCCCATCCCAGCAAAGAGGCTCCACAGATTCCAGTGTTCACTTGCCCAATGCAACATCACCCAGTAGTGGGACACATCGGAGAGGCTAGGTGTCCTCTCCCACCCCTCATCCCCTGGTCTGGCATCGGGGTGACCCCCAGGATTGCCCAAAAAGCATTTCCAGCCCCCCTGAAAGCTCTTGCTCCTCTCCTGCAATGAACAGAGCTCGGGGTCAGGCTCAGCAGAGGGAGCCACAGACTGTCCCTGGGTGTGAAGCTGCAGCAGCTGGACCCAGCCCCGCCCTCTGTCCCCTCTCACCACATCCTTGACCCTGAATATCACCCAGCCGGAGGCAGGACCTCTGCAACCCCCCAGTGAGCTGTTTCTCCTGCTTCTGCTTCCCTACAAAAACCCTTCCCAACCTTCTCTTTCTCTCCTCCAGCTGCCTCAGCCCCTGCACATAACCATCAGGTCACAGAGCAGCTCGAATTTGAAGGGATTCGGGTCCCCATAGGAAACACTTGCACAGCAGTTCTTCCAACTCTAAACCCAAACAGGGATCCTGAACGAATCCCTCAGGTACTTGATGAAGATGACGCCAGCAGGGCAGTCGTTAAAGTCTTTGTTTCCCGATAATTAATGCATCTATGGGCCACACAACTCCTGCTGTTTCTGACTGGAGCAGAAAATGAAGAGGAGGCCTCCCCTCCTCCCTGAAACAGGTAAAAACAAGGGAAACAAGGGGTTAAAGTTAATTTACCACTTGTTTTACTGCCTGATACCCCCTAGTAATCGCTCACTGGCTAATCTGCTCATCATAGCCTCACTGATCCCAGACTCAACGGATGGGTTGGGTTGGAAGGGACCTCAAAGATCCCAGGTCACACATGAAAGGACACACATGAACATGGGTTCCCTCCCAGGACCTGCTCCCTGGGTGTCACCCCTGGCTAAGGCAGCACTGTTGTGGTTTGCCCTAGTGCTTTTCAAATGGCTCACGCCTGAGAGCAGCTCCTCTAGCCACCCCTCCTGGTGGATTTTGAACCTTTGCTTTGCTGTCACAATCTGGGAGCAGAGGCACAGAGCAAACAGAGCAGGGCTGTGGTACCGGCCACCCTACCAGAACCACCCGACACCAAAAACACTGCACAGAGCTGCTAAAAAAAAAAAGACATCAATTCCCCTGGCTGCTGTTCTGCTGTTCTTTGAGTTCATCAGAATCTCTTTGAATTTAGTAGAATTTCTTTGAATTCTGCCATTCATTTGTTGTCCTTCAGGATGGAGCCAAGCCCAAGGCTGATTGGAAAGAGCTTTAATGTCTGACATCTCCTAAATCAGGGCTGTGACTGTAACTGCAATGGGAAGGAAAAGCTGTTCCTAAAGGCTGTTCCAGATGCTCAGCAGAAGGCCTCAGCCGAAACTCAAAGGCCACCGCTGGCCAGGGGCTCTTTCCCAGTGCCAATGCCTCGAGGCAGAGCAGGAGCGGGAGCAGAAGCTGGTAGCCAGCGAATGAGCAGTTTGAGCTCATTAAGCATCTAGGAGCTGCTTGAAAAGGAGGGTTGTGATGGCTGCAGAAAGCCTCTGAGATTATCAGAGCCTTCAGGTGCAGCCACTCAGTCACCTGGAAGGTGGATTTTTTGCTAGAAGGAACCTCTTCTGGGATCTCCTGGGTGAAATTTCCAAGGAAAGGTGAATGCAAAGAACCACAGTGACCAAATCGTTTTTGTTGGGAGAGACCTTCAAGATCACAGAGTCCAACTGCTCCCCCAGCACTGCCAGAGCCCCACTGACCCCCTGTCCCTCACCTCACATCTGCAAGGCTTTGCAACTCGTCCAGACGCATGGACTCCCCCACTGCCCTGGGCAGCCTGGGCCAGGCCTGGGGAACCCTTGTGGGGAAGAAATTGCTCCTCAGGGCCAACCTAAACCTTCTCTGGCACAATTTGAGGCTGTTTCATCTCGTCCTAAAGAGCTGTTCTGATGCTCCCTTATGAGTGCTGGTGGGTACTCAGGCTGGGTTAGATGTGGACAACAACCACCCGTTCTTGTTGAACACTCAGAGATGCAGCGTAGCCATCAGTCAGGGGTTTCCCAGTTGGCTGGTGCTGCCCGAGTTCCTCACTCCTTGCTCTCAAAGACGTAACCACAGGGCTGGCCACGTCTCCAGGAGCTTCCCCATCTCCAGCAAGGTCGCACACCAGGGACAACTGGGACATGTTGGCTGAGCAAGTGACACACCAGCCAGATCACAGATTCATTCAGGTTGGAAAAGACCTTCAAGCTCAAGTCCAACCCTTAATGCAGCGGTCCCAAGGCCACCACTAAAGGCTTGTCACTGAGTTCCAGATCTCCACAACTGGGAAACATGGCCAGGGATGGCAACTCAACCCCCTCCCTGGAGAGCCTGTTCCAAGGCCTGAGGACTCTTTCCATTAGGATATTTTTTTGGCAATGAGCCTCACAAGATCTCTACAGAAAATTCACCCTACAGCATGAGGGAGCCAAGGCTCCTTAGTACCATGAGACAAGCAGGACTCACCACCTCCTGGGGCTCCTAGCTGTGAAAAAACCCCATAAGCCCAGACCTAGAAGATAAACACATTGAGGGGCCCAAGAGCCTGTGCCAAGGACCTGGCTGAGCACAGCACTGGGACCCACTGACCAGTCACTCTGGAGCAGTGTGCAGGAGATGACATGGGACACTCAGAAGGATGTTGGACACACAGTGACAGAAAAATCTGCCAAGGAGCTGCCTGCATAGGGGATTCAACAGGAAAACCCACAGCGAGGAGCAACAGGCCCCACTGAAGCGTATCTGGAAATGGACAGAGCAAGCGACAGAGTGGCTGGGATCCAGGGAGATGGGGTAGGTCAGGGATGATGATGCCACCCTTGTTCTTCTGCATGTTCACCTGATGCTCTCCTCTGGCATTTTGTGAGCTCCAAACACTTTCAAGCTGAATACTTTTCTTGCCCCAATGACAACAGCTTGTTCCTATGGTCACAGACCCAGGGAGGTTCCTTCCCACTCCACACCTGACCAAAAGCCAAGAGCAGGGCAGGGAATGTTTCTTGCAGTGGTGCCTGGTGTGACAAACAGCCTCCCCAGCTTCGACTGACAGGCGTGGGAAATGCTGACATAACCCAGCTGTGAGACAGAGCCAATCCTGCACAAAGCTCCTGGGGCTTCCCACAACAGGGTGTCCCCGAACACGACAAAAAACCCCCAAAGCAGCAAACCACAAAGGGCTGGAGGGGGTTTTCATTCCTTATTCCTTCTCCATTGCTGACTGCCCACCAAACCACATGGTTCAGGCAAAGTCCCCATCCTCACTCACAGTCCAGGAAACTCTCTTCTTGACTGGTTCATCTCCTGCTTCAGCACAGAGAAGGAGCTAAGAGATGAAAGCAGCTCTGCTGGGTTTGGCTGGGATGGAGCTAATTTTGATACAAACAGTTAATCCCATCTTTTCCCCTCTGCTTTTACTCATCCAGGCAGCAGAAAAGCCTGGGACAACACAGGTCAGGCAGACTGTACTGGGTCACTCTCAGTTGTGGCTCTGACCCCAGCACAGACATCACGTGGGAACACAGAGGAGCAAACATGAAGTGCTGAAGGGCTACAGAGTGCCTTCCCTAGAGCACGTAGGGCTGAAGGCTGTCCATGGGTGCATGATGGCCACATCTGACCCTCACAGTCCCCCTTCCCTCTCAGAAAAGGCAAAGCTTTGGCTACAACATTCCTCAGGATCTGGATATTTTACTTTCCCCTGAATCCCAGTAGAGGTTGTCCTGGGCGCATGGTGAGATGATCCAGCCAAGACTTGAGCTTCAGGGCCTTCCGTTCCACTTGAATCACTTCTGCTGATAGGACAAATTTGTTCAGCTAGTCTGAGTTCTTGATCAGGAAGCAGGGGTTTCCCTCAGAAAAGTGTGAGGAGGTATCCAGGGTGGCTGCAGAACTGCACAAGAGGTCTTGAGGTATCTAACTACCACTTCACAGCTACTTCCCACCTTATCACACACTGGCTGGGGTTGGAAGGGACTTTCAAAGCCCCTCCAGTCCAACCCCTTGCCCTGAGCAGGGACATCCCCACCCAGACAGGTTACTCAGAGCCTCAAGGTCCAACCTGACATGGGATCGTGCCAGGGATGGGGCTTCTCCCACCTCTCTGGATAACCTGGGCCAGGCTCTCCCCATCCTCAGCAGCAACACTTTCTCCCTTCTCTTTCCCCTGATTCTGCCTCTTCCAATTTAACCATCAACCCTTGTCCTGTCACAGCAGACCCCGCTGAAACTTCTGTTCCCAGCTTTATTTGCCCTTTTATGCCCTGAAAGGCTGCACTGAAGCCCCCTGGAGCTTCTCTTCTCCAGCTGAACCCTCCCAGCCTGCCCCCACAGCTGAGGGTTTCAGCTCTTACATCATTTCTATGGTGGCCTCTGTCTTGCTACAACCATTCCCCTGTCCCTCCTGTATAGCCCTTCTCCCGGTGTTGATTCCTCAAGCACCAGCAAGAAGGTGATACCAGACCTTAGGGTTTTTTTCCTGTGCAGTCAGCATATGGGGCCAAGGATAACCCACAGGTTTGGAGCTCTTGCTAGAGCAGAAGCAGCCACCACCCAAAGAGATGGAGCTTGTGTGATGGCCCCCCTGCACTCTAGGTCACCAAGGATGCCACCACTCCAAAGGATAATACTGTGCTTTAATGTTCTCGAGACGACAGACAGGTACAACAGCAGCCGGTACGTACTGTAGTATCTACACACGGGGTGTAGTTAAAGCTGGTGTGTTTGAACACCACCGATGTCCCCCCAACACACACCAGAACCTTACAACAACAGAAAAACATGAACAAAATCCAAGGCCACGAGTAGAGAGAGGTTATGTTTTAAGGACTGCAGGTCACATAGAAATAAACCAGTGGTGGTGCAACTCGAACTTTATCCTGAACAGAGAAAGAGAGAGAGATAAGTAAAACAACCTTTCCACTACCTCAGGAGCAAGATGACGTTTTACAGAGGGTTTAATTTCCAAACGAAAGCAGAGAAAAAACCGTGGGTGACCCTTTCGGTCCTCAGGTTCTTCATCCAGTTGTTGAGCTAAGAAGTTCAGACAAGAAGGATTTAAGGCTTTGCAGCTGGGTACTGGAACAGCACTGAACAGGAAAGAGGCAGTATCTGCTTTTGGTTGTTTAAGGGAACCAAACGCCCCAGTTCATGTGTTTTATAAACACAGTGTTTACACTTGCAGGCAAAACGTCTTGATAGCACCTAACTCTAGAGAATCCAGGACAGAGGATATTACATAAGACTGGTCCAGTACTCCTGCAGAGGTCATCAAGGTACAACTACTGTAATTAAACACAGGAGGCTGTTGTTCGTGAAAGACCTTTAGGCCTCATGGAAGTTTGACCCAACCTGATTTTAATTTTGTTTCTAACGTGGGCTGAAGCAAGAGCCAGGAATGTTGGGAAGATGGAGCTTGCCAGGCCAGGAACTATCAGCCCAGGAACTGCTCTTGAAGGTTAATGCACCAAACATCTTGGATTCATATCCAAGCAGTTCTGACCATAGGAACCTGCACTGTGGGCATCCAGCAGCCTTGCAGTCTGGTTTGAGTTTAGCCTCCCGTGCAGAGTTTGAGGAGGTTGGTTTGTGCCTCATGTTTTCCCAATTACAAGTTACAAAACACCCATTAAAATTCGAACAAAGTAGAAGTTCAGCCAAGTCCAGCTGACTGAAACTTCTTGTTCCAATACTGCTGCATGCAGAGGTTGCCACATAGGCTGAAAAATGTGGTTTAATTTATCTTGATGGCCCTGGAAATGCTTTCCTCAACATCTCTTACAAACAAACTGTTGTCAGTTCAGGTTACTTTGCCCTGGGACAACCTGCCACCAGGCAGGACAGGTACAACGTCCCATTGAGGCTTTCAGTGCTCACTTTTGGTCCAACGTTTATGAGATTCAGATCTTGACATCTTCATTTTCAGATTATTTGACTGGTTTTATCTGTCCAACCCATGGAGATGAGAGAAGGAAAAGCTCAAGATATAAACAGCATTAAAAAAACTTCTTTGGGTATTTGAGTTCTTTGCAGACTGCACAAACTCAGGGGTGTGGGTTTTATTTCCTCTGCCCTGTTAAGATTTGCTTTAAATCAGTGAAAATCTGTCAGTTCAGGTGGTCAGAGGAAAAGGTGCATTAAAAAGGTGCATCAACCCCTTTACTTTGGAGATAAGACTGCACCCCAAATAATTTAGAAGTTAATTCCCTGCAGGTTAAGAGGCTCAGAAAAACATGGCTTGAATTTCTCCAAAACCACTGACACAGAAACAAAAAGAAGAGGGTTAATTCCAGCAAGAACAAGTCACCACCAGAGGTAACATCTCCAAGAAGCAGAATCACACACCCAGACACCGGAACAGCCAC
This sequence comes from Rhinopomastus cyanomelas, assembly GCA_013400115.1. Classification (NCBI taxonomy): domain Eukaryota; kingdom Metazoa; phylum Chordata; class Aves; order Bucerotiformes; family Rhinopomastidae; genus Rhinopomastus; species Rhinopomastus cyanomelas. Next base: position 135,679 of record VXBP01008639.1, read on the forward strand.
CGCAGGGCTTGTAATAAAAAGCGAGATCATTCAGGACAATCCTTTTCAGCAGAGGTACAGTCATGGCAACAGAAGCAACCCTACAAGGATCCACCGCTCCAGTTGTTCCATACTTACTCTAATAACCACAACCTTTGACCTTCTAAGCCCCACTTTTCTCCTAACAGCAGCTTATTCTGCATCGTGGATGGCAAAACATTTCCAAAGCCTCATTTGTAGCTGGTAATTCTGCGACACCAACATCACAGGAGACCCAGGAGGAACCTACGTCCTCGCTACCTTTGTCGTTTGCCATCAGAAGTCCTTTCCTGCACAAAGACTATGACAACAATTCACAACGATTTAGTTTAAAAGGGAGACTGAGGAACAAGTAAGGACAGACAGCGACGCCGGACCGGACAATCTCCAGAGGGCGTTTAGAGAATCAATAGTGTTTCAGCTCCTGATGAGCGTCAAGAACTCTTCACGGGTCTTTGGGTCTTCCCGGAACACCCCCAGCATTGTGCTGGTTACTGTTTTACTGTTCATTTTCTGTACCCCACGCATCACCATGCACATGTGCCTAGGAAAAAGCAGAAGGCAGCAATCAATCAGCCCAACTCAAGAGGAAGAAAATCCCATCGACAGATGTTTCTCAGACATCCACATTAAATCCTACAGCCCTCTGAAAGGAGGTTGCAGTGAGATCAGGATTAGTCTCTTCTCCCAGGGAAGAAAAGACAGGACAAGAACAAACATCTGCGAAGCACAAACCTCAAACATCTTCCTCAAAGCACCCTGTAGCATTTCAGGTCCTGCTGCCGGTCATCAAGATGGGTCAGGCAGGTGGGCTGTAACAACTGCTGCTGTGCACAGCCATGAGAGCTAGCCCAACCCACCCTGTCCCCAGGGGAGCTCCTGGAGACGTGGCCAGCCCTGTGGTTACGTCTTTGAGAGCAAGGAATGAGGAACTTGGGCAGCACCAGCCAACTGGGAAACCCCTGATGGCTACTCTGCATCTCTGAGCGTTCAGCTACTAGAGGAGGACTGGAGCGTCCATCAGTTTCTGAAGTGGGTGGTTGTTATCCACATCTAACCCAGCCTGAGTACCCACCAGCACTCATAAGGGAGCATCAGAACAGCTCTTTAGGACAAGATGAAACAGCCTCAAATTGTGCCAGAGAAGGTTTAGGTTGGCCCTGAGGAGCAATTTCTTCCCCACAAGGGTTCCCCAAGCCTGGCCCAGGCTGCCCAGGGCAGTGAGGTAGAGTCCATGTGTCTGAACAAGATGCAAAGCCTTGCAGATGTGAGGTTGGGGTCAGGGGTTAGTGGGAACATGGGGACCTCCCTAGGGAGGAAGTGACTGGACTCAATCATAAAGGTTTTCTCCAGCTTCAACAATTGTGTGATTCTCTCAATGATCCAAGGAAAATCCCACGTTTCCAAGGTAGCTTCTGACCACAGGGACATCCCTGTTGCTAGTCCAAGCTTTATTGTACTTGAATGAGCAGGTGCACCAAGACAGAACAGGGACCCACTAGGTCACGCAGGTCCCAAATTTAAATGGCTCCAACCCACCAGGCTGGTTGTCTGAATGGGCAAAGACCCCTCCCCTGCCTGCACTCTGCCTCAGACACAAGCTCAGCAGCCAGAGAGGCACCACAGCTGGGATCACACACAGCCCAGCCACCAGCACTGAACAGCTCAGAGGAACTTACGTCGCTTCAATGACCACTCCGACTCCGGCGGGCTGTAAGGCTTCTGTGATGGCTATTGCAATTTGTTTGGTAAGGCGCTCCTGGACTGAAAGAGCAACGGGGAGAGATCAGCCCGGCCAGACTCAACAAACCTCCACTGCCCAGACAGTAACACCACAGCCTCACCGCCAAGGGTGCTGGTTCCCCACCGCCACACACAAGTAAATGTCATATGATGGTTCAGGTTGAAAGGGACCTCAGAGATCACCCAGTCCTAACCCCCTGCGGTGGGCAGCAACACCTCTCACCAGACCAGGTTGCCCAGAGCCCCATTCAACCTGGCCTTCAACATATCCAGGAATGAAGCAGACAACCTCCCTGGGCAACCTGTTCCAGGGCCTCAGCACCCTCACAGGGAGGAATTTCTGCCAAACATCTCAGAATCATAGAGTTATCAAGGCTAGAAAAGCCCTCTGAGCTCATCCACCCCAGCCCAGGACCTAACATCACCCCAGGAGCCACACCAGGCCTCTAAGGGCCACAGCCAGTCTGTCCTTCAACACCTCCAGGGTTGGGGATTCTACCACTGCCCTGGAAAGTCCAGTCCAGGGTCTGATCACCCTTTCTGTGAGGAAGGGCTTCCTATCATCCAACCTAACTCTCCCCTGGTGCAGCTTCATGCCCTGCCCTCTCATCCTGGCCTGGTTGCCTGGGAGAAGAGCCCAACCCCCACCTGACCACAACCTCCCTTCACGGAACTGGAGAGAAGGAAAAGGTCTGCCCTTGAGTCTCTTCCAGGCTAAACACCCCCAGCTCCCTCAGCCTCTCCCCATCAGACTTTCCCTCCAGTCCCTTCCTCAGCCTCATTGCTCCTTTGGACCTGCTCCAGCCCCTCAATGTCTTTCTTGAAGTGAGGGGTCCAGCATTGCCCCCAGTACTTGAGGGGAGGCCTCCCCAGTGCCCAGTATAAGGAGACAGTGTCATCCCTAGTCCTGCTGGCCACACTATTGCTGATCTGAGCCAGGATGCCATTGGCCTTCTGGGCCACCTGAGCACCCTGCTGGCTCCTTTTCAGCCAGTTTTCAACCAGTACTGCCAGGTCCCTTTCTGCCAGGCTGCTCTCCAGCCAGTGATCCCCCAGTCTCTAGCACTCATATCAAATCTCCCCGCTTTTAGCTGGCAAATTTTCTTAGTACCAAATCCCACCTTAGTTTTTGGAACAAACATTCTCTTCACCCATTTATTCTGGAGCCATTGGGTTATTACACCTCTACAGGACCACGATTTCCAACATTCCAACAGCCCCAACATTTCCAACAGCACAGCAAGTTTTTCTTGCTTCTCCTCCATTTTCTTTCTATTTTTGAGCTTGTCAGCATCTTCACGGCTGCCCTGCTCATGCTCCACACACTACTTACTTTAAGGACGTGGAGATTAAAAATGAGCAAATTAAGAGAACCTGTTGTCCTGCTGAGCTTTGCTTCCTGAATCTCCAGCACCCCCTTGTCACCAGTCTGACACCAAATGGCCACTAAGATTTCTTTGGCCGAGAAGAGGCCAAATTTAACTGCAGGACAGTGAGAGCAGGCTGAGCCCAACCCACAGCCTCAGCTTCCTCAACCTTCTGAGGGCATCAGACAGGCCCCAATGTGTAGCTCTCACTTCATCTCTTCAAATAAGAATGCTTGAATCTCAGAGTTCATCTCCAACAGTGCAGTCCTGGCAGCTCTATCTTGCAGCACACTGGTCCTCCAAAGCAGTCACTGCTCACACTATTTTCACAGGCAGATTTTACCCTCCACAGGGAACAGAAAGGCTCAGTAACAAGAGAGATGAGAAACACCAGTTTAGGAACACAGGGGTTTTCTTCATCTGAAATCTGCACAGGTATAGTCCACCTACAACAACCAGTGTCCTGAGCTGGCCAGCAAAGCAGTGAGCAGAACAAAACCAACAGTTCATCCGCTCACCTTGTAATCTTCTGCTGTATATTTCCACGATCCTAAAGGAGAAAGGGTAAAGAATATTATAGCTATTCCATAATCCTTAACAATTAGCTTGCATGCTCTCCAACAATAGCACTGTACAGATCTGTGTCCTTCCTGGACATCCAGGCTGGCACTGCTGGAATCCCTGAAACTGAGGTCAGGCTACCTCCTTGGGCTTCAATTCAAACCAGATGCTGTCTTAAGGACAATTCAGATACTGGGACTTCCAGAAGGCTGCTGAAATTAAGCAAGACATGGTTTTGATTCTTGTATTTATCCACTAATTTACCCAAGAACAATGGGACAGAATAGGGTTTTATTTAAAACAGATACTCTCCACCCAACATATCAAACCAGTCTGCATTTTTCAATGCAAGGATCACCACAAGGCTCTCCTCAAACACGACTTCAAATCAAAGCAGCAGAGATACCACTGCATCATTTATTGGGGCAGCTGTTTAATCCACACATTTAAAAAATTCCAAGAGTCTTTTAGGCTGGAAAAGACCTTCAAGATCATCAAGTCCAGCCTCTAACCCAACTCTCCCAAGGCTACCGCTAAACCCTGTCCCTGAGCTCCAGATCTCCACAACTGGGAAATACAGCCAGGGATGGCGATTCAACCCACTCCCTGGGCAGCCTGTTCCAAGGCCTGAGAACTTTTTCCAGGAAGAAGTTTCTCCTCAGGGCCAACCTAACCTTCCCCTGGTGCAGCTTGATGCCATTTCCTCTTGTCCTGTCCCTTGCTCCTTGGGAGAAGGGACCAACACCCTCCTCTCTTCACCCTGCTTTCAAGTAGTTGTAGACAGCAACAAGGTTTTCCTTCACCATCTTATTTTCTTCAGATTAAAGTTTCTTGTAACTGCCCTGTAACTCAATGGTCATTCACACCAACCTCAAAGGTTTAATTAGCCAGCAAGTGACCCCATACAGAAGTTGCTACATATGGCTTCAGTACCCATCTGGCCAGAGTAGACAAAAAGCAGAGCCCAGCTGACAGCCCCTGGCATCAGTTACAAGCAGCTCTTCCCTAACAATGAGACTTGCCTGCTGGCTTGGCGAGAGAATTAGATGCATCAAGTCTTCTCCAGAAATCAAGGGGCTGTGTTACAGCTCTTCCAAATCAAGCCCCATAATGTTTATATTAAATACACAGACAAGAAACAGGCTGATGCTCAGGTACTTTATTTTACATATAGGAAGCCCCCCATAGTCCTGTGAAACCAGTTACTCGCAGCCACATTTTCAAGCCTGAGCTTTTAAAATCCAAAGAAAGATGTTTACTGAATATAGGTCACCCACAACTGGTGAAACTGGCCACATTTGACTAATCCTATTAGGAAAGAATGCCACCAGCCTCACGAATCTTTGTTTGAACACTGGTTGCATTATACAGGGCACAAAAGGGAAGCACTCTTGGTCCTGCTCGTGGTAAGCACTCGAAAGCAAGCCAGGACTGGGAATGTTCTGTTGTACAAGAACCTTTCCCTTGCTGCAGTTTATGGGACTTTTACCCTAACTTCAAAGAAGTGAGATTTGACCATTTGTGCACAGCACAGGAAGCCTCCCTCATACATCACAAAATCACAGAACATTAGGGATTGGAAGGGAGCTAGAAAAATCACCCAGTCCAATCCCCCTGCTATAGCAAGATTCCCTAGATCCAGTCGCACAGGAACATGGCCAGGCAGGTTTTAAACATCCCCAGAGAAGGAGATTCCACAACTCCCCTGGACAGCCCCGTCCAGTGCTCTGTCACCCTCACTGGGAAGAAGTTCCTTCTCATGTTGGTGTGGAACCTCCTCTGTTCCAGCTCACACACGGTGCCCCTTGTCATAGAATCATAGAATCGTTAGGGATTGGAAGGGATCTCGATAGATCTGGATGGCAGCACAGTCTGCAGGGGTGTTGGCAACACCACCCAGCTTTGTGTCATCAGCAAACTTGCTGACAGTGCATCCTAATCCCTCATCCAAATCATCAGTGAATAGATTGAACAGGACTGGTCCCAGCACTGACCCTCGGGGGACTCCACTAGATCCAGGACTTCAACTAGACTGTCCCATTGACCACCACTCTGTCATCTATCCTGCAGGCAGTTCATGATCTCCACCTCACCACCCAATCACTTAGTCCACACTGTCTCAGTTTGGCTGTGAGGATGCTGTGTGAGACTGTGTCAAATGCTTTACTGAAGTCAAGACAGACCACATCCACCGCTTTGCCATCATCCATCCACCTGGTTACGCCCTCATAAAAGGTTATCAGGTTGGTCAAGCATGACTTTCCCTTGGTGAAGCCATGCTGACTGTCCCTATTGACCCTCTTGTCCTTGATGTACCTGGAGACTGTGTCCAGGACAAATTGTTCCATCACCTTTCCTGGGATGGAGGTGAGGCTGACTGGTCTGTAGTCCTATCATTGGATGCCACTGAGCAGAGCCTGGCTCCATCCTCCTGACACCCACCGTTTCCATATTTATCAACATTAATGGGGGTCACTCCTCAGTCTCCTTTTTTCCACGCTGAAGAGACCCAGCTCCCTCAGCCTTTCCAATAAGGGAGATGCTCCACTCCACCATCTTTGTGGCTCTGCGATGGCCTCTCTCCAGCAGTTCTGTGTCCTTCTGAAACTGAGGCGCCCAGAACTGGACACAAGATTCCAGATGTGGTCTCACCAGGGCAGAGCAGAAGGGGAAGAGAATCTCTCTCCATCTACTAACCAAGCCTGTTTCTAGTAGGAATAAATAGTAGGAAGAATTTTGGAAGAATTTTAAAAAAAAATCAATAGTAGGAAAACCACCCACTTCTGGGGTTTAATGCATGTTGCCACCTACATTAAAAAACAAAACAATGGTTTTAAGCTCCTTTTGGCATCTGTAACTCAAACTAGAGACCAGAGCAGGCACAAAGCAACTGCTGCACATTTCAAATGTGAACCTAGTACAGAAGACAGTCTTTCACCCAGCAGCTCAGAACCTCATCTTACAGCTGGAGCTGTGGGGTTGAACCACAGAAAACACACAGGAAAAAAATGTTGAAGCGCTTGTTTCAACCTTTTAATTCAAGTTCACTCCTGTAAGTGACCTCCAGATACCAGTGATGTGACCTCCAAGGGCACTTTCAAACCAAATTTATCCCTGTGCCAGCAGAGCACAGAAGCTATGACTGACTTGAGAGCATTACAGTGTTACATCCTACACACTTCTCACCCACTAGGAAAGCCCAGCAGACACACACATCTGCAGGGCTAATTCTCATTAGTATTACTGGAACCACAGCAAGACGAACAGGAGAAGCAAAAGCAAAACCCTTCTGAACTGCAGCCAGTCTTTCAGATCTACTTCTCAAGACACCGCTCCACTCTGGTCCCAAATAATCTGCTTATTGAGAGCATCTACCGTCCTCTTCCTCACCAGAGCTCAAGTGTTGCTTTACAGCAAGACTCAGTTACCCAGCAAGTGATGCAAGGGCATTTCCTGAAGATTAAAAAAAACCCCATTTTATGCAACAAATGGATTTCTCAAGTGCATCAGCATCACTTTGTTTCTTAAGCTGAACCTTATCTATAAAATCTACCCCGTGGCACTCCCAGCTGGGTCTCGAGCAGCAGAAAGAGCAGAAAATGCCAACTTTATCTGAAGAGTCAGCCTGTAGATGAAAGCATTGGATTCCGTTTTTATCCATAGAACATGTTCATTCACAGTTTGGAAGTTGTGGATTTTTGTTCTTATCAGTCACTATTCACAGCAGTAGTAAATAACTAGATTCCCACTGGGTTTTGCATCCAGCCTTCTGGTCAAATTCTCTATGTTCTTGTATCTGTTTTTCCCTGCAGACCTCAATGTTCTGGAGGAGTGTACAAAAGTGTTAGAACTCAGCTCCAGCCTGCTGGTGTGAATTAACTAGCTCGCAGCTCTACAACTTATCTGTCCTCTGCACACAAAAACACCCTGATGCTGAGGATCGGTCTAAATCCAAATCCAGGACACAAAGTGGGCTGGACTTCAGCAGAGAACCAGATCAGGAAGACTAGCATAACCTAGAATCCTTTTTACAAATTAGCATCACTTTCCTTACGTGAACGCTTACCTAGCGAGCTTGCTGAGGCCGAGCACTTGCTTGTTGGGAAGGTAGCCAATGTGTACCTAGGCAGAGGAGAACAAGCCATCAGTGGAACCGAACGCACTTCCAAACAACTGTGAAACTCGTGCATAGAGAATGAGAGGTACCTGAGCCCCAGAACAAACTCTGGAACAGTCCAGAAACCTTACCATGTGGGAAGATTGTGCTACCATGCAAACCTGAAAAATTGTGGGGCTAACAGAGACTCTAAGTGTCTGACCAGGCCAGTGTCCCAGTGAAGAAGTACATTTTCAAAGGGAAGGAAAAATCCTAACTCCAAGGGTTGAGGCTCATGTTCCAAGTCTCAAGCAGGTTACGGAACGTTGTAGCTTTCAGGGACAAAGAGCACTTTATCAGCTCAAAATGTTCCTCTACCTTGTGTTCTTCCAAGACCTAAAGTGGAGCGGGAGGGAGAGGGACTAGACTTGACTTCCAGTGGAAGCTCTGATGGCAAGAGGTTTTTTAGCCACCAAAATCAGGCTGCACCTGCTGACCATTTGATCTTCTGCTTGGGTAGCAGCATGGATCACAGTGTGATTAAATCAACATCCATCCTGCTCAAAAATGGATTGATTGAAGATTCATACTGAACACGTGGTGGCACCGAGTTCTTAAGTTCTTTAGCAGGAAGGTGCCCACATACACAGGCATTTAGCTTCTTTTTAGCAAGCAGCACAGCCTCCTGAATTGCACTTAAGTCACTGCCCCAGAGAGACTTGAAAAGTGAGCCAAGATACAGTAGGGGATCAGTGTGGGATTTTGTCTTAGCTCTTCACCTAGATGTCCCACCTCAGAATCCTGGATTAGAAGCGCCACAATGCACCTAATCATCTGGCTAATCTAATCATTTCTATCAGTTCTCTTGGGTAAATCAACCCACTGACACCTGAAATGACAAAACATTCCAGGCAACATGAGAGATGGAAATAAGCCCCGAATCCTGTTCCCCATAGAGCATCTCTGTGGGATTCTTCCTTTCATTTAAGATAAACTGCAAGTATGAGACCCTCTGGTTGGTACCTGCAGTCTGTTGGATGAACCCAACAGGAGAATGGGTAGTCTGAGGATACACAGAGCCATACCAAGTCATTTTGACCACTATAGGAGCAGGATCCACTCAGTGTTTCTGGGGAGATCCCTCCAAAACACACAGGCTAAACAGCTATATGTAAAGAGAATATAAATATTGCCACAGTAGTCACAAAGAGAAGACTCTTGCAACTAAGAGTAATGAGCAGAATAGAAAGCCTGAGCAGAAAAAAAAGTTGCCTTGTTTTCCCACTAAAAAATACTCACTGTAAGAAAAGACAGCAGATGGACTTGAGTTGGCTCAACCAAATAAATGGCTGGTTTCTGGTCAGGTATTTTATTTTTGGGAGTTTACTCGGAATTTATGAGGTATGAATTGGAGACAGCAAAAGCACTTGCTCCTCTCCAGCCTAAAAGTACTTAGTGGTAGAACAGAGGGACCGGAATGAGCTCTATCCTTCTGTGCTCATTCACAGGCTGAGAGCTGCAGAAGGGAGCACCCACTCTGAACTCTTCATGTTTAACTTGAGAATTTTTTTACCTTGAAAATTTCTTTAAGTCATTGGCATCACAATTTCAGCATCAGCCCCTCTTATGGGAGCCCAAATCTAATCAATCTGCTGCCAGCTGATTTTAACCATCCTGACAGTCGGTTTTGACCATCCTTTCCCTGACTGGACTTTCTTATTTAAGACAGGGCCTCTAATCAGAAGGTTGTTCCACTCAGGAAGGATCCCTGAGATAAATGTGCACTAGATGGCTCTGAGCCAGAAGCTCAATCCATGACAGAGCTAGCGTGCAGGGTGAGCTGGTTTAATATCAAGATGTCTGCCCTCAAGGCTTGCTGCTGCTTCATGAAGAAGAGCTTCGATATGAAATGTCAGAAACCATTAGATTACTTGGACCAGGCAAAGTTGAGCATTGTATTTTCAGAGCTAAAATTCAAATAAAACTCACATTAAGGAGGTCTTCCCTATTTGTATTCTGAGGATTAACTCCCAGAATCATAGCCATAAGTAGTAAATACTTAGAGCTTTAACAGCTTTGTATTTACAACTGCAAAATCTTTAACATGGACTTCAGGTCTTTTATCAGGGTATCCCCATATCTGGTTTGTTGGGAAGACTCACCTTTCCAACAAAGGGAACAAGGTGATGCTCACACAAGGAGAACATGTCTATGTCCTTCACAATTACCATCTCATCATGATCTTCGTCAAAGATGGCGTCGTTCAGGACATCTGAAATTAAACATCCACATTAAAACAAACCAATGTACAAGCATGAAAGGTTCTTCCAGCCAGTATCTGAGAAAGCTCATAGCAAGTGCTCTCAGAAGTAGAGATTTTAGGGCTAAGGGATGGGAGGTGAGTAAGGAGTAGCATCACAAGCAGGCTTGCATATGATGACAGTTTCCACAGAGCTGTGTCAAACTACCTACATGCCACACCAGAAGTCAGCCTGGAGTGGTTTATTTCAATAGCAGCTTGAGCTCTGGTTAGAACAAGTCTATTCTTTGCAGAATTACTCTTGTCTTAAGAGCAACAAAGGCTAAAGCTGATAGAGGCAGTGCTGAGGAAAGCAGATCTCTGGACTCCCACTAAAGCTGAGCCTGACGTCTAAGAAAACCCAAACCACCACTGCAACTTCTCAAACACTACAGCACCAGTGTCACTATCTTCTAGGAGTTTTTGCACACAACTAAGATACTTATTTCATCCTGAAACAAACCAGCCAGCAACTGCCTGCACAAACAGAAGATGGAGAGATCTGTGTCCACTCCAAGGGAGATCTGCTGTCCTGAACTGAAAGCAGGCACATAGATACATACTTCACCTAAGAGAATGAAGGTGAAGAAAACTGCAAAGATAGAAGAGACAACTCAGGTGATACTTCACTCATTCCAGAGCTGAGCAGGACTGATGAAGTTGATTTTCTAAATGTAGCAGTCCCCAGGCAATCCTGACACAGCAGAACATAGAATCATCCAGGTTGGAAAAGACCTTCAAGATCACTGACTCCAACCTCTAACCCAACTGTCCCAAGGCCACAGTTAGACTCTGTCCCCAAGCTCCACATCTCCATGGCTGTGAAACATGGCCAAGGTTGGCGATTCAGCCCCGCCCCTGGGCAACCTGTTCCAAGGCCTGAAGACCCTTTCCAGAAAGAAGTTTCTCCTCAAGGCCAACCTAACCTTCCTGGAGTGCAGCTTGAGGCCATTTCCTCTTGCCCTGTCATTTGTTTCCCTTTGAGACCAACCCCCACCTCTCTCCACCCTCCTTTCAGGTAGTTGTAGACAGTCAGAAGGTTTCCCCTCAGCCTTCTCTTCAGACAAAACAGGCTCCACAAAGCTTGTGGGCAGCTGGACCACACTTGGAGAGGTTAAAAGTAGATCAGCCTCAGGTTAAGTGGGAGAAAATGAAAAGCTGTACAGAAAGATTAGTTAGAGAACTGCAAGTGAGAACAAGCTGTGAAGAAGGGCTGATGCTCAGAACAAGGACCTCTGCAAACAAGTTCACTTGCAGCCATTACGTGAAGTTACTTCCTGGAAGCGGAGACAGACACCATGCCCAGAAGGGGAACCAGAGCACTTGGGGACTGCACTGCTTCATCCCTGGTGGAGCTTAGCACCTGCAGCAGTGATTACACAAATCTAATAGTGGTGTCTGCTCCACTCACCTCTCTGCCTTCCCCCCCCGCCACGCACGTACACCTAATGGCCACCATCTGCTGTCGATAACATAGCGTTCGCATGGAGCTTTTTAATTTCCTGTCTGCTATCAGCACCACTCAGGTAACCCTGGAAACTGGGCACAAGATGTTCTGCCTGCGACGCCTGTGCTTTCCTGAGAGGAGCTGCCAACCTGCTGGACAGTGATGCCCCAGGTAGCTACTGATGGGGTCAGACAACAGGAGTAGAGGGCACACAAGAGGTCAGGAAACAACTCTAAAGGCACATGGGTTTGTTCTTTAAATTCTAGAGGCTAGTTTACACTAAATACTGTTGGAGAGGGTTCCAATTGCATGGGGAGCACCACAGCATTGTGGAACTATGAATTCAGCTAGGAATAGCCACAATCTGGAGCAGGAGATGCTCAGAGGAGAAGGAAGGCAACAGAGTAGCTGTCTGGGTTCTGATGTCCCGGCCACAGCACCCTGCAGACGTGCCATTTCCTCGGCAGAAAGGCAAACAGTGGCTTCACAAATCCAGCTGCTGTGCCCAGCATTATTAAAACAAAATTCAGATAGATCCACAAAGCATGTCCAGAGTGACTGCTGCTGTTATTAGACCACCAGCTTGGCTCATACCAGCCTCAGCAAGAGCATCAGTGCCTGATGGTAGATAGAGATTGACATCAAGACACTCACAGACTACCTAGGATCATCAAAAACGGATCCCTTTCATTAAGAGTTGCAGCAATGAGCGACACAGAGTAAGGCCAAAGCTACAACAGAAGGTACTTGAACTGGGAAGTCTCATGTGTAAGTGTAAAACTATAAATTCAGGTATAAAAATTACTAGATCCTTACAAACTGTAGATAAGGAACTCAGACTCTGCTACTGGAACGCTGACGAGCCATGCAGTAGCATGGGCATCAGCTGTTCACCTTATCTTGAAGCTGGGGAAGAATTATAGAATCATAGAATCATTAGGGATTGGAAGGGACCTCAAAAGATCATCTAGTCCAATCCCCCTGCCAGAGCAGGATCACCTAGACCAAGTTATACAGGAACACATCCAGGTGAGTTTTAAACATCTCCAGTGAAGGAGATTCCACAACCTCCTTGGGCAGCCTGTTCCAGTGCTCTGTCACCCTCACTGTGAAGAAGTGGCCCCTGAAGTATCACACTGGCAACTTCAGGAACAAAATTCATCCTTCTCACAGCTAAAGCAACCAAATAGGAACACAAAGGTCATCCATTCTTCTTGCTGATCTCCTCTGACACCACAGCCCAGAGTCACAGCAGTTTGGAAAATGGCCCCTCACAGCTAAGTTTTAGAGCTGTGAGCTAACAGGTCCATGGATCACAAGGATCAGAGCCCTTTAGGCTGGAAAAGACCTTCAAGATCATAAAGTCATAGAATCATTAGGGATTGGAAGGGACTGCTGTATCCCAAGGCCACTGCTAAACCCTGTCCCTGAGCTCCAGATCTCCACAACTGTGAAACATGGCCAGGGATGGCGATTCAACCCCCTTCCTGGGCAGCCTGTTCCACAGCCCGAGGCCTTTTCCCAAGGAAGACGTTTCTTCTCATGGCCAACCTAACCTTCCCCTGGGGCAGCTTGAGGCAATTTCCTCTTGCCCTATCACTTGTTACTTCTAAGAAGAGACCAACCACCACTTCTCTCTGACCTCCTTTCAGTAGTGGTAGACAATGATAAGGTCTCTCCTGAGCCTTCTCTTCAGACTATCCAGCCCCCTCAGCTGCTCCTCACACCGTTTGCTTTCCTTTCCAATAATCCAAGCAGATACAGGGAAAACAAAATGTGAGACTGAAGGCCACTACCTGAGTCAGTGACCACCACGTCAAAAAAGGCCATCCGCCCTCTCCTGCCTCAGTCCCTCCTGCTCACACGTCACAAGCCTGTTCTCCCGGAAATATGCACAGCTTGAAGTGTGTCTTTGAAACCCAAGCCTTGTGTTGGCAAAAGAAAAGTCACATAAGAGTAGTTGTGACAAGGCACCAAGCTGTGTCCCACCAGATCCCTTGTTTTCAGTAATCACACAGAGAGACCCATTTCACAGACACTCCAAGGCTTTATGACAGGAGGTGATGCCATGTTATCTAACTGGGTGGTTTTTCACTCATTCAATTCGTGACAGCAAACAGTGCCCCAACGAGCTCAGCCTGCATCCTACAGTACATGTTCTGAAGAACTTCAGAGTTGAAAGAACAGAAGGGGAAACACGGCCTCAGATTAAGCAGCTTCACCAGCTCGATTTTAGTTTCCCCATTTGGAGGCCTCCAAATTATCATAGAATCCATTCAAGGGATTGGAAGGGACCTCGAAAGATCATCTAGTCCACTCCCCCTGCCACAGCAGGCTCACCTGATTGGAGAAGCCATGGAATCAGAGTCACTCAGGGTAGGAAGGAACCATCATCCAGTTCCAACCCCCCCCAGCACAGGCAGGGACACCCCACCCTAGACCAGCCTGGCCTTAAACACCTCCTGGGATGGGGCCCCAACCACCTCCCCGGGCAACCCATTCCAGGCCTTCACCACTCCCACGGTGAAGAACTCCCTCCTCACATCCACTCTAAATCTACTCATCTCCAGCTTTGCTCCATTCCCCTTAGTTCTGTCACCACGCGCCATCCTAAATAGTCCCTCCCCAGCCTTTTTGTAGGCCCCCTTCAGATACTGGAAGGCCACCATAAGGTCACCTCGGAG
>VXBP01008639.1:150770-187835 GCA_013400115.1 Rhinopomastus cyanomelas
TAGAAATTCTTGGTGTTCCCTTTGACCTCCCTGGCTAGGCCCAATTCAAACTGTGCCTTGGCTTTCCTAGCCAGATCTCTAGCTGTCCGGGCAGCATCCTTATATATTCCCCCCATTCTAGCTGTCCTCCCTTCCACTCCTTGTGGAGTTTCTTTTTGTGTGACAGCATGTCCAGGAGCTCCTTGCTCATCCAGGCAGGCCTCCTAGCATTCTTCCCTGCTTTCCTGATTGTTGGTATACATTGCTCCTGGACACAGAGGAGATGAACTTTGAATACTGACCAGCTGTCCTGGGCCATTCCATGATACTTTGGCCAGCAGATCCCTGAAGTGATCAAAGTCTGCACGCCCAAAGTCCAGGGACACAAGCTTGGAACACTTTCTCCTGGTTGCCGTGAGGATCTGGAATTCAATGGCTTCATGGTCACTGCAGCCAAGGCTGTCCCTGAGCCATTCAGAACAAGATCTAAAAGCCCTGCACCTCCCCAGGCCTCTCCTAGCTGACATAGAACAATGTGGCTGTGTCCCTCAGCTCTGAAATACTCACCTGCCCTTTATAACGCAGTAACATCTTTTCCATCCCTTCTTCCCTCTCCATCCATCCCCTGTGGCACCAGGATCTTCAAAGCAAAACTCAGAAGCCAACAGTTTTTAAGAGGGAGGGAGGACTAGGATATCGCTAGCTTTGTCCCCTGACAAAGCAGGCCACCTGCAGCTCGGAGAGGCTCAACAGGTTACTTCTCCTTGATCCAAAAAGGAAATTCTTCCTCTCAGTCACCAGCTGTGCAGAATTATAGATTTGTTCAGACTGAAAAAGAGATTTAAGTTCATCGAGTCCACCCCTTAACCCAGCTGTCCCAAAGCCACTGCTAAACCCTGTCCCTGAGCTCCAGATCTCCATGACTGAAACACATCCAGGCATGGTGATTCAATCAGTAGGACAGGGGTAGGCTCTCCTCTGCTAGCAAGAAGACTGATGTGTTTACACCCTGAGAGGCAAAGAGACCATTTCACACCTCTCCTCATGCAGCTTTTATTAGCCATAGCTGTGCTCAAGTGCTGCCCCAGCCCTGTCTACAAGCCAAAGGAGACTGCACCTAGCACCATTTTCATCCTCCACCAGCCCAGAAAAGGGAATTTACTGCTTAAAGTTTCTAAGCCTGAACATATCACAGTAATAAAAAGCAAAGACTCAAATGAAAACATACAGCTGGGAGGAGTGGGACAGTTTATGTGCAGACTGGGCACCCTGCAGCTGATTTTTCCTTCAACCTAGAGTTCAGTGGAAAAACTTCAGCGGGTTCTTAAAACTGAAGAGTCCCCTCTGCTGCAAGTTAACCCCTGAAACAGAGCAGGGTTAATTTCAGCCACTTTATCTTCAAAAAGAGTTGCTAAAATGCAAAACAAAAAAGAATTAATCAGAAGTGGATGAAAACAGAAAGACCTTTCAGGATTTTGCGTCAGAGCTAAGCAAGAAGACCTGTTGCTATAGAAACTATTTGCATGGCTTTAATGTGGCTCAGCAAAGCTAAAGCACCTCTGGCAACTGAAGCAGCTGGAGCCCGCCCGGCAGCTGGCTCTGTCAGTGAAGGCAGTGAAGGATGGCAGCGCTTTGCAGAGCAGCTCTGCCTCAGCTTCACAGCACTTCAGATGTCCTGGTTTTTACTGTGCCTGGGAGACAGAAGAGTGAAGAAATGCAAGTTGCTCTCTCTTTGAGTTAAAGGACTTCCCCATGGTGTTCAGTTGCTTCACAGCTCCGCTTTAAATGAGTCAGCATCAGCAGGATGAAGGCAGCTGTAGAGATTCCTTAATCCTGGCAGAGACATAAGGCATAAGGCTCTCTGGATAGTCCTTACACAGCTCCAGAGTGTCCTCACCCACAGCCTCTGGGCTCCCCATGGTGACCTAGAAGTCCCCACAGGCAGCCAAGTCCATGTAGGAGTGGGGCGAAACTAAGAGAGGTGTCCTGTGATGGTGGCGAGGCAAGTCACACCATAACCAGTCCCCTGTATTTCAAACAGACTACAGCATGAGCTCAGGTACTTTCTGGTCTCCCAGGAGCACAGTTACAGAATCACAGAATTGTTGGGGCTGAAAAACATCAGCCTGGCCAGCATCAATGAACCTCTACTGCCTCGACAGCAACACTACAGCCTCACCGCCAAGGGTGCTGGTTCCCCACCACCACACACAAGTAAATGTCATACAATGGCTTAGGCCTGAAGGGAGCTCAGAGGTCTCCTAGTGCCAACCCCTGCCATGGGCAGCAACACCTCTCACCAGACCAGTTGCCCAGAGCCACACCCAACCTGGCTCTCAACACTTCCAGGGATGGAGCAGCCACAACCTCCCTGGGCAACCTGTTCCAGGGCCTCAGCACCCTCACAGGGAGACACTTCTTCCAAAAAAATCTCAAAATCACAGAATTATTGAGGCTGGAAAAGCCCTCTGAGCTCATCCAGCCCAGCCCACGATCTAACATCACCACATTGGCCAGGTAGTTACAGCAGCACTTCAGGATACTAAGAGAGAATGGTTTGGGTTTCCTGTTGCTTCACATAGTCTTCAAGACCCCAAGAAAAAGAGATCCAGTTTAAGATACCACATTTCTACATAGGCAATAGAGTCCAAAAGCTGAAGAGAAGAATAAATGAGCACCGTGCGTCTTCCTGGCCATTACACACCTTCCTAACAGGAACCAAAGGAACCTCAGCCACAAAAGAATTTACAAGTCTGTGACTAACAGTTCAGATTTCACCACTGCCATGCTGAGTGACTACAACCACTCCACTGGAGGCAGGAACATTTAGCTCCAGAAGGAAAGCTTAATTCCTCATAGACCAGAGGAGAGCTGAACCAGATGTGTGATCACATTTCACAGAGGCAAAAGGTGGAGGAAAAGCTTTATTGCTCTTCAACTAATTCTGGCCATCACTGGTCCAGATTTGCTTGTTTTGCTACACTTTCCCCATCACAGTGAGACTCAAGTCTCTTCACAAGAGACTGGTTATTGCAGACTCGCAGATGAAGCTAAGATTAGGTTCTACAAGTTGTCCTCTGCCAGGATGTTTATTAATCTGAGGGAGAATTATGAGGAGAGTCATTAAAACGTATCAGAATTTCAATAACCCTTTCAATGTCTTGTGTCACAGAAGGTGCTGACAGGGCCGCTCATCAACTCTTCTTTCTGAAACTAAGGAAAAATCAGAGAAGATTAAACAACTTGAACAGTTAAGACTCGAAAGGTTAAAACCTTTAAGAAATGTCTGACAAAACTCAAAACAGCTCAGTGTTACCGGAGCATTGACAGGCAGGAGAGACCATCTTGGGAACATTTTACAGTCATAGAATTGTTTAGGTTGATAAAGACCTTCAAGATCATAGAGTCCAACCATTAATTCAACTTTCCCATGATCACTGCTAAACCAGATCTCCATGACTGAAACACAGCCTGGGATGGCAACTGAACCTCCTCCCTCGGCAGCCTGTTCCAAGGCCTGAGGGCCCTTTCTGAGAAGTTTCTCCTCAGGGCCAACCTAAGCTTCCCTTGGGGCAGCTTGAGGCCATTTCCTTTTTCCCTGTCACTTGTTTCCTTTGAAAGAAACCAACCCTGACCTCTCTCCAACCTCCTGTAAGGTAGTTGTAGACAGCAGTAAGGTCTCCCCTCACCCTTCTTTTCTTCTTCCCATCAGAAGTTCCACTGCACTGTCAGTCATGTGGAGGCAGAAACTGAGGAGACCCCCAAGAACGTTACACCGAACAAACCTGCCTCTCCCACCCTCTGGTTTACAAGAAACCATCCATGGCCCTACTCCGACAATGCTGCTGCTCAGTTTATAAATCAGTTGGGCTGATGTGTGCAAAGCAAGAGAATCAGCAGTACCTTGTTTCCCAGAAAGAATGAAGTAACTCACCCGGCTCTTAGCAAAGGGCAGAGCTGCTGATCAAACAGCCCTGTTTGTTTAAGGCCCTGCCTGCCTGTTTTCACATCGCAATGCCTAGTGCCTCTCACCCACAGCAAACTGAGTAGGCTTGGAAAAGTTTATGAGCTCACAGCATTGCTGTCAAAATACCAAATCCACACAGAGGGGAAGATGAAGAGTATAAAGGTCAAGGTTTCTTTAGCCTTCTTCATAGGGGATTGGACTAGATAATCTCTAGAGGTCCCTTTCCAGCTCTGACAATTCTGGGATTCTGGGAAAAGCACATGAAAGAGAGCAAAAGCGACACAGAGTTGAGCAGTGTTAATCTTCTTTATGACACCTACCTTCTTGTTAGTGGCTTCAGAATAAAAGCTGCACAGCATTACCAGCAGGTACCCTAGTGAGTGAACATACTGGTTTGCTCAGAGATCAAGTCACACAGGCGGGTTTTACACATCTCCAGAGGAGACTCCACAAGCCTGTTCCAGTGCTCTGTCACCCCCACTAGGAAGAAGTTCCTTCTCATATTTATGTGGAACCTCCTCTGTCCCAGCTCACATCCATTGCCCCTTGTCCTGTCATTAGATGCCAGTGAGCAGAGCCTGCCTCCATCCTCTTGAGACCCACCCTTTATGTATTTATCAACATTAATGAGGTCATTTCTCAGTCTTCTTTTTTCCAAGCTGAAGAGACCCAGCTCCCTCAGCCTTTCCCCATCAGGGAGATGCTCCGCTCCAACATCTTAGTCCATCGCAGAGCACACTCTCCAGCAGTTCTGTGTCCTCCTTGAACTGAAGAGTCTTGTGTTTCCATTCACTCTTTTACTGCATGTGAACACGCTTGTGTTTTGTAGTATTTCCATACAGAGTCCCAGGCAGCACCACATCGAGCCCTTTGACAAAGGAGGGAGGGATCTCAAAGTCTTTGAGGGCCAGGCAACTGCCTGAAGCAACTAGAAGGAAGCTAAAGGCAACCGGCTGTCAACAGTCCTGCTCACCTTTAGTAACTGACCGCAGGTCACTGTTTTGTCATGCAATTCACTCAAGTATGGAGCTGATAGATCTGACCCTGAAAGATGAAACATGTTCTTGGATGCTGATGTAGAAGTTCTGCATGAAACTGAAAAGTATCCTAAAATCACAGAATTGTTTTCGTTGGAAGACACCTTCAAGCCTAACCATCACCCCCGCACAGCCAAGTCACTTCCCCAGGCATCTCATCAGTGTGCCTTTTAAAGCCCTCCAAGCACAGGAACTCCACACCACTGCCCTGGGCCAGGCTTGGGGAACCCTGAGAGAAGAAAATGTTCCTTGGGGCCAACTTAAACCTCTCCTGGCACAACCTGAGGCTGTTGCCTCTCATCCTGTTGCTTGTTCCTTGGGAAAAGAGACTGACCCCCACCTGGCTCAAACCTCCTGAATTTCAGGGCATTGTAGAGAGTGAGGTGGTCTCCCCTGAGCCGCATTTTCTTCAGTTAAGCCCATGCCCAGTTCCCTCAGCCACTCCTCAGCATTGGTGCTCCAGCCACTTTCCCACCCCTTTTCCCTTCTCTGGACCCACTCCAGCCTCTCAATGTCCTTCTGGCTGTGAGGGGCCCAAAACCGGAATCGCAGTGCTGCCTTGTCTGCTCTGCCATCCTTACTAATACAGCAAGAAGTTTCTGAGTCCAGACAGATGTGACCTGCTAGTGCTTTTAAATCTGATCCCCAGGAGGATTTGACTTGAAATCCCTGGAGACTTTCTTGCTACTCCAATGCCTAGTACTACAGAAGCAAGATCAGTGCATTTGAACACATCTCAAAGAAAGGTCAGTGCCTGTAGTACAGCCAAGATTAACAAGAGAAGAAAACGTGATCTAGAAAGAACAGAATTCATTAGATTTAGACATTAAACAAGTAAACTCTACTAATGGCCCTGAAGCACAACACTGACCAGCTGCAGAACACAGATAGCCAAGATGAATAAGGGGTAAAGCTGGGCCACTGCAAATTTGCGCTGCCAAAAAAAGGGTAGGAAACACACACAGTGGAAGCTGGAAAACAGAATCAGCTTCTCTGCCACCCATGTAAATCTGAATGGGAAGGAGGGACACAACTGAGATCTAACCTTTCCTACAACACCACAAAGTTAAGCTATGATCAGGTGTCACAGAAGCAGAGCGACAACACCCAGGAAAGGAGATGTGTCCAACACTCTTAGCCACATCCCAATAGTATTGTGTTCTCAGACACATGACAGACAAACAGATCAATAGCAGAGTTTACTACAAACGGTGAAGTATCAATCAAGGATCAAAAAAATACCCATTCTTTGATGAAGCCACAGCTGAACAGCTCCCAGAGCTTCCAGCAACCTGACTGCACGCAGAGGTACGAACAGGTTCAAAGAGAAGAGCAAGAGAACACTCACATCTCCAACAGCTGGAAAATACAAGGATTCTTCTCCTGGCACAGGAGGGGATGTTAAGGTCACAATTTGTTTCTAGGAAAGGAAAAAGCAGTCCAGGACTGCAGCACCTAGCAGTAACACTTCCTCCTCGTGGCTATAAAACAGATCTCCTGTGTCTGGATACTTAGAGTGGGGACTACCAGAACTAGTAGTCTGGAGGAGCAGGGAGGTCATTCTGCCCCTGTACTCTGCACTGGTTAGACNACTGTAACTGCTCTGCTTAAATGTGAGAAACAGGCTATTCAGGTCCCAGAGAACCATAGAGTCATAGAACAGTTTCAGTTGGAAAAACTTCTAAGATAACAGGATAACAGAATGTTAGGGATTGGAAGGGATCTCAAAAGATCATCCAGTCCAATCCTCCTGCCACAGCAGGATCCCCTAGATCAAGTTGCACAGGAACATGGCCAGGTGTGTTTTAAACCTCTCCAGAGAAAGAGACTCCACAAACCCCCAAGCAGCCCCTACCAGTGCTCATTGCCCTCACTGTGAAGAAGTTCATATTGATGTGGAATTTCCTATGTTACAGCTCATACCTGTTGCCCCTTGTCCTGTCATTGGATGGCACTGAGAAGAGCTTGGCTCTAAATCCACCCTGTTCCTAGCTCTGTCATCACCAGTAAACCATGTCCTCTAACGCAACATCTACCCTTAAATCCACACTGAGCAGAAAAAGGCTGGTACAAATCCTAAGGAAACGTGCAGCTCTGCACACGGAACGGGCAGCAAGAGAGGCCAGGGGGCAGGCAGCAACCTCTGGCAGGTTCAAAGCAGAAATTCATGCTTGGAAGGTATCCTTGAAAAACCTTCTGCTAGAGACCATCAGGATGATGGAGAGACCCTCTGTGTCATACAGCAGGAGAGAGACTCATGAGGTCCCTAAATGAGGAAAGTTATTTGCAGTAAACAAAGGATTATTCCACGAGAACCTATGAAACCTCATCTCAAAGATACTGGGCAGCAGACACAGGTCTAAAGGAAAAGGGGAATGAGCCTGAAAATCTGATTTGCTCAGAAAGGCAAAACAGAATCACAAAATGGTCAGGGTTAGAAGGGACTTTCAAGATCATCTACTTCCCAGCCCCCTGAACAGGCAGGGACACCTTCACTAGATCAGGTTACTCAGGGCCCCCTCCAACCTGGCCTTGAACCACTTTCAGGGGTGGGACAGCCAGAAGTTAATGCTGGACATTAACACGGAACCTGATTTTGGTAGAGTCAATAGTTGAGAAGCAAGAAAGAAACTAAATGCTGAACCTTACAGCTGAAGCACAGAGCACTGTGTTAAAGTACTCTTGACACAGCAGGGTCCAGCCTCTCAGCTCAGCTGCACTCTGGAGAGCAGGAGACACTCAGCTCCTTCCTGACTGACTCCTGTTCAGAGAGCCTCACTAATAGTCCCTGCATCACTTCTGCATCAACAGGAACCTGCCTTTTACTGTAAAAGGGAGCAAAAGGGGAAATTCCCTGTCTTCTCAAGCCCTAATCTACTGCTTGTACTTACTACAGTCCTTACTGGAAAGTGTGAGAAGAAAGCTGATACAGAAACTGTATCTTAAAGCAGGACTTGCCCTGTACTGCAATGAACAGACAACTCTAGAGTTGCTGGCGATGAGGACAGCAAATCCCACCCAGTTCCTCTTCTCCTTGCAGAAGGCACCAAGTGGATAAAACACTCGCTTGGGGCAGGGATATGAACCTGGAGCACCTCTGCTCACTTACATTCACTGCTGGGACCCTGAGATGGGGTAGGGATCTCAGCCATTCTCCTTATCTCTCTTCCTCGTTTCTTTCTCATCCTTGCAAAGCCCATTAGTAGGATCAAACCTTCCCTGAGCATACTCAGTCCACTGACGTCTGCTGACAGGACCTTCTCAGCACAGCTGGGGATGGAGAACAGTCCAACACAAGAGTTCCTACAGCAAAGCTGGAGCAGTTGGTGGCAGAAGAGGGAAAGTGAATGCACTGGGCTCTGCTCACCCAAACCAGAAGCACAGAAGTTTGACAGAATAGGAACTTTACAACAAAAGAGTTCACAACAATAACTGGGGGCACAGAAGGAGGGGAACAGAGAGAACCCGAGGTGCAGGCTGATTTACTGACAGAATGGACATGGGGGGCAGAGCAGTGGTAAAGCCCACTTCAAGCAGGAAAACCAGCCCCGCGGCGGCTACCAGCGCAGCAGTCTCTCCCACCCCCCCAGAGGGGTGTCTCCCTACCCGAGATGGTCTCCTGGTAGCCCTTGGTGAAGAACTGCATGGCCGTTGCCGCCCTCCAGGGCGTTTTGAGCAGCCCCTGCCGCCCGGGGTCCTCTCCCAGAGACCGCAGGATACTGGTGTAGGCGGCTGCCAGCCGGGGCAGGTTCAGCTCGGGGCTGTCCTCGCTGCGGGGCCGCTCTCCCCGCCACCCGTCCGTGCTGTCCGCGACACCGGGGTTGCCCCGCGGCTTCTCGGCTCCCACCGACGGCGCGGCCGGAGGCAGATGCAGGGGGAGCTTGTCCTGCTCCGCGTACCCATTACAGCTCCGGGCCGCCTCCATGGGGCCCACCGGGGCCCACCCGCCTTGCGTGCAGCTCTGGGGAGGGGTGGGGGCCACTGACGTGTCGGTCGTTCGTCCGTCAGTCCGTCAGTCAGTCCCGACGACGCAGAGATGCCTTCCCACTGCGCTCCCACACACCCGCAGCCGCCTCAACCTGTGGGGTTCCCCCCNCGTGTCGTCATCAGCCACTGTGTCATGAGCCGGCCGGTCTCAGCCTCCGCCGCGGCGGGAGGCAATGGGGCAATTGTGGGGGAAAAGACACCCCTATGGGAACGGTGAGCAGCCTCATAGAGGAACCCCTTCCATTGCTCTAGCACAGGGGCTGTGGGGAGCTTAGGCTGAGCAGTGGGGATGCTCCAGTGGATCTGGAAGGTTCTGCTGGGATGAGAGTTTCATTGGAATGAGGGTTTCTTTGGGATGAGGGCTCCATAGGGATGACAGTCCCACTGGAATGAAGGTCCTGCTGGAATGTGGTCCAGCTACAATGAGAGTCTTGCTGAAATACGGGGCCTCCTGTTCTCCATTTACTCTTCATCTTCCCAAACTTGGACAGAGTGTCCACTGCCCATGAGAGTGATGCTGGTGAATCCCAGCGCTACTGGAATGCCATCATAACCATTCTGGGGTGCTTTGGGTTATGCACCCCCCATAAAGATCCCAGGTATGGATTTACGTCTCACCATGATGATCCCTAGAGCTTCATCACTGCTGGGTTTTGATCCCTTCAAACATATGAGATCTGCAGGTCTCCTGTGCTCCGAAGTTTTCATATTTCCACCTGTGGCTCTGGAAATTCACCATCTCCAGAGACTTACATTGGAGTTTCCAAAGGAATCTAGCTGGATTGTCACTCCCACCAAGAGCTTGAGCATCCTCCAAATGCTTTTGGGGCAAACAAGGCAGATGAAGCACAGCTCATCTTCACCACCAGCAGTCTTCTGTGCCTCAGGGTTCAGATGTTGGTGAATAAACGCTTGGGGTGGGAGCTTTAGGAATTCTCTTCCAGCTGAAGCTATTCTGGGATTTTATGAGGTAGAAACTGAGTTTTAACGTTCAGCAGAGCACAGGGTACATGTTCCACCGCCTGTCACCCCAACTATCAGTGGGGTAATTCTCATTTTCTGGATTGCATCAAAATTAATGGCCAAAATGCTAAGGGTCACAGCAAACCCCTCCACTTTTCACACCCCATCAGTCCATGAGGCAACAGGGACAGATCCTCCCCTCTCGTTTTGCCTAGGAAATGGTAAATTGCTGGGGAGAGAGGGAGGGGAAGGAGCTGCTGGAGGGACAGCAAGTGGAACATGACTCACTGGCTTCTCTCTGGCTCCTCCAGGGCACAAACTAAGTTTAACCAAGACAAATGAAAAAAAAAGGAAAACAGTGAAAAAAACCCAACCAGGAACACACTTCACATTTATCATTGGGATTCTGATCACAGGTCTCACCAGAAAAGAGTCAGGATGACTCAGATGAAATGAAGGGGCTGGCACTGGCCTGTAGCCAGCCCAGCTTTACTGGAGGGTTTGGAGCCCTGAACTCCCTCCCCGCTCCTCCCCAGACACCTACTGAGGTACTTTGCACCAATTCGAGGGTGTCCAAACCCTCTGAGAATGACCAAACCCTCCATACAAGTTCAATGAACATGCAAAATCCATCCATGGGATGTGACAGAATTACTGTCTCTTGGATCCAGACCAAGCCGCCAGGGTTCAAAGGGCTGGGGAGCATTTCTTAGGAGCCACAAGCCACAGAGACGTAATAATCTGTATGAAAAGAGGGTTAGTCAAGGGCATCTAAGTATCTCAGTACTCCCTAGTCATCACTACCTTTATTTTCTTGGAAAAGAAGATAAGACTCCCTCTGGAGTCATCCCAGACTTTTTAATGGTCTGAGCTCAGCAGCTGTGGGAGCCGGTTGTAATTTTTCTCCTGTTTATGGGGACAGCAGGGCAGCTTCCAGTTTATTCACTACTGTCAGCCCTGTGTGGACACAGAAAGCCCCTTTCCTAGGGGTGTTGCACAAGCAGGAGCTGATGCTGGCAGTTCAAGCAGCACTGGCAAATGTGGGATTATTAGGGTACGGTAACTTAGGTAGTGTTGAAGGTATCTTAGGAGTTAGGGCACAGCCTGATTTCCAGCCATGGCAAAGTTCTCTCCATCTAAAACACAAACCCACATTGGCTAGGTCACTAATCATAGAATGTTAGGATTTGGAAGGGACCTTGAAAAGTCATCCAGTCCAATCCCCCTGCCACAGCAAGATCACCTAGATCGAGTTGCACAGGAATATGGCCAGGTGGGTTTTAAACATCTCCAGAGAAAGAGACTCCACAACCTGCCCTGGTCAGCCCCTTTCAGTGCTCTGTCACTCTCACTGGGAAGAAGGTCCTTCTCATGTTGGTGTGGAACCTCCTCTGTTCCAGCTCACACCTGGTGCCCCTTGTCCTATCTTTAGATGACATTGAGCAGAGCCTGGCTCCATCCTCCTGACACTCGCCCTTCCCACATTTATGAAAATTAATGGGGCCACCCCTCAGACTCCTTTTTTCCCAGCTAAAGAGACTCAGATCCCTCAGCCTTTCCAATAAGGGAGATGTTGCACTCCTTCATCATCTTTGTGGCTCTGCGCTGGACTCCCTCATGCAGTTCTGCGCCTTCTGGAACTGAGGGGCCCAGAACTGGACACAAGATTCCAGATGTGGTCTCACCAGTGCAAAGTAGAGGGGGAGGAGAACCTCTCTCCATCTACTAACCCCACCCCGCTTCTGGTCTACCCCAGGATGCTGTTGGCCTTCTGGGCCACAAAGGCTCATTGCTGGCTCCTGGCCATCCTGCTGTCCACCACAACCTCCAGGTCCCCCAGCTCTCCAGCGGGTCATTCCCCACCCTATACTGGTACTATACAGATGCCAGACTCTGTGCTGCCTGTGTTACAGTTCATTCAATTTCTCCTTGCCCAACTGTCCAGCCTGTCCAGGTCCCACTGAACAGCAGCACAGCCTGTTGGGGTGTTGGCCATTCCTCCCAGCTTTGTGTCATCAACAAACTCATTGGCTTGGCTTCCTATTTTTGTAGGATGATATGATAAGATTTCCTTGGTCATTCCCCACTAATTACATGCCATGATCCCATCCAGCCTCCCCAAAGACATTTTTCTTGGCTACTTCTGAATATATATGAAAATAAAAAGCTAAAGAGAGGAACAACAGACAGTACCCTGCAAAGCTGTTAAAGGAAGCTGAATTTCCTGGAAGGAACCTGTTTTGTTTCTCTTTCATGTTCCTGTTCAGAGCTTCAGGGATTATTTTCACTGCTCAAATATTGATGAGAGAGTCTTTACAAGCAACAAAATCAGGAGTGTCCAACACCCCGAGGCTGCAGCTGGAATAATTTGCAAATCTTGGACAAAGTTCAGGACGATGAAAGCCCAGTCCAACCACTGGAGGAGACTTGGGGGGGTCCCCACAATAGCCAGGGGGTGCTGCTCGTTGCCAAGGTTTGTATTCAGGCTCCAGCCACCTAAAATTTTAGTCAGCTGAGCTTCCTAACGCGTTTGGTGGCACTGAGTGGCATGCAGTGGTAAGGGCTGGAACATCATTCCCTGTGTGCTCTTCATGGTTTGAAGAGCAGGAGCCTGGAAGAAACTTCTCCATAACAAGCTGGCTAAAGATGAAGACACCTGGGCAGTCTTCCCTGGGTGGGATGAAGCCACTTAAAAGGGATTTCAGGGGTGATTTCTGAGCTGGCAGCTGCTGAAAGCTGAGGTAAATCATGCACAAAAGCTACCAATTTGTTCTCTGTTGACTACAAAATGAAAGCATTTAGGACAGGACTGAGAGCTTAAAGTTCAAGATGATTAATTCCATCATCTTAAACCATCTGTGTCGATCCAGTGTATCATTAACAGCTTGAGCAGGAGAAGAGCAACGCGGATCGATCCTGCTATTAACATTGAGCCACAACGTGACATGGAAGTGATCCTCAAATAATAGCTGTGCCCGTGGCAGCGATGGATGGCAACAACGCTGTCTGCTGACATCCACCCAGACCCTGGACGTAGGACTCAGGATTTATCAGCCTCTGGAATCACCCTGTGTCAGTTTAAAGAGTGAATCATGAGTAATTGAATTCTATTACCCAGAATAACACGCAAAATTGATTACAAGCTCCTAAAACCCGCATCTCTGCGGTTTGTTGCTTTGTCAGGACAGAGGGTCCCTAAGGGTCGAGGGACCTTCTGCGGCTGCAGTGCTGCAGTCCGTGTCTCCAGTGCAGTCCTGCTCTTTAGAACTGAAGCTGGAGTGAAAGCAGTGGTTTGCAATTTCCCAGCCTCCTTTCATACTTTCACAGAGCAGGGGCTCAGGATCTCACACCAGTGGAGTGCTCCAGCCTTTGCTCCTCAGAATCTGGGAAGTTGCAGAGGGGTGGCCCAGGCAGGCTGCAGGAAGAGCACAGAAACTTCTGCATAACACAAGACTCTGGGCTCATGGGGACTTGTACTTTGGTTCCAATAGGAGATATCCTGCCTCAGTCAGTATAATCTCCAAGTCCCTCCAGCCCATTCCTAAACTAAAACCAACTTTTGGCTCATGCCAGGCAGCCAGAAACAGCAGCTGCATCCCCACACTGCTCCCTTCAGTTGCTTCTCACCGTTACTACCCCAGGATCGATAATGTGATTGTGTGACTGGATTATTCCCTGACAACACGTGGACTGAAACTATTCCAGCAAATTTCCTGTACCATTTATGTCCAATTGCATCCAAGATCAAGTGGCTCTTCTCACAGCCTGGGTTAGGGTTTCTGTTTTCCCTGCCTTTAAGCAAATGAATTGCTATTGAATCTGAATGGCAGCATCAACTCATAACATTTAACGAGAAGCAGCCGGGTCTGCTGTTGGCTGTCACAGAGCCACATTGCATGAGACACCCAACCTTCCCACAGGCAGTTCTCACCGTGTTGGTTTCTCCTTGGACTAACCACCCAGCACCACCAAGCTGAGTCACACTACGACCATCACAGTTGTTTCCTTTGGAAAGCAGTTGAGGTGCATTACTGGAGAGGGACTTTTTCCAAGGGACACTAGCAATAAGACAAAGGGAAAAGGTTTTAAACTGAAGGAGAGGAGGTTCAGACTAGATCTTAGGAAGTTCAGACTAGATCTTAGGAAGTTCTTCAGTGCAAGAGTAGAGAGACTCCAGAATTGATTGCCTGGAGCGGTTGTGGATGCCCCCTTCCTAGAGGTGTTCAAGGCTAGGTTGGATAATACCACACTCTAAGAAGCTGCCAGACTCTACCTCTCACTCTGGAACTATTTTTGTTGGGTTTTAGCGTCTACATCTTTGCAGCAAGGAGCAGATCTGGGTTAGATACAGAGCAGCAGAGATAACAGAACCAAATTCCACAGGCAGGAATACTCAGCAATATTCTTGCAGCCACCATCACCTCCTGCATTCTCGTACACTGAAAAGTCATCATAGAATCATAGAATCATTATGGACTGGAAGGAACCTCGAAAGATCATCTAGTAAAAAGTGCATGAGAAAGGGATTGTTCCAAAGTCAAATGGTGCAATGATGTTAAAGAGGGCAATGGACTCTGATGCAGAGAGTGAAGGTGCTGTGTTTCAGGGTGTTGAAGAAGACTGGAGACAATCCGGAAAGGCAGTTGGGGCTTGAAAATCCATCTTGGATTTTCTGTTCATCTTTGGGCTGGCATTTAATTTCCAGCTCAACTGAAAGTCAGACTTAGCTTTTACTGGATGAGCGCGTCCCATTCCCAGATGGCTGAGTGCAGCTCCCTGCAAAGTTCCAGGTGATGGAGGGTGGATGGGTAGCTTTGCCCTGAGCTGTGTAATAGAGCAAAACCCGTCACTGATGGAAAGAAATGTAAGAGAAGGCTGGCGGGGGATGATCCTCTCAGAACAAACACAGCCAGCTACTTGCTTTCGTGACCTCAATAGGCCCTGCTGTCCATTTATTTCATTGGTGTGCACAGCAGCAACTGTTATATCAAAAGCCCCTGCAGTCACCATCACAGCCACTCAACTCAAATGCAAAATTTCAAGTCTGATGTTGGAAAGTTTTGCTGCCTTTATCCAGCTGTAGACGTTGTGTTGAGATCCAAACTGTGACCCCAAGGCTGCAGATGTTGGATCTGATGAAACCCATCAACATTTATTAGGGCCACAGAAATGCTGTGAGGGCAGAAACCCTGTGCTGAAGCCAAGCTGGGAGAGCTGGTGGGGTTCAGCTGCAGGAGAGAAGCTCCAGGGAGACCTTAGTACTGCTTTTCAGGGCTTAAAAGGGCTGTTGAGAAAGATGGGGACAGAGGTTTCAGCAGGGGCTGCTGTGACAGGACAAGGGGTGATGATTAAAGTGAAGGAAGGAGAGTCAGGGGAGAGAGAAGGGAGGAAGTGAGAGCCTGGCCCAGGTTGCCCAGAGACGTAGAAGCGTCATCCCTGGAACCATCCAGGATGCAGGTGGGTGGTGTCGCTGACACCCCTGCAGACTGTGCTGCCATTCAGCGAGATCTGGACAGGCTGGAGAGCTGGGCTGAGAAAAATTTAATGAGCTATAACAAGTGCAGAGTCTTGNGCTGGAACATAGGAGGTTCCACATCAACCTGAAAAGGAACTTCTTCACGGTGAGGGTGACGGAGCATGGGAATGGGCTGCCCAGGGAGGTTTTGGAGTCTCCCTCACTGGAGATATTCAAGACCTGACTGGATGGGTTCCTGTGTGACTTGGTTTAGGTGATCCTGCTGTTGCAGGGGGATTGGACTAGATGATCTTTCGAGGTACCTTCCAATCCATAGTGATTCTATGATTCTGTGATCCCAGGTCAGGGTGGACCTTTGGGCTCTGAACAGCCTGCTCTGGTTGGGGATGTCCCTGCTCAAGGGTTTGGGCTGGATGAGCTTTGAAGGTACTTCCAACCCAAACCATTCTGTGATTCTACACCAGAAAAAGTAATCCAGGAGAAAAGCAAACAGGAACCCAGGATGTGCAGAATGATGTCCAACATCCCCCAGTGATTTTCATCCACTCGACCCAGAAGCCTTTTAAGCAGACCTTTGGTGTTTGTTCAGAAGAGCTACACTATTGCAAATGTCCAGCCCTCAAACTCTCATAGAAGTTTACTTTGGACGCTACCTCCCTCCTAGAGTAGCCAAAAGGACTTTGGAGGCTTTATGTGATCAGCTGTTTGCACAGAGTGATAGGGGAACAAGACATAGTCCCAACAACCAGAAGCACACTGGGGGTTCAGCATGCTAAGTCCACAGTATGTAGTGATGATAGGGCCAGGAGAAGGTTGGACCTGATAATCTTTAAGGTCTCTTTCAGCCAAAACTGTTCTATGATTCTGATTCTATATCTTGCTCAAGTAATGTTGTGCAGCCTTTACACAGGAGCTCTGAGGAGTCACTCAAACCTCATCTTTACTGTGGAAGGCGACAATTGGTTGGTTTAGACCTGCAGAAAGGGCACCTGACAGGCAGCTCAGCCTGAAAACAGACGATGTGTTTGTAGAAGGAATCCCTTCACCCAACCCCAGCCATCCCCCAGCACCACAGTCATGATGCTCAACTCATCACCAGAATGAGCTAGTCTAGCAGAAAGAAAACATTACACAGTTCACCAAGTCCACAGTGATTTTTCAATCAGGATGTTTTTCTTACCAACAGAATTCCATTTTTCTCCGGTATGCCCAGATGTGGGAATACCCTTTACTGCCTAAAAATAAATGTCAGTATCCAATAAAATCATTTCTTTCCACAGAGTGTACAGAGATCACTATAACAGGCTACTACCCTCCTGAATTTATTACACTATGTCAACACTGAAAGCAAATTATTAGTTAAGTTAGTTATTACTTGCCCACTATCAACCAAACGTGTAATAAAGCACAAGAACTGTGGATGACAAAAATAACTTAATAGGTTTTCAGGTTCTTTTTATACTTGTATTTAGCATCTCTGGTTGACATCATGCTCAAAGAGGTGAAAACTGGAGCTGTTTTCCTCCAAAATGACCAAAATCAAATGCTAAAACTACTGCAGAATCATAGGGTCATCTAGTTAAACCCTCCTACAACAAGCAAGCTCTAACTAGGACGAGGGGCAATGGTTGTAAGCTGGAACATAGAAGGTTCCACATCAACCTGAGAAGGAACTTCTTCCCAGTGAGGGTGACAGAGCACTGGAACAGGCGGCCCAGGGTGGTTGTGGAGTCTCCCTCACTGGAGATGTTTAAAACCTGCCTGGATGTGCTCCTGTGTGACTTGGTCTAGGTGATCCTGCTGTGGCGGGGGGATTGGACTAGATGATCTTTCGAGGTCCCTTCCAATCTGTAATGATTCTATGATTCTATGAACTAGAGCAGATTGCCCAGAGCCCAATCCAGCCTGACCTGGAATGACTCCAGGGATGCGGCCTTCAACATCCCTATCTCCCTTACCCTCAGTTTAAAGAACTTTTTCCTATTGTCCAGCCTAAATCTCCCCTTTCCCAGCTTCAAACCATGATCTTCATCCTATTGTTACATCTCCTGCACTAAGATTTCATAGCTTTTGCAGAATCAATGAATATTCAATCTATAACTTTCAACGTTAAAAATCATAAAAATCACAGAATCATTCAGGTTGGAAAAGACCTTAAAGATCATTGATCCAACCCTCCACCCAACTGTCCCAAGGCCATCGCTAAACCATGTCATAGAATCATAGAATCATTACGGATTGGAAGGGACCTCGAAAGATCATCTAGTCCAATCCGCCTGCAACTTACTCTTGTTATAGCTCATTAGATTTTTTTCAGCCCAGCTCTCCAGCCTGTCCAGATCTCGCTGAATGGCAGCACAGTCTGCAGGGGTGTCAGCGACACCACCCAGCTTTGTGTCATCAGCAAACTTGCTGACAGTGCATGCCAATCCCTCATCCAAGTCATCAATGAATAGATTGAACAGGACCGGTCCCAGCACTGACTCCTGGGGCACTCCACTACATACAGGCCTCCTCCAACCAGACTCTGTCCCATTGACCACCACTCTCTGACTTCTACCCTGTAGCCAGTTTACAATGTTCCTAAGCTCCAGATCTCCACAACTTCAAAACACATCCAGGGATGGCCAAAGAAGAATGAATAAAGCAAACAAAGAAAGGATGTGCAAGCCCTCAATTACAGCTTTTCAGTCTCAGTTTTTATGCTAAAAAGTTAAACTATTTTACCTTATCCTTAAAAAAAAAAAATCTCAAACTTTGAGTTTCCCTCTGATGCATCTACTAGCCACACTGCCTCTTCTCCGGAGCAGGTCAACGCCACTGCCTTATGATGCTTGATTAGAAAAATCGCAAAGCCACCAAATCGCGACTACCACCTTAAAACAAAGAAAAGTTTTATTTTAAAAACTAACATCACATAAAACAATACAGAGATTTTAATGTTCTGAGCACTTCCTGGACCCTGATGAGGCACAAGACCTTTGCAGTCTTGTTCTTGCAGATCTCACCTTCCTTGCATAGGTGAAACCTTCTGCCCTGGTTGTCTCTCACTGCCACAGCCACAGATGTTGAAAAGACAGCAGAACACT
This sequence comes from Rhinopomastus cyanomelas, assembly GCA_013400115.1. Taxonomy (NCBI): domain Eukaryota; kingdom Metazoa; phylum Chordata; class Aves; order Bucerotiformes; family Rhinopomastidae; genus Rhinopomastus; species Rhinopomastus cyanomelas. The sequence continues at coordinate 169,269 of VXBP01008639.1, forward strand.
AGCACTGTGTTACTCTGGCTTCTCCTCCCTCCCATTTCAGGAGCAGAAATAGTAAAGCAGCTGTTATTTTGCCTCTCTAAAACTGTAGGAGAGTTGTTATCCTTCCTAGAAAGACTAATCTATATTTAGCTTCAAATATTCAACCTTTTCTTCAAGAACTGATAATAAAATACTTTCTAAAAACTATCAGGCCTCAGACACTCTTTGCTCGAGCTCTTGGAGCATGTCAGCAAATTTCTCATCATGGAGCTGCCTGATGTTTTCAGAAACCCAATGCTGAGACGGTACTGTGTCATTTAGCTTTGCTTGAAAGCAAAAGCTGACAGTCTGACGTTCGCAGATTGATCTAAAGGTTTTGCTTTCTTGGATAAATTTGAGTCCTCTGAATTTTCCTCCTGGTTCTTTTTTCCTTTGTCTTCATCAGCTGTAGGACGCTTTCGCTTTTTATCTTCTGCCGAATCATTAGCTGTTCCTCCTTTCACTTTCTCAGTCCACACCTTTGAAGAAAAGTACTTCATTAAGCAGAGAACTAGAGCTTAGGCTAACCCTCACCACTTGATTTTATCCACCTTCTCTCTCCAATTCTAAGGAGGCATCAAAATAATTCCTGTGAAGAACTAATAAGAATCAAGTCAGGAACATTTTCCTCACTATTTTTCTAATAATCTTCTCCTTCCAAACTATCCTTCAGTTGAGGCTGCACATGAAACTGAAGCTCTTAATTTGCCTTCTGGACAAATAAGAAACCCAAAAGACTTTAGAAGAAATTTAAGCCCTAATGAGTTGAGCCTGCTTATATCACTTTTAACTCCTTCCTTTCTCCTTCATTAGTTCTTCACTGATTATGTTTCTCTGAGTTTAGAAAAAGATGCCTTCTGCTTTTAATAATTAATCAGACATTTTATACTTTGATAAAATGTTGTAGACTGTGGTCCAATTCAAAAGTGAAGTGCAGGAAGACAGACAAGAGTGGAATTGAAAGAAAAAAAATCCTTGAACAAAACAGCCAGGGGAAAAAAGCCTCTCAACACTCCTCAGAGAAGGTTTCCTTACCATTCTTTCTTCTGATGACAGCATTCTGAATCGACTCATGCCTTCTTTTATTACTTCTGCCTCATTCAGATCAGGATTGTCTGTCAAAATGTTTGCTCTGTTGACTTCAAGCCACATCTGGAATCCTGTCTTTGGCCTAAAACAGATACAGAAAAATTAAGAGGGTTATTGGAAAACCAAACCAACATTTCTCTAAACAACACCTACCTAGGATTTTTTGAATTCTTGAGAGAAAAAGCACATTGAATCAGCAGTCTGCTCTCTCCTATGTTTAAAGAACATGCTGACAGGGCAAGACTAAGTCAAGCACTTTTATTAAAGCTGTGATATATATAGAGATGAACAGTTCAGGTTTAGAATGACAAAGCATAATGGTTCCCCTTTCTTTTATGACAGGGTCCCATCAACCTAAAAATAGAGCAGTTACATTAGCATGTTTCAGCTAATCCTTCTCACAATTCCCCTTGCCACTTGTTTTAGAACATTATCTGCAAAGGTTAATGAAAAGAATGCTAGTCCAAATGAATAATAATTACCTTCATCTCCCTCAGTTAAATGAAATATAAATGAAAAATTATTATAATAATGCCAGTTTCATGAGGACCGAGATTGTTAGAAAATACATCTGGCTCTAGACGAACACAACAGATGAGAGTCTCAGCTAGGGTGAGCCGAGCTCCTTAGGTGGATGGAAGTTTGGGTTTCTTTGGTTGTTTCTTTTTAAAAAAAGCTAAAATAAAGCTTCTACACTTTCACACAACCTCCCCTGGCTTTTAAAGTTCCTTTGAGATTTACTAGAGATGTTTAAACTTTAAGTATTTCCTACGCTTGGACCTGGCATGGTTGCATTTATCAAAGGTCACGATCAGATGCGTAAGCAGGATCAAGGCACAAATTGTTGCTCAGAGACCCAAAATTACATTTTGCACTGTTCATTTATTATTCACTTAAACATGTATTTGTCTCGAGCTGATGCAAAACTTCTACCACTGGGAAAGATTTCACAAACAGAATGTTTTCCTCTCTCCTTTCACTGTGATTCGCAATTTGGCAAATCAGCCGGTGTGCTTGAGTGGGGGTTGGTTAGAGAACAGGCACAGTGTAGGAAACTAGCAGTAGTTTACTACATTTCTGAAGGTTCATAACTCTTCAACTCTTCAATCTTGATATTAAGCTACTTCAGCCAGTCCAATATCTTTAGAAACAAGAAGTTTATGGACTTTCTCTCCTATCAAAATCAGAACATTATTCTACTTCAAAAGCTCAGCAGAGTCTGATTTGTGTGTTTTCTGCAGAAAAGTCTAAAGTTTGGGTTTAAAAAGTTGAAGAGTGTCCGCCTCTCTCTTCTCCTCCCTCAATGACTTCTGCCTTCTTCGCTTCTGCTCTCTTCTCCACCTTGGTGTCTGTTTCGAGATGCATTGCTGACACAGAGAAAATGTTACCACTTCTCAAGTTGAAGACTATTTATTGTCAGTCGAAAGATTCGCCTGGACCTGGCGAGACTGTGAGAATCCAGAACTTTCAGTATTTTTGAGGATTTAGACTGAAGTTAGATGACTGCTGCAATTTCAGAGAGAGGCAGGAACTGTCTATAATGATGTTTCAGATCTCTGTGCAGTGTAGGAACACTGTGACAAAACCCTGTAGGTCTGTTTTTAGGTCTCATGTAGGGAGTTTTCTGATGTGTGCGGTGTTTTCTGATGTGTGGAGGGGGAATGAATGGCTTTCTTTCACAATTTGAGTCAATTGTTTCAGTGCCTGCAGATTCATAAGTGGGTTTGTTAAACCCCCCCCGTATCTGACATTTTAGCTAAAAGCTCTTGGTTTAAATATAGTTGGGGGTCTCTAACCCACGACGTTAATGGTGACCCAAGTGGGACGCGTGGGGATCCAGAAAAGGACCCACACTACTAACACAGCAAACACGGCATTGGGATGCAGCTGTCTTGCTCACCTTCTGCTTTCTGTGTTCTGTGTTGCGACATTCACCCCGTGGGGCTCTTTTCCTGCTTTTTCTTCTTTTTCTTCCACAGTTTTTTCATTTGGCTTGGGTGTACGAGGCTGAAAGAAGGAGGCTGCTAAAGGCTATAGAAATTGAGGTTATAAAAGATATTTTAAAAGGTAAGAATACCTCATTCTCAGACAACCACACAGCCTAACAAAACCCAAGCTCTTCCTAATGGCATAATCATCACTTGCATTAATACAGCACAGAATCCAACCAATTTCAGAACAGCAGGTGTTTAGTTAGCCCTATTTAAAATAAGAGCAGAATGAAATTCCTAGAACTCCATTGTTTTTTTCTGTGCTTTTCTAGTTTCTGCAGTATGATCAAATGAACTTTGCTAAGATGCTTTAATCAATTAACAGGGTTTTGTACTTGACAAGCGCTGGTAGAATTCAGTGTACAGTTCTTTGCTCACTGAATTAACATAAAAAAGACTAAAGACATCACCTGCTTGGACTTCGGTTTGGGAATCAGTGGTTTTATAACTGGAAGGTTTTGCTTGTTTACAGCTCGACTGCCAGACAAAGAAGTTTTCTTTGAGTATCTGTTCATAGAGTCAAGAATGTTTGCTGAGGGCACCACAGGGTCCTTTTTGTTCGATGACACCTAATGAAACAAATATATACCTTTTTTTTTAATTTTCTGTCATGTTTCCCTCCAAAATCTTTGTCACAGTTACACTGTGAACTTCAGATACAATCATTTTCAGAGTATTGCAATCAAATCCTTACCTTAAAGGGATTCACTCGTCCTTGGCTGCTTGATGCAACAACTATGTAATAGGAAAGAAAAAGGAATGTAAGGATGTGTGTGTACACACGTGTGTATAAAAACCTGCGATGCAACGTGCACATCTTAGATGAACAGATGGAACCATATTAGCCTAATTTCCAAACACAAGGTTAACACTCATAGACTGTGTTTCAACCTCTTTTCATTGAAAACTGAAAAAGAGAGTATTAAATCCAAGGCATGGACTACTCCACACCAAAGAAAACAAGTTCCCACCAGACTTGAAAGCAGATAGATACAGAGAAAGACATATTAATAACCCCACAAATATTACACTGTGTGTGCTCTGCTATTATTAGTCATCAGAAATGCCACACAGGACCAACAGCTTAAAATACAAATCCACAGGAAGACCCAGTACTTCCTCCACTCCCAAATCCACTTCCACTGCTATTATTCTTGCTGGAGAGTTGGTTGGTAGAAGTGAAGAAGTGAGAAGCAGCAAGAGGTCACAGTCTGCTCCTGCCTGTTCACATTTGCAGTTCTACAGCAGGAAAAAAGTTACCACTTGACAACACTGCAGTGTGCTAAATTTTACTAGCAATGGGAGATTAGAGTATAAAACCAAGAGCAGGTATTGAGAAACATGACAAAGTTCTCATCCGGGAATAAATGGAGATTTACTCACTAGACTTTGGAGTGGTCACCTCTGCTGAAGTGACACCTTTGGAGAAAGGATTTGGCCCTTCAGAACAAAAAGAAAGGGGAATATATAAATACAACAGCATACCCTGTTTAAAAACCAAACCTCAGGCAGATGAATTATAGTAATTTATACTTTAAGGCACGACTTTTCATTTTCAAATTGTACTTACACTTTTACAAAACCATCTGTTATCGCTACTTAGATTTAACTCTGAGTTAAATTAATTTAACTCTGATTTAATCCTTAACCCTTTAACTTATTCCTTAAAGGGTGGCCAGCACACTATCCATCTGTCAGTTCTACTGCTGAAGATTCAACCAAAGTTAACAGTTTCACCAGGAGACCCAGTCAAAAGAATAAAACCACCACCTGAAACCTCCATTGTTTGCTAGTGCTATAGACTGCTGAGTTATCCAAGCAACAAATTATCTGGGACTTTTCCAGAATTCCTTATGACGTCTGCGAAAGACATATCTAGGTAACATCCAGCCTATTCACACAACACATTATTCTCACTCTGTTTATGCACTTCTGGTGTTTCTTCTGCTTCCTCAGAGGCATCAGTTTCCTCAACATCTTCCATTTCTTGGTCCTGCTGAACATTTCTGACTGGAGGGTGACTCCAGTCAGTAGCAGAGTTGCTGCAATTAAATGAAAGGAATCCATGAGGCAGGAAGTGGTTACCACATTCTGAAGGAAAACCGGAACTCACACCCAATTTAAACACTATTTGGCATTTATTCGCATGATTATATATTAAATCGAGATGGTTAGTGAAAATAAAATGAGGATTTGTTAACTACTTCAATCCGTCCTAAAACAAAGCAGATACAGGTAGGAGAGGACAGGTAGGGAACACAGAGAGTAACAAAGGCAAAGCAAACCTGTAGAATTATAATTATTCAGGTTGGAAAAGACCTCTGGGATCATCCAGTCCAACCATCAACCCTACTCTACAAGTTCACCCCTATAACATATCCCCCAACACTACCTCTAAGCAACTTTGAAACACATCCAAGGATGGGGACTCAACCACCACCCTGGGCAGCCCATTCCAGTGCCTGACCACTCTTTCCATGAAGAATTTTTTTCCTGATGTCTAAACCCACCCTTGCTGAAGCTTGAAGCTCTTCCCTCTGGTTCTGTCACTAATGACCTGTGAGAACAGACCAGCACAAACATCTCTGCAATGTCCCTTCAGATAAATGTAGAGAGCAATGAGGGCTCTGCTAAGCCTCTTCTTCCTCAAACTAAACAGCCCCAACTCTCTCAACCTCTCAAAATTTATTCTCCAGCTTTGTCGCCCTCCTCTGCACTCACTCCAGCACCTCGATGTCTCCCTTGTACTGAGGTGCCCAAAACTGGACCCAGTACTCAAGGTGTGGCCTCACCAGTGCTGAGTACAGGGGGACAATCACCTCCCTACTCCTGCTGGATGCACAGTTTCTAATACGGGCCAGGATGCCATTGGCCTTCTCGGCCATCTGGGCACACTGCTGCCATCTGTCAATTAGAACCCCCAGGTTCTAATACTAACTCCTGGTAGTATCTCTAGCTTTGAAGAGCTGGGATTAGTTAGGCAGGAAAAATACTAAATAAGGTACAGAGATGAGATGCTGAAAGAGGAGAGGGCTGGAGAAAGGAGGACTTTACAATGGGTGTGGAATGAAATAAGCTACAGAGACTGAGACACAGGAAGAAAAACCCCAGGTTGGAGCCAAAGAACCAAACCGGCACCTAGGGGAAGAAAAAATCCAGTAAGAGCAACTCGGTATTGTGTCCACTTTGCCTCTGAGACTGTTGGACACACAGTCAGCAAGAAGTGATATTTCCCTTTGTGTTACTATACCAATACTGATGAGTCTTCACAAGGTATCAGCAAGAACATACCATTTTATATCTACAGTTTGTCAGGAGAGCAACATAAGCTGTTACTTCATAGCAAATACCTCAAACTGAGGTCCAGAGTAGTGACCCGAGTGGGGTAAAATGCTAATCTCTCAGTAAAAACATTCCTAGGTTTTTCATCACAGCAATTTGTGTTACCCAGCATTCAAGTTCTTCCGGAAATCCTCTTCCTCCTCTTCATCTTCCGTTGCTGCTGCCAATTCACTTGCTTTTTCTACAGCCATTTCACTAAGTCTCTGAGCTAAATTTAGCCTCCGAGAGCGAGACGCATACTTGATAGCTAAATTCACAACGTTTTGTGTCATGAGGTCAGCAAGTTCCATACAACGGAATTCACGCTCCAGTTTACAAGAAAGCTGAAAGAAAAGAAGCCTTAGGACTTACACAAACTTGAGTTATATAAGGTACCAGACTCGAGGTCTAGAATGTTATGATCTTGGTGTAGTAGACAAACCAACAACAATCATGAGTTGTACAGCAAAGAAAAAGTCTTTCCCTCCCACCCTTCATACTGATAAACAATAACTATAATTAACCTCTATTTCACCTCTCCGGGTGGTCTGTGAATTCACTGCACACCAATCACCAGCCAGACTTCCAATAAGAGGAATCACTTAAAAAATTACCCCAAATGCCATCTACTGAACATAAAGCCTCAGAGATTCTTTCATTTCTTTGAAAGAACTTACAGCAAAGAGTTTCATTAAAAGTTCTTGCTGTTCTTTCAGTGCCTGGCTTTTCACATTTTCATCCACTTCATAGCCATTTTTGGACAAGTAATCCACGTGGTTGTGAAACACAACAGAACGCCAGTACTGCTCCTGAAAAAGGGAGAAAGATCCATGCTGGAGATCAGAGGGGAACAAACAGCCCACAGTTTCATAGTGAATAATTGACAACACATTTGACCAACTTACTTTTAAAAGCCAATGAATATGCAGGACAAACCAGACCACACTAATAGCATCTGTGCATAAACAGGTCCAAACTCCTGCTGTATACATTAAATTCCATTTATAGGACAAGTTTTAGGAGGATGAGATCTACTCATTCACCAGCAGCTACCAGGACAGACAATTCTAGAACAGATTCATTATTTTATCTTCTAACATCTGTGCCAAAGCAAATTGCAAGTGTCTTAGAATAACTGTAGGAGCAATCACTATCTGTGAGTCAGGTAAACAGAAAACATAACTCATTGTCCAGAGAGACAGGAGTGTTGCCGTGAGCCCGAAAAATAATTATAGATCACAAAATAATTATAGATGTATTCAAAACCAGTGCATTTTTACCAGTTGTACTGGAATAATCCCTTTCTTTACCTTCACAGACATATAGAATTCCTCAAGCAAAATTAACAGTTCCTGGTGTTTTCTTTCTATTGATTGTGTGGTGAGGGAATGGAAGACAAACTCCATCAGATAAAAGAATAAAAAGACTTGAACCGAGTGATGGAGAACTCATTAAAAATGACAAAGTGTTTATTATTGCAACTTTTTATCAAAGAGAATACATTTCAAACAACATGAAATTGTCTCTAAGGTGAGGTTAGAATTATTTCTCTTTTGTTGAATGTTCACTTTCTATTCAGCAGTACAGTACAAGGCTGAAACATTTCAACTTATAACCAATCTGAACCATAAATATAGATATTCTTCTACAAGTTCTGTGCAGCTACATCTTGCTTCAACCAGCCTCTGCCTTAAGAGAATAAGTCAGGGCAGAAGGCCCATGCTTTCAGAGAAACCTGCGTACTTAGTATGTCTTCAAAAATAAAAATTCCAGAATTTTTTTTATATCTAAATATCAAAAAACATTGCAAATTCAAGGGAGGGGCTGTCTCCATCTGAATCCGAAAACCTTGTGATTACGAGAACATTAACCATTTCCACCATTGGCACTAAAAAATAAAGAGAGTGGGTTAAAAAGACTGCATTTGCCAGAAATAATTAAATTTAAATAATTAAGTTTCATTGGTGTTAGCAGTGTTGTCTTGCATCCTTCCAGAACCAGTTGTGAATCAAACCAAAAGAGCTTTGCAAAACACCAACCCAAATAAGCTCCTTAGCCAGGTGTCTTGCTCTGAGTTTGTACTACCCTTTCTCATAGTAGGGATGATTAATTGGAATCTTGTATAATCCCTGCTAAGAGGGCATCTGAGATGATCAGCTGTGGACTCAACACCGTTCCATACCTCCATCTGTCCCTTCTCGGTGGTAACCTGACAGTAAGGGAGTTGAAAAGGCAGTATCGCTACAGCAGGCCGTGGCAGCGTAGGAGGGAATCGGGCTCCTTTGCAAGGGATACACCTGTATAAGGGAAACAAAACCCACAGTCCCAAACACTGACAGTCACCAGTTGTTCTACATCTAAACCATGGCAAGATACTTTAAGAGGATTTGTTCTTTAAGAAGCAGTAATTAAATTAATGACTATATGGAAGGTTGTATTGTAATAAAAGGTTTTAAAAGCAGCAAAGCTCATGCTGCTCATTCCTACTAGAAACTCCAAGTGTGGTGCATAACAGACAGAGACCTCTCTCACACAATATGGAATTTAACAGCTGTTAGAGAAAGTAAAATGTAATTTATTAGAAACAGGAACTACCCCAACTATCAAAGGCTACTGGAAGTAAATTTACCATTTATTTTGATGGGGGTTTTGGATTTCATGGAAGGTTGCTGTGTACAGACACAGGGGGTGTTAAAAAAATAGGATGGGAAAAAAAAAAAAAAGAGGGATGAAACTGCTTATTGTTTCATTCTATTTAAACTAACACTTTCTGGTTATAATCACTTAAGTAAAACATGGACTGGGGAAGAGCTGTATTTACAGCAGTACCAATGAAGCACTGACAAAAATGTCTGGTTTTACAAGCTACTGTTTCAGACACAAGGTAAAAAAAAAAAAACCACGAACAGGAAGCTTGAGTGTTCTGGCTATCTGCTAATTACGGCATATGGTGCTTCAACAACAACCCTCCCCGCCCCGCGTCTTATCTGGAATATGCCAGTGACTTTCAATAAAATGTTGTTTGTCACTCAGAGAGCAGCCTCCTTGGATAGAAGGAAAAGCAGATGAGATGGGAGATGACAGACTCACAGCTGACCACCCTATCAATGTGAGGTGTCCTGCACTTTTTCAGTGAATTTCGTGGAAGCCAAGATTAATGACTTGAAGGAAGAAGCAGACAGTGAATTGACATTTACCAGTGGTATCAAATTATGTCCCTTACTACAAAACAAATGTAGGATTACAAGGAATGTCACGTAATGCAGTGCTACAGACTGGGGGATGAGTGGCTGGACAGTGGCCCAGCAGAAAGCGACCTGGGAGTACTGGTTGACAACCAGTTGAGCAGGAGCCAGCAGGATGCTCAGGTGGCTCAGAAGGCAAATGGCATCCTGGCTTGGATCAGCAATAGTGTGGCCAGCAGGACTAGGGACATCAGTCTCCCCCTGTACTGGGAACTGGGGAGGCCTCCCCTTGAGTACTGGGGGCAGTGCTAGGCTCCTCACTTCAAGAAAGAGATTGAGGAGCTGGAGCGGGTCCAGAGGAAAACAACAAGGCTAGAGAAGGGATTGGAGGGACAGGCTGATGAAGAGAGACTGAGTGAGCTGGGGGTGTTTTGCCTGGAGGAGACTCAGGGGGGACCTTTTCCCTCTCCTCAACTCCCTGAAGGGAGGTTGTAGTCAGGTCGGGGTTGGGCTCTTCTCCCAGGCAACCAGTGCCAGGATGAGAGAGCAGAAGCTGCACCAGGGGACGGCTGGATGTTAGGAAGCCCTTCCTCACAGAAAGGGTGATCAGAGACTGAAATGGACTCCCCAGGGCAGTGGTAGTCTCCATCCCTGGAGGTACTGAAGGACAGACTAGCTGTGGGCCTTAGTGCTCTGGTCTGGCCGATGTAGTGATGCTAGATCATGGTCTGGGCTGGATGAGCTCCAACATCTTTTCCAAACTCAATTATTCTGTGATTCTGTAAATGTAAATTAAATGCAGGCTCCCACCTACCTCTACAATTGTACCTGACCAGCAAAGTTAAAGGGTCTAAATGTCAGTAAAACACATGAGCTGATGAATTCTGCCCCCAGAGGAAAAGGACACAGATCACTGAATAACAAAATGTCTGTATTTTTATGAATGAAACATAGTAACTAAATAGCCAGGACGTGTGCTACAATAAAGAGAAATAGCTATATAGGCATCACCAGTATCATGTTTTATAAAGTAGTTGCTAACTCTCTGCTAAATATCCGAGTAATTTTACACTCAACCTGTTCTTCATGGCCACAGTTTAAATATTTAAACAAAATAACTGGTCATTCTGATTTATCTCTGCTTAATGATGCAGATCAGTTACAGGACTGGATTGGTCTCAAAGGCCCAAAAAGGGAAAACCTAGAAAAATATATTTGAAAACCAAATAAAAAAAACCAAGAAAACCCATAAACCCCAAAACCATCAACAGCATAAGCAGATTCCTAACAGCAACCATAACCTTTCAGCACTAAAACACAGATTTAGGGCTGCACCCAAGGTGTGCTTTCACAGTGAAGTGCATATAGCTGTTAGACAAGGCAAAATGTCACAATTAGCAGAAAACTGCAAAACTCTAATGAATTTTGAATAAATCCATTAAATGAAACCTCCAAGCAGAATTACACTTATGAACAAGGCCATTTACCACCTGTTTTGGTAGAAGCTGTTTTCAGTTTCTCCCAGCAAGAAGTGCTTTGTAATTTAAAACTCCGACAAAAAAAGGCATTTCATTGTGAAATATCTGACCTGAGCTGCTGAGTATTTTCATGGACACCGACTACCCAATAATGATCAGATTTGCCTTTGCAGTGCTCTCTCGTGTTACACACTGGAATCCAAGTGTTCCCAAGGCCTCGGTTCAACATCCGCACAACTCCCTCAGAATCCACGTAACAGGGGGTGCCTGTTTGTTACAAATGAAAACCATTATTGCAACAGGCATTTAACTACAAACACGAATAAGTTTGATACTGCAGAGAAATGGTGGTTTAAGTGTCACAACCACCACCACATTCTCTCACCCTGAGAGTGCAATGGCACTGGGAAAAACTGGTTTCTTTAGAAAGCTGCGCCACCTTCTGACAGACAACCCTACTGCTAGTCAACCAGCACATCCAAATGCAAACAGAACAGGAAGCGAATCATTAAACAGAATGGTTCGGGTTGGAAGGGACCTCAGAGACCATCTAGTTCCAATTCCCTGCCAACGGCAGTGACAACTCTCACCAGACCAGGCTGCTCAAATCCCTGTCCAATTTGGCCTTGAATGTTTCTAGGAACATGACATCCACAACCTCACTGGGAAACCTGTTTCAGACTGTCACCACCCTCATAGTGAATAATTTTTCCCTAGTACCTAATTCAGTTTGAAAAGCATTAGTGTTTCTTTCTAGGACTAGATCCACAACTTACCAGTCCCAGTCTGATTCTGGAGGACTTGGTGGTGGTAGACCACAAAAATCATGGAATCATGGAATGGCTCAGGCCTTAAAGATCAACTCTAACCCCCCGCCATGGGCAGCAACACCTCTTGGCTAGACTTCGTGTCTCAAGGCCTCATCCAACCTGGCCTCGGACACCTCTAGGGAGAAAGCAGCCACAACCTGAGCAATGGATTCCAGAGACTCTCCACCCTTGAGAACACTGCGGGAGGATTTATCTCTCAGGATTTCATGTCACAGCACAGCCCTCTGCTGCTCAAAGGAAATAGGGTGGGGCCTTTTGGGGGTACTCTTCACTAAACTGTATACCACCATAGTACTCATGAGTCCAACCATCATGCCCAATTCAAAATATTTTATGAAGAAATCAAATTCCTATTTCTTAGGAAGGTTACAGAAGACAGTTATGTTTAACAACTTCTTCTGGTTAATGTAAAAGGTCCTCCCAAGCTACCAACTTTTTAGGGTGGTGGTTGCAGAGACGGTTGAACTTGATGGTATCCAGTTTATTTATTTTGCTGAGCAGGGAACTAATCAGGAAAACAAACTGTGATAACATTTGAGTGTATTCTATTCATAGTGGAAACATATGAAAGACAGTTTAATGATCTCATGGGTCTTTTCCAACCTGAATGATTCTATGATTTTATTATTCTCATAAATACATTAAGATAATAGAAAACCAGAATTTTGTTGATGAGGTCCCAAGATCACCCATTCCTACTACAAAAGCATTAATCAGCAAACTCTCGTCCCAAAATTCCCCCAACAATGTCAAGATTTCTCAGAGTCACTCACGCAGGTTATTCCATACCTTCTGCAGAGAAGCCAACCCATGACAAATAGGATTTCTTTGTAAGAGATAGAGGGTCTCCATGTAAAATTTGTTTTTTCTTTTTTCCTAGCTCCAACAGCTGGACTCCAAGGCACTGGTCCCCATCAAACCCAGTACCTGGGGAGAAATTATTCAACGTCTATGTTAAAAAATAAAGTCATTGTCTTGTCTCTTGGCCAATTTTAAGCTTTGAATCAAAAGCTAATTCTAATGCAGGGTTATCTACAAACACAACTGTCAGACAAGCAACTATTTGTCATTCTGGACATTCAAATGAGTGCAACAACTGCTTCTTTAATTTCCAAAGTAAATCATTCTGGCACATCTGAAACACAAGTTTCATCAATTAATGTTACATATAAAATTCTCCCCTTCCCCGCACATTAATCTAGGCATCATAATATAAAATGTATAGTTTGCCTCCACAAGTCAAAGAGCTGTGGGTTGTGACAGTAAAAGCATCATCAAGAAAAAAATGATTCCTGGTGATTATATGCAAATAAACCAGCACCTGAAGTCAGTAATGCATGAGGATTGAAAATGTAACCCCAGCTTGAAAAACACTGAGGAGCAAAGTACCTCTGTGATAAATAATCATCAACTGCTCGCCGTGTCCTGACATAGACACCACTGGACCCAGGAGACTGAAGATCTCTTTCTGAACTCCTCCAACAGTAAACACACGGACTAGCAAAGCACTCGTGGCACAAGCTGCCCAGCCTTGCCCTAGACAGATGGCCTCAATGTCTTCGTCCTTTGGCATGTCGACTGTCCACTCCTTGCTTGCATCCCATGAACTAAAATGAATGCAGTGAAGCTTGCTAAAGCAGAGACAAAGAACAACAGTCAGATCTCTCACAGGAAAAAAATACAAACCAATATATCATATTTTTATTAGTGACTTGGAATCTGCAATGATCATAGAAGCAACTACAAATTTCAAGTGGACATTTGCAAAGGTCTTTCCTCTTATTATTCAAAAGAGCCAGCCTGACCTCCAGTGTTGTAGATTTAGAGTCCCTAAATCTTGAAGCAGAGACAGTTTAAAGGTCTGAGGGGAGATTTTTTTTTTAAGATGGAAACATAAATGTTCTGTTTAATTAACATCAATAAGAACTGAAGGTGCTCAGTGCCCCTGAGTATCAACCCTCATTACAAATCAAAAGGAAAATAAATCAGATGCACAAATCTTTTAAAGGTGGTTTTCACTCATCACAACCTTATGTATGTGAAGATGAAGTGCTTTCTTCAAGGTATTTCCACAGAAACTGGCAATAAAATACTGTTGCTGCTGTAAAACACAAAAATAGATTGTAGCTGGTCCAGCTACAATCTTTCTGTGGTTTTCACAAACTTGTGGTGTTCGTGCTTAGAATTCTTCAGGTATCTCCAAATGCAGCCCCTTAGCAACAGTGAGAAAAGAAAGGGCACAGCCCTTATGATGTATCTTTGATATGAGAAGACTGAAAAGCTATTGTGATTTATAATTTCCTAGAATCATAGAATCATTACGGATTGGAAGGGATCTCGAAAGATCATCTAGTCCAATCCCCCTGACACAGCAGCATCACCTAGACCAAGTCACACAGGAACACATCCAGGCGGGCCTTGAACATCTCCAGTGAAGGAGACTCCACAACCACCCTGGGCAGCCCGTTCCAGTGCTCTGTCACTGTGAAGAAGTTCCTTCTCAGGTTGATGTGGAACCTCCTATGTTCCAGCTTACAACCATTGCCCCTTGCCCTATCACTACATGACACTGAGAATAGGCCAGCTCCATCCTCCCAACACCCACCCCTCAAATATTTATAGACATTAATGAGATCACCCCTCAGTCTCCTCTTCTCCAAGCTAAAGAGACCCAGCTCCCTCAGCCTCTCTTCATAAGGGAGGTGCTCCNCGACCCCTGGGGCACTCCACTAGATACAGGCCTCCAACCAGACTCTTGTCTGTCCCACTGACCACTACTCTCTGACTTCTACCCTGTAGCCAGTTTACAATCCACCTTACTACCTGAAAATCATGATGTTTCCAGAATACATAGATTTAAAAGGGATCAAACCCCAAAATTCATCATGAAACAAATGACACTGAAAGATATTTCAAGGTATGGAAAGATATTCTTGAACCTGTCAAGTGGGTGGATGTGAAAATCCTCTGTGAAAGAGGCCCCATACATAACAATCACAATCAAAAAGTCTCCAAAAAGTGAAAAAAGTAGGAATTAAAAGCTGAAATATTTGAAACAAGTGTAATACCACAGTATGGGATTTGCAGAGCAAGGCCATGATCTACCTCGAAAGTTCCTCTGTGCTCTCACAGGCCAGTAAAATAGCTTCAGTGGAGAGATCAGCCATTGTGTGATTCAGGGAGTTTGGCAGATGAGTTGCATGATGGATGGAGGTATCATGAAACTCTACATCTATAGCGTTGTCTTGTTCGTCATTGTAACAGCGAATGATACCAACGGAATTCCAGACCTATTACAAAAACACCCCCCCCATAAAGAAAACACAACAGGTCAAACACAGTGCCCTAAACCAGCCTATTATCAACTTTCTCATCTGCAACAACACTAAATGGGAGGCTGGAGGAAGTCTGCAGACACGTGGTCAGGACTTGTAGTTTTTAAACCAGCTGAATTGGGGGGAAACTAGTTTAATTCTCATTGCTGTCATCTTCCTCCTTACAAGTTTTTTAAACTTGATATTGTATGTTAATCATCCACTAATTCATTCTAACTCACGTCTTGTGCCCAGTTCTGGTCTCCACAGTGCAGGAAGAGCAAGGGACTGCTGGAGAGTCCAGTGGAAGCTAATAAGATGAGGGGACTTGAGCATCTCTCTGCTGAGGAAAGGTTGAGGTATCTGGGGCTGTTCAGCTGGAGAAGAGCAGGCTGAGAGGGGATCTGATCAATACTGAGCAATGGCTAAAAGGCAGGGGTGGAAGGATGAGACCAAACTCTTAGTGGTGCCCAGCAACAGCAACAGGACAAGGGACAACAGGCTCAAACTGGAACAGGGGAAGTTTCACCTGAACATGAGAAGAAAATTCCTTACTGCGAGAGTATTAGAGCCCTGGCACAGGCTGTCCAGAGACACCATGGAGTCTCCTGCTCTGGAGAGATTCCCAACCTGCTTGAACATTATCCTGGGCAACCTGCTCTGGGTGACCCTGCTCTAGCATGGAGGTTGGACCAGATGATCCCCAGAGGTTCCTTCCAACCCCTGCCATGGTGCAACTCTCTAACAGCACAAAAATATCCCAAGTTCTGGCTAAAAGAAGAATTTCAGAAAAATATTTGTTAGAATGCAATAGCACAGGTTCAAAATGTATCGCCTGCTTTTGTCTTAAGGCCAAGGATTTCTTTCCATTGAAAAAGCAAAAGAGATGTAAATCATAACCTCATGCAGCCTTTGCATAACAAAAAGCTACTTTCCACGGTTTAGAATCACACTGTAAAGTATTAGAGACAAAAAAAAAATCCTGGAAAAGATTAAGAAACAGCAAGAACTGCAAAATATTCAATATTAACTAAGCAATCAGTTCTACATAACCACCCAGCAGCGAGATTTACCATGAAACGATGCATGAGATGCGCAGGAGTGGAGCCAGACTGGAAAGGCTTTTGCCTGGGAGTTGGCATGGGCCCATCATAGACAGGGTGCTGTGTTGAGGATGGTGGTAAAACTGGAAAACCACCAACCTGATCATCATTGTCATCATCCTTTTCAAGGAGACTGGAACTAGCTTTTATCATTCCAATATCTAGAAAGTAGTTTATAAAAAATTACACTTTACACATATTATTGTGACAGAAGATAGATTAAAAATTTAAAGCAACTGCTTCCTGTCTAACTCATAAACTCATCACTATCCAAAGGACTGAGAAAAGTTCCCTGAGGCCCCTTATGGCCTGAAGAAGTTTGGTAGAGAGGGTTGAGGTGCAGCCGAGGGACTTGAGATTGAAGAGGAGGAGGCTGAGATCTTATTACTGTCTACAGCTACCCGAAAAGGAAGTTGAGGGGAGTTGGGTGTTGGTCTCTTCTCGCAAATGACAAGTGACAGAAGAACAGAAGATATACCAGGCTGGTCATGAGGAAACAATTCTTTACTGAAAAGGTGATCAGGTCTTGGAACAAGCTGCTTGCACGAG
This sequence comes from Rhinopomastus cyanomelas, assembly GCA_013400115.1. Lineage (NCBI taxonomy): Eukaryota > Metazoa > Chordata > Aves > Bucerotiformes > Rhinopomastidae > Rhinopomastus > Rhinopomastus cyanomelas. The sequence continues at coordinate 186,147 of VXBP01008639.1, forward strand.
GGTTAAATTGCCATCCCTGGATGTGTTTAAAAGCTTAGGGACATGGTTTAGCAGTGGGCTTGGGGCAGCTGGGCTAATGGTTGGGCTCGATGATCTTAAAGGTTTTTCTAACATAAATAATTTTACGATTCTCTGGAAAAATATATTGGAGTAGAAGACGTTAATACATTGTCCCAGTAACAGCACTAAAGAGCTCTGGAAAATTAGTTGATTCCCTACATACCTACTGAGTTATCGTCATCATCAATTATCGTCCGTCTCAGATGACCTGTAGTTGGCACAAGGTCATCATCATCTTCATTAGCCCCAGCCCTTGGGGAAGACTGTGGTTCAATCATATCTCCATTTAAACAGTCATCATCATCTCCATCAAAGAGATCGTTGTAGTCCTTTGTCACTGCACTGGCAGCCTAAAACCACAGTAACAACCATTGTAAGACTTTTGGACATGAGACTCAAGAAATTCATTAACCTACAAGAGGTAACCTTTCACACACAAAACAGAAGGTTCAGTATCATACGGTAACCTACAGAATCATGTCAATTTAAGGAGTAATTGGTACTGACCACCTTGTTGTTTGGTTTCTTTCCATCATCGATACTTTCCAGCAACCCCAAGTTTCCTTCAGTATCTGTGTAAGCAATTTGGTTATATTTGGGGTGCCAAGCCAGCCCACAAATGGAGTAATTTTTCTCATGCTTTATCCTAAAAAGATCATAAAAATAATGAGATTTTTAGTAAAAAAAACCCCCAACCTTGAGCTGCCTTTCTTGTACCAAACTGATAATTTAATCCTCTCTTTTCCACCCTTTCTTCTCACAGAAATCTTCACAATAATTCTTTACATAATCTGACTTTAATTCTTAACATGGCAACAACCATGCTTCTTACTCAACACTTCCAGACAGATAAATCCCATCTTCTTCTCTACCTCACTTAATCATATTTTTTCTTTTCCTTTTTGAAAAAGAGATGCTTTAACAAACAAAGATAAAACAATAAAACATTTTTATCAGTTTGTCTCTTTTTAGCCTACAGGAGAGGGTATCTAATGGTATTTTCCTTCTAGAAAACACAAATAATCTTGGTGTTTGGGGTGTAAGGAGAATTTGTTTCCATCAGTACTATCTTTCAATCAAAATTAGATCAAGAAGTAATAGAAGATACTTGCACACAGAAAACTGAAGTATGGGATTGAAGAAAATCCATGCAGTTGTCCCCTTCTTATTCTAAGTGTGTGATGTTTCCAGATCCTTCTAGCTACATGGGTGTTACCCATGAATCGGAACACAGAATCATGGAATCTTTTAAGTTGGAAAAGACCTATAGGATCATAGAGTCCAGCTCAGAAGCCATCTCTGAGGTCAGGTAATGGTGTTCTTGTGGAGTCTCCTTCTCTGGAGGTGTTTAAAACCCACCCTGAACATACTCCTGTGTGACTGTATACCAACAAAGAGTAAATGTATACCAACAAAGAGGAAAGCAGGGAAGAATGCTAGGAGGCCTGCTTGGCTGAACAAGCAGTTCCTGGACATGCTGTCACACAAAAAGAAAATCTACAAGGAGTGGAAGAGAGGACAGCTAGATTGGGGGGTATATAAAGATGCTGCCTGAACAGCTAGAGATGTGGTTAGGAAAGCCAAGGCACAGTTTGAATTGGGCCTAGCCAGGGAGGTCAAAGGGAACAC
>VXBP01008639.1:187989-245354 GCA_013400115.1 Rhinopomastus cyanomelas
GGAGGGACTATTTAGGATGGCGCGTGGTGACAGAACTAGGGGGAATGGAGCAAAGCTGGAGATGAGTAGATTTAGAGTGGATGTGAGGAGGAAGTTCTTCACCATGAGAGTGGTGAAGGCCTGGAATGGGTTGCCCGGGGAGGTGGTTGGGGCCCCATCCCAGGAGGCCCCATCCCTCCTGGTGTCCCAGGAGGCCAGGCTAGATGGGGCTCTGGCCAGCGTGGTCTAGGGTGGGGTGTCCCTGCCTGTGCTGGGGGTGTTGGAACTGGATGATGGTTCCTTCCTACCCTGAGTGACTCTGATTCCATGGCTTCTCCAGTCAGGTGAGCCTGCTGTGGCAGGGGGATTGGACTAGATGGTCTTCCAAGGTCCCTTCCAATCCCTAATGTTCTGTGATTCTTCCATATGAACCTTCACACACTGTCACCTGGACTGCTTGTTTTCAGCGGAAGCTGAGCAGAAAACTGAACAGAAATGCCCTGTAAGTCTTATTAGGGCTTTTGAAGAGGCAGAGTTCTACATTTTCACAAGTAAGTTTTACAGAAAAGGAAGCAAAATTCTATATAAGGAAAAAATATGTACTTTATGCTTTATGGAACAACACTGAATACCTCTCTATGCACTCCTGGGTTTCAACATTCCACACTACTATACTCCCATCCATGCTTCCAGCTGCCAGATGCTGCCCACAGGGAGACCAGGCCACAACATTCAAGGTCTACAGAATAAAAATTACCATGAAAGAAAAAAATTATTACCAGTGCATACACAGCATTCATATTCTGTAGCTTAAAACAGATCTTTGAGTAAAACCAGTAACAATTATGTTTAGTAATTGTATCCAGTCTCCCATGCTATCCCGTGATATTCTCTACAGATTTTTTTTCCAAGAATATCCATCTTCTATCACTAAAAGTTGCCATGAGATTGAACAAACCTTGATGCTAGATGTGTAGGTATTTTCTAGCAGAATGACATTTCAATTATGGAAAATTTAGCAAGGACTTGGTTCATGTACCTACCTGTGTGACAAATGTATCCGACAGATCGGATTGGCTATCCCAGGTTTCTCTTCTGTAGAGTTTAACAACTTTGTCAACGGGAACTGCCAGCAACTGTTCAAAGGAAATAAGGATCAGAGAATTTAGAGCGAGTTACCTTTCAAATGTTAGAGAGCAGAGCTCCTTCATTAAGCTGAATTACAGCTGGGACTGCTTCAGCAGTTGCACCAGGGGAAGGTTAGTTTGGCCGTAAGGAGAAACTTCTTCCTGGAAGATGGCCTCAGTCCAGGGAACAGGCTGCCCAGAGAGTGAGTTGAATTGCCACCCCTGGCCATGTTTCAAAGTCGTGGAGATCTGGAACTCAGGGACAGGGTTTAGTGGTGGCCTTGGGACAGTTGGGTTAGTCATTCAATTTGATGATCTTGAAGGTCTTTTCCAACCTAAACCATTGTGTGATTGTATGATAGGGCACAATATGCTGAAAGTAGAGAAAGACTGAACTGCTTTGGTGATTTGCTGTGAGCAATTTGATTACTTCCCTCATTTGCAATGTTCCTCCCTATTCAGTGCAACATGACTTTTGAGCTGGTTTGGGCTAACAGCTGGAGTCTTGCCAAACACTGCTTGGAGCTTAAACAGGGAACTGTTTCTAGGTTTTTATTTCTGCCTAGAAGTTAAATTCACCCAAATATTTTCCTTAGTCCCAGGAGCTACAATTTGAGCTTGCCCAGTTTGAAATGCATTGTCAAGGCTCCCAAAGAGAAAAAAAGGATTAAGATGTGGCTAAAGCAATGTCACTTACCTTGCCACTGCCAGGTTGCCAGCTAAGCCTGCATATTGATTTTGCATTTATCACATCATTACATTTGGGCAGCAGTGGCCAGTTTGTTGTGCAGGTCTGAAAAGAAAATATTAAAAAGATGAGTTTTCTAGCTCTGTGAAAAATCTTCACAAGGTAGAGCCATCTGAAAGTAGAAATTTTTAAAGAAATAGTGTGAAAAAAGAAAAGGGGAAAAAAAGATACATAATTTTTGGAACAGAAATAACCTCTTTCACCTAAACACAAAGGTACATATTGCCCTCAAAAAACAAAGGACTTTAAAAAACCTTGCCAATACAGATATGAAATAATTTTAGTGATAACATAACTACTTGTACAAGAAATAAGATCTCAGAACATGAGTTTTTAATCAAGTACAGAACAAATGAGCTCATATATTTTTAGGTTACAGAGAAATCTGGCCAAAATGTATCTGTCAAACTCGATCAGCTGTGGCAAGGTGAAACAATTCAGCCTGGATCTCATCGCAGTAGAAAGAAGGGATAGTGATGTTCTCACATTATAGCACTGATGTATTTATTATGCTGCCGCAAACCCAGGACACGGTTAGTTTACCTGCCCCAAAACACACCCAGGATCAGTCTGAGACACAAGACTTCATACTAGAAGTATGTTTTTATTTTTAAAAAGCAGCAATCTTTTGGTGCGTTGGGGTACACTTTAATGTGGTCAGTACATTTTCAACTGTACCTACAGGGTAATTCCATATGGATTCTTAATCCAGTTGACAGCACTAAACAGAAATAGTCCCACAGACTATTGCCATATTAAAGCATTTACCAGACACCCTCTTTTCAAGCTTCTTACAGATCCAAGAGCAGAGACTGAATCTGATTCTCTCCCTTAGAATCATTCACTCAGGATGGAAAAGACCTTTCGGATAATCAAGTCCAACCATTAACCCTACTCTCCCAAGTTCACCACTAAAGTACACAGTTAAGCATCCTAATTAATAATATCACATAGGCCCTGATCTTTTTTTAGCCAAATATTGCCAAGCTGAGCCCAAAGGCTGTTTTTCTAATAAATTACATTCTTCAAATTGTGATTTATGTCTTCTTCTGAGAAATTGCTGTGAAATTTGTAACAAATAAAAATACCAGATGTGGAATAACAAGTCTGTTGTCAACAGCCTTAAACTCATTCAAATCTTCAAGGTTCAGCTGTGGGCAATTTAGCCTTTTAGCTTTAGAGATTTGTGTGCTGCAGGCAGAGAGCAGGAGAGGCTGAGGCAACCCCGTGTCCAAAGTCCTGTTCAAGATATTACCATCATGGGCATCATCTTGGTCACTCTGTCCTGTGAAATCTGTTTCTCTTTCTAACCTCCAATTAAAATAAAAATGATGAACTGAAAAAAAAAAAAAATCAGGGATTGCCTAGCTAGGAAGAGCACTTATACAGGCATCATTTCATAATGAGACAATGCAGTTTCCCCCAGAAGTAGACAAAAGTAATCTGGGAAGTGCAGTTAGATTTATTCCGACAAACGAAAACCCTGCTACAGAGGGGTTATTATTTCAGCCCAGCTCTTCCCGCAGTCTGTGAAATCACAGATTTCTTATGAAACACCCAACTTTGAAATGCAGCCCTTTACCTGATCTGCCACTTTCCATACTCTGACAGAACCATCACAGCTCGCAGATGCCTAGGGAAAAGATTTTTGTAAGCAAATTAATAATTAAAGACAGAGAAATTAGTGCTATAATCCTTATAACCAATGTTACAGACATATAATGCAGAGGCAGTATTAAAAAGAAAGTCTCTCTGTTTAAACCATTTTAAGTATTTCTAATACTGTCAGCCTCATAATTGTACTTGACTCCAAGCTACTTTAATTACAAACCCTCATACTTCAAGTTTGCTGCTTATTTGCATAAGAGGTTCAAAATTAATAGGAAATGTCTTTACAGAGGCATCTTTTCCCCTCTAAAATCAGATCAGCATTAGATTGGAGAGGAACAGACAGTAATTGAGTAGTAAAGCAAAGACTGGGTTCTCCTGGGAGACAGTGAGTTGTGACACACTCCATCAGTAACAGCTAAAATGGTCTCATGGGCCCAGTCCCTGGGGTTTTTTTGCAATAAGTATGTATTTATTTTCCTTTCCAGAGAAAAGGACCTTGAAAGTAGAAAATAAACGAAGTGTTTTTACCAGGTAGACATCCTTGGGGTCAAAAGAGAGGCTCAAGACAGGAGCACTGTGTCCCCGGAATGTTTTCTGCTTGCTACTATCAGTCACCTCCACAACCTTGACCATAAAGTCACTGTAGATGACACAGACATCAAAGTATCAACATTGGTGTTAGCCACAGAAAACCAAAACAATAAAGTAGTTTAACTGGTGACACTTAACAGGATTTTAAAGACCATTTAGTCCATCAGACACAGATTTTTCTTACAACCTTATCTCTTCCTCAAAAATGAGAGATTATTACAGTTTAACTCAACATACCAGTGCTCACTTCTAAGCCAAAGAGCTCCTATGATGATCTCTCAGCATCAGTCCCTCTCATACTCCATTGCAACACCCTCAGAGTGCAATTTCAGGACCTCATTCTAGAGCAGGGGTCCTCAAACCCCAGCCTGTGGGCTGGGTACGGCCCCCCAGGGTCTCCAATGCAGCCCACCAGTATTTACAGAACCCCCCCGCCGGGGGTTGGGGGTGGGGGAAACTGAGTAGCCGCAGATGACTTCCTGCCAACTGCGTGGCCAGGCTGAGGAGAGGGGCTGTGGCATCAGCGAGGTGGGCAGCTCCCCTGTCTCTCCCTCCCTCCCTCCCTCCAGCTCCCAGGCAGGACAAGCCAGGCAGCACAAACCAGCCAGCACCAGTGGGAAGAGCACATTGAAATATTATCTGGTTTTGTTGGTTACAATTGTTCTTCATTTTAAATATTGCATTCTTTTTCCTGTTTTTTGTACACTACCACAAATAAAATATGTGCAGTGTGCATAGGAACTATAGCCCGGCCCCCGACAGTGTCTGAGGGACAGTGAACCGGCCCCCTGTTTAAAAAGTTTGAGGATCCCTGTTCTAGAGAGTTAGTCATTATTTTAACTACATTCAGAAACACTCAGTCTTCCCAGCTATTTAAACAGTCAAAAAGAAGTCTATGAGCTACACTGTAAGACAACTAGGAGTCTGTTAATGCTCTGAAAAATATAAGACAACTTTATTTTGTTGTTTATTGAAGAAGCCACACAAATAATTTTCAAAGAGTTCATGTGAACTCTGGCAACCAGCTGGCATCAAACTGAATCACAGAATGTTAGGGATTGGAAGGGACCTTGAAAGATCATCCACTACAATCCCCCTGTCACAGCATGATGACCTAGATCAGGTCACAGTGGAACATGGACAGGAGGATTTTAAATGTCTCCAGAGAAGGAGACTCCACAACCCTCCTGGACTGCCCCTTCCAGTGTTCTGTCACCCTAACCATGAAGAAGTTCCTTCTCATATTGATGTGGAACCTCCTGTATTACAACTCACACCCACTGCCCCTTGTTCTATCATTGGATGACACTGAGAAGAGACTTCATTTTCCTGACACCTGCCCTTTCCATATTTATCAACACTAATGAGGTCACCCCTCAGTCTCCTTTTTTCCAAGCTCAAGATACCCAGCTGCCTCAGCCTTTCCTCAAGATGGAGATATTCAACTCCCTTCATCACTTTTGTGGCTTTGTGCTGGACTCTGAAGCAGTTGTGTCCTTCTGGAACGGAGAGACCCAGAACTGGACACAATATTCTAGACATGGCCTCACCAGAGCAGAGTAGAGGGGAAGGAGATCTCTTGATCTACTAACGACCTCATTTCTAATCCACTCCAGGATGCCGTTGGCCTTCTTGGCAATGAAATTTGCAGACTTTGTGTGAAAAAAAATTGAGACATCAGGGACAAGTAAAAGCAATTCTCCTTCACTGTGTTCCTTCCTTTCCTGGCTGTCACCTTGTCTCTCAGTCTGTTCTTCACTGAGGGGCAGTCTCAAAGCCTCAAAAGCCTGTTTTCCTACTGGGAAAGTCCTGGTCAGGCTGCAGAAGTACTGGTTTCTGTAAGTTTTAGAAACTGAAAATTCACCCTCTGCCTAATCTCTCCAATCAAAGTCAGATCCTGGGGCAGGACTGTTCCTTCAGAAACAAGCACTGGCGAAGGGCCCAAACTCCTGATCCCTGTCAGATTTAGAGATTAGAGTGGTTCCTGCCCCAAGCTGTCCAGCTTCCCAGCTCCACAGCTGCCAGACTTCACAGCCCAGGACATTTACCCAAATTGCTTTCTAAGGAGAAACTCCTGGTGCTCACAAGAACTGAGAAGTAGATGCTACAGAACGGTGAGTGTTGGAATATCCAGTCCAACCTCCCTGCTGGAGCAGGGTCACTCTGAGCTGGTTGCCCAGGATGACATCCAGGAGGGTTTGGAATCTTTCCAGGGCTGGAGATTCCACAACCTCTCTGAACAGCCTATGCCAGGGCTCCACCACCCCCCAAAGAAGTTTCTCCTCATGTTCAGGTGGAACTTTTCATGTTTCAATTTGTGCCTTTTGCTTGGCACCACTGAGAAGAGTCTGACCCCACCCTCTTGATCCCCACCTTTAACTCTCAGTCTTCTCCAAGCTAAACAGCCCCTGGTCTGGCCCTGATTCTGAACATTATCTTGAGCACACAGTACGAATCCTAGTTGTTGCAATGACATCCATATGACATTGGGTACTTGTGCACAACAGGGCTGAAAGCTGAAAACACTCAGGTCTCCTACAGAAACACAGTTATTTCCCAAAACCAGATTTCAATTTAAAAGTTAATTGATAGATCAAGCCTCTCTCAGAGCACTGTTGCTTAATGTCCTTCTCATTCTTTTCATCCCCTCCACCCCCAGGAGGCATTCTGCAATACTTTAAAAAAATCCTTGGAGGTTACTGTGGCTTAATGATGGCATTTACCAAAACTGACATAAAATCACAGAATGTTAGGGGTTGGAAGAGACCTCTAGAGATCATCGAGTCCAACCCCCGTGTCAGAGCAGGATCATACAGGGTGGCATCTAGGTGGGTTTTGAATGTCTTCCAAGAAGGAGACTCCACAACTTCTCAAGGCAGCTTGTTCCAGTGGTCTGTCACCCTCACAGTAAATAAATTTCTCTTTATGTTGAGGTGGAACTCAACATAAAAGTTTATCCCCATTATTCCTTGTCCTGTTACTGTGCCCCACAGAGAAGAGACTGGCCCCTTCCACTTGACACCCATCCCTCAGATATTTATAGGCATTAATAAAATACGCTCTCAGCCTTCTCTTCTCAAGACTTAAGAACCTCAGTTTTCAGTCTTTCTTCATAAGGGGAGATGCTCAAGTCATCATCCTTGTAGCTCTCTGTAAGACTCTCTCCAGTATATCCTCGGTTTGAAACAAAAGCCACATTTTTTTCCCTATCATGCAGAGGTTACCTCGATCCAGCAGCAACTTTGGCACCATCGCTGTTAAAGACGACGTGGTTTACATTCATGGTGAAACGAGTCAGGATGCCATCTGGAGCTCCTTCAGGAAACGTGTGGATCTGCACAGTGTTGTTCGACACTGCTGTGATCAATCTGCCATTCTAAAACACAAAATCCATCACAAAATTTGTAAGTCAAAATACATTTGTGTCCACAGACCTAAAATAATTGCATCTGTGTGGCTAAGATATGGGTGGGCTAACTTTTAGTAGTTCCCAAAGGTGTCTGACTGTAGCAGTAGGAAAAATATTCTTTATACATTACATTTATTCCACCAAAATGCAGATAAGCATTGTAACTTCAATACCATTTCAATCAAATTATTAAAAACTAGGAAAAAATATTTCATTTACAGTCTATCAAGTTAATAACACTCTGAAGAATCACAGAATGATAGAGGCTGGAAAAGCCCTCTGAGCTCATCCAGCCCAGCCCCTAACATAGAATCATAGAATCATTACAGACTGGAAGGGACCTCGAAAGATCATCTAGTCCAATCCGCCTGCCAAAGCAGGATCACCTAGACCAAGTCACACAGGAACACATCCAGGCGGGTTTTAAACATCTCCACTGAAGGAGACTCCACAACCACCCTGAGCCGCCTGTTCCAGTGCTCCATCACCCTCACTGTGAGGAAGTTCCTTCTCATATTGATGTATATACATGACACTGAGAATAGCCCAGCTCCATCCTCCTGACACCCACCCCTCAAATATTTGTAGACATTAATGAGGTCACCCCTCAGTCTTCTCTTTTCCAAGCTCAAGAAACCCAGCTCACTCAGCCTCTCCTCATAAGGCAGGTGCACGACCTCCTTCACCATCTTTGTTGCCCTACGCTGGACCCTCTCCACCAACTCCACATCCCTCTTGAATTGAGGAGCCCAGAACTGGACACAATACTCCAGATGTGGTCTCACCACATGGGCCAGACCAGGGCACTAAGGGCCACAGCCAGGCTGTCCTTGCACATCTCCAGGGATGAGGACTCCACCACTGTCCTGGGGAGTCCATTCCAGTGTCTGATCACCCTTTCTGTGAGGAAGGACTTCCTAACATCCAACCTAACCCTCCTCTGGTGCAGCTTCTGCCCTCTTGTCCTGTTATTAGTTGTCTGGGACAAGAGTCCGACCTCCTCCTGATTACAACTGTGGTAAATCCACTCCTTTTGCACAGCGAAGAAAGCTCTTAAAATAGAAGAATCTGTTATTTAGAATAACGAATATTTAGTGAATACACTGTGGTATCAGGAGAGGGCACCCTCACACCGAACGTCTCTGTCAAATGCCACCAGGGAGAAATTTTGGTGAAGGACAGCTTAGTTCCTTCAGAAAACAGCAGGAACAGGTTTACTAGAAATGAATCCAGACTAAAAGAAGTGAAAAACAATTAATTATCCTAATATCTCTTCAGCTAACAACTCTATTCCTCACTTGTATGCAGCAGTAAGTTTTTTAAATACATAAACAAGCACCTTACTTCCTTGAGGGTTTTGGGTTTTGTTTGGTTGGGGAGTGCATTGGTTTTTTTTAAGTTATAGTAAGAAGTCCTCAAAGCTAAACACAGGGCTCTGCCACTGATTTGCTAAGAGAACTCAAAAACTTAAGCAAAGCAAAGAAAATTAACTGCAGAACACCCTAAAAATCAGTGCTGGAAATAGATTACACAGATATTGAGGAACAGATACATGACGTGTGTTGAGAGATATAAGAAAGAGGTTTCACATAAAGCAGTAGTTCAGAATAGGGTTTGAAATGTTTATTTTAATCAAATGATAATTTAAAATATAAATATTATTTTTTATTTAACATATTATATGTTTTTCCTCCTTCACAATCCTCGCCAAAAATCACAAACAGTTCAAAAACAACTTTAAAAGATTTCTTTATTGCTGCAAAGTTAACATCACAGTATCTGAATGTTAGGGATTGGAAGGGACCTCAAAAGATCATCTAGTCCAATCCCCCTGATACGGCAGGATCACCTACATCAAGTCACACAGGAACATGGCCAGGCAGGTTTTAAACATCTCCACAGAAGGAGACTACACAACACCCCTGGGCCGCCCCTTCCAGTGCTCTGTCATCCTCACTGTGAATAAGTTCCTTCTCACATTCATGTGGAACCTTCTATATTCCAGCTTACACTCATTGCCCCTTGTCCTATCATTGGATAACACTGAGAAGAGCCTAGCTCCATCCTCCTGACAGTCACCCTTTCTATATCCATCAACATTAATGGGGTCACCCCACAGCTTAGACCCTTTTTTCACCTAAATACTTCATTTAGATAACATTGTTTAAAAGACTCTAAGCACATTTCATTAACTACATTTCTCCATAATTCAGATGTTTTCAATACTGCTTTAATGATTTCACTTAAAGATAGATTATACTCAGATTTAAGTACCTACCACTCATTAAACAGCATTCCTTTTATTTTCCAGACATTAACCTGAAGACAAAAGATCTACATATTTAACACAGAGTAGAATCCTTCCATTTTTTTCTGATATTATCCTTGCACATATTTAATGTTACCCACACAAGCATTTCTACAGTTGTGTATCAACACCAGCACAAAGAAGTTTAGAACAGTTAACAATACCTTCAGGGCACACGAATAGGCCTTTTCTCCCACGTTAATCGACTTTGGATCGTCATCATCCAGGTTTTCCCAAATCCTAACATCTCCATCGCTTCCACAGGTTACGATGTGGCTGTAGAAAGATATGAGATTTGTTAATATTCAGGAAGGAGAAGGACACACATTGGGATAAAAATGTTACCAAAGTATTGGGTTGGTTTTTAAATTGAAACATAGTATGAACTATGTGATGTAACAACATCTGAATAACTTGCTAAACACAGCAAAGGGATTAAAAAACAAGTCTGATAGCATCACAGAGTACCGAGTGTCTGATAATGGCATGAGCCTGGCATTCATCTGAACTGACCTCGAGACCAGTCAATCAATTTGTTCCAGGACCTACAGCTAATTTTTCAAAGGATTTAATTAGCTCTGCTTTCTCTACGAACCAGGAATTTAATTGCTTCTTAACAGTTTGAACACTTACCTTACAGTTGATTACAAAGTTGAGGGCAAAACTAAGAGTGTTACTGTGTTCTCTAACTGGAGTTTAACAAGCTTAACACATTTCAGACCTACAGAATACTTAAAAGATTCATTCCTATGGATTTCAAGTTTGCTGGAGTTAATTTTCTCAATTTTAATGCCATAAACAACAACTTGAAGCCACTAACATACTTAAGTTGGCAGGGGATTTTTAACGAATGACACCGTGGATCTATGAACAAGCCCTGCATTGTTCTTTTGACAAAGTTGTTTGCAGCCCTAACAATTCTAATTAAATACCAGAATCACAGAATTATTGAGGCCAGAAAGACCTCTAAGATCATCAAGTCCAGTTTATGACCTAACATCACCACAGAATGCGAGAAAGCCAGTGCTGTTACTCTTCTTAGCTCTGTAAGACAAAATAGGTTTTGACACTGGATATTCTGATGCTGGGGAATCCAGTAAACCAGCAGTATTTAGCAGAGATGTCTGCATCCTTCTTCAAAGTATGAATTGTAATGGTTTCGTGGTTTCAAGGGACAGTTACTAGACTAAATGTTTAGTCTTTGTACCAAAGTGAATGGAGGGCTTGTTTCCTCCTTTTACTGTTTATTTTTAACCAATAAAAACATTAGAAAACTTAGTTTTAACACTTAGCTGCACCAGTACTTCAGGTAGCAGTGGCACAAACTCCTTAAAAAATCCAAGTCCATCCCTCCTGGGCCTGCATTTAATTCCTGCTCTCCAAGAATGAAGCCCTTACCTCCCAGTGTCATTGAAGCAGACATCCGTGTGGCCCTCAGTGTGGCCATACCGCATTGGCTTCTGTACTGATGGCATCTTCACTCACACCTATTTTTTTTAAGGACAAAAAGGGAGGAATAAATTAAAAGGAAATTCATTATAGAATCACGGAATGGTTCATGCTGGAAAAAACTTCCAAGACCATTGAGTCCAATCGTTAACTCAGCTGTTCCAAGGCCACCACTCAACCCTGTCACTGAGCTCCAGATCTCCGCGACTGTGACGGATGGCCAGGGATGGCAATTCAATCCCCTCCCCAGGCAGCCTGTTCCAAAGGCTGAGCACACCTTCCAGGAAGAAGTTTCTCCTCATGGCCAACCTAACTTGAGGCCATTTCCTTTGGTCCTTTCACTTGTTCCTTGTGAGTACAGACAAGGAAATGAGACTCGGGGCCGGCGGAGGAGACAAATCGAGAAGGTGGGGGGACACGGGGCTCGGCCCGCCCAACGCGGATCCCAGCAGGGAAACCCCGGGCTCAGCTCCCGCTCCGCCTGGGCTGAGAAGGGCCCAGTCGTGAAAGAAATGGCAGGGAAATGGCAGGGAAACCTATTAACCGGAGGCAAGAAGTGCCGGGGCCTGTCTCTCAGGGCCCTCCGAGCCCTAGCAGGGCAGGCCAAGCCGAGCTGTGCCAAGCCCTCCATTAGAGGCCGCGATTCCCCCGTACCGAGCAAAGTGTCTCCGAAGGGATGGTGGACGTGGGGTTCGGTGGTCGCTCTCTCTCTTTTTCTTCTCTCACCGCTCCGACCCCGCCGCCCGCTTCGAGCCTTCCCGCCTCGGTGACGGCGCTGGCCCCGCCCCGGGGCCGGGACTGCCCTGGTCCGTCACGGCGGGGCGGGACCGGCCCTAGCAGAGTCGGGGATGGCGGCGGCAAGCGGGGCGGCTCGCAGCGAGTCGGCGACGGCTGAGCGGAGGCAAGGCTGAACGGAGCCGGGGCTGAGCCCCCATCCCCACCACCACGGGAAACCGTGAGCCGGCGACCTTCCTCTTCTTCCTCGTCCTCCCGATCGTAAGTTGGGTTCAGCGGGGTCTGTCCGCGGTGGGTGTTGCGGTACCCTTCTGCTCTGCACGTCCCGGTGATCCTGTGTCTTTATAATCACTGATATTTTTTTAATGGCAGCTCCTCCTGAAGCGCAGGAATGGCAAGGAGGCAGCCCCTCCCCACCAAACCCGAGAGGTTTCACCCCTTCGCCGAAGCCCAAATCCTCCTGTCCAGTGGCTGGGCAGTGCCCCGGCCCCACTAAAGGCTGTAGGATCAACCCAGTTTGGACAGATGGTTCTGGTGAGGATAGAATTTACACTGGAATTAAACCACCTCGATGCACACGCGCACACCACAGAGAGGTGACAGCGGTTCCTGTTGGGCAGGTGATTATTTCAACCCCAGAAAACATTAAAATGCTCAAAAACAGGAAATGTAAATCTTGAAGAACACAAAAATACCTGTTACGAGCCCGACATACATGAAGTAAGGATGAGAAACCCTAAGTTCTCTATTTTCCCTTCATACAGCTTTAATGATCCATCCAGATCCACCCTGCTTCTAAGAAAAATTGCTTCCAGGCAAAAACCTTTTTATCTTCGGTTTTGCTCCACCACCGAGTTATCGGCATTCAGGGTGAGCTGGGTAATTTATTTCCTATTGGAAATGTAGCTGGGCTCTCCCTAACAGCCACAGTGTCGGTATTTCATGAATGAGTAAGTGACAGGATTACAGAGCAGGCAGACTGCTGCCTTTTTTACATTTCTAATTTAAAAAAAAAAAATCAATGTTGTGCCCAGTTTTCATTATTAAACATGGTGGAAGTTGTCTAGAGACATGTTTTGCCATGGGTGTACCCTGACATATTTCGGTAAATCGTGATTTCTGGTGAGGATAATGCGTTCTAGCAAAATTACTCAAGCTGAACCACTTCTCAGATGAGTGGGAAGACCATGCTATTCTCTCTGCAGCCTTACTGCAAGCTGCTGCCTGGGACAGGAATGAATGTACCTCTACTGTATTTATGTCTTTATTTAATTTGCAGGAACTCTCATGCCCCATCATTTTACCATATAGCAATTATTTTCAGCTCAGTTCTATGTAAGAGCTAAATTCATTGTCTGGACATGCTTCCTGCTGGGATAAGAAGAGCAACATAGGGAGAGATTTTATGGAGTGTGAAGGAGGTTTTATGGGGTTTAGGTAGAGGTATTTTTGGAGTGTCAGGGTTGGTTTGTCAGGGTTTGAGGAGATCCCACGGTCACTTGGCTAAAGGACTGCAGGTCCCGTGGCTTTGTCACGTCGTCAGATGCAAAGTAATTCTTTAAATCCGGTCGGGAAGTCAACCTGCTGCTCCCTTGATTAATAGGTGCAGTGGCAGGGCGGGAGACGGGAATCGCACTGCTCTCCTGTTCGGTTTCTGGGTGGAGCACCAAGTGTTTGTCATGGACCATAAAGCTTTGGCTGATTTAGTGCCGCTGGGCTCTGCCAGCTGCTGCACACGGCTCTCCTTGATAAAGCAGGAGATAAGAGCAGTTCTCACCATTGGCACCTACTTCCAGATTGGTATTTCCACCTCCTGGATGTGAGTAAAACAGTCCCAGTGTTGGGGTTAGTTGCTGTACTGTGGGGTTCTGCACACTCAGATAAATCAAAGGTAATTCTGAGGTATTGTAGGTCATCTGTATCCTTAAACAATCATTTCCTTTTGTGTGAGTTTTGCTTTAATTCGCTGGAAAGACCTCTTGGAGTCAAGCTCCAGGAAGCTCCAAGTCAATTTTTAGATGGTAAAATGGAGATTAAAATAAAAATGGATTAAAAATAAGTTAAAAAACATCGAGACTTAACCTTATCCTTAACAGGTTGGGCTTTTTTCCAGAGTAAGGCAATAACAGCTCAGCTTTAGGAGGAGGTCAGGTTTTAAAACAGTCATGTGGATAACATTGAATTGGGTTAAATTAATCAAAACAGCATGTGACTGGTGAGAAATTGTTTGAAAATAACTTTAATGTAAGTTGAAAGAAAAAATATCCTGTACTTTCCTATCAAGATGTTATCAGCTTAGGAACTTCTGTAATGATTCCAAAATTGATTTATTGCTCTTAGTGAGAGTCTTCTTGTTTAAGGCATTACAGAGGCACTTTGGCTGTTGTGTATTTGGACAGACAACTTACAAAGTACTTCCTAAACTGGAAGGGTGTGGCAGCACCCAAGAGGTGGTGGGACCTCTGTTGTCTGATGTTTTTCAGGACATGGCTAGGCCGTGTTATGGCTCCCCTGAGCTCATGGTGGCAGTGGTCCCACTCCAAGTAGGAGGCTGAAGTGGGGATCTCCATGTCTGCTTCAGACAGGGCTTTGCTGATAGGATTGAATTTCTGATTTTACTGATTTCTGAATTCTAAATTCTATGCACAGTACTTCTTCATTATGCTTTGAGGGAAGCAGCTCGACAGAGCGCTTAGAGATGTTTGACTAGAGGCTTGGAACAGAAGTGATTCCATCGTTAGGGAGGTATACCTTGAGTATTTGGTTCAGTTTTGGGCACTTCAATACAAGAAGGACATTGAGGGGCTGGAGTGGGACCAGAGAAGGACAACAAGGTGGGGAGGGATCTGGAGAACAAACCTAGTGAGGAGCAGCTGAAGGAGCTGGGGCTGGTTAGTCTGGAGAAAAGGAGGCTGAGAGGAGACCTTATTGCTGTCTGCAACTGCCTGAAAGGAGGATGGAGAGAGGTGGGGTTTGGTTTCTTCTTCCAAGGAACAAGGGACAGGACAAGAGGAAGTGGCCTCAAGCTGCATCCGGGGAAGGTTAGGTTGTCCTTGAGGAGAAACTTCTTTGTGGAAAGAGTCCTCAAGCCTTGGAACAGGCTGCCTGGGCAGGGGGTTGAATTGCCATCCCTGGCTGCATTTCACAGTTGTCGAGATCTGGAGCTCAGTGACAAGGTTTATTACTGGCCTTAGGACAGTTGGGACAAGGATTGGACTCAATGATCTTGAAGGTCTTTTCCAACCTAAACAATTCCATTATTCTAAAAATTCTTTTATGCGGCCATCCGCACCCTCTGCTCCACAGCCCAGAGAGAGCCAAGCTGCTGTGAAGGAGGAATCTGTGCCCAATATAAAAACATCAACAAAAACCATCCAGTGTTCTGCCTGTCCTCAGGGACTATAAGCTGTGATGGTGTTGGATAACCTTGAATTACAGGCTGGATCCCATGGCCCGAAGTGAACTCTGCCTACACCAGCATGTTGCTTTATTTCTGCCATTTGTTTAGGCAGAGGAGTTCCAAGCAGAAGGCAAATCTCAGATGCCCAAGATATCCCGGTGTAGAAGGAGGCTTTTGTAGACAGGAGACTAATTCTACCTACCAGAAGGATCTCAGAACTCATGTGTGCAAGCTGGACTCCTCCATTTAACCTTGCCCTGTAGGGAAAAGTACACTTGGCTTTCTCTTTCTTTTGTCCTTGCCCCCTCTCCTGCTCTTTCAGCTGTTAATGGAAGTGTGGAACCTTTCTCTCAGATGAAAGGAGTAGCCTAGAGTGGTAATACAGCTCTGAACGCTTCGCTGCCCTTTATGCCTCTTGTTCTCCGACACCCGGATTATTTTTGGTTCCCATTTTTATTGGTGGGGCTGTGAATCACAGATTCAGAAGTGTATGAAGGTGTGACCCCTGGTTTTAATGGCAAACAGTGAGGTTTGGGGATGGCAATACTCTGCTGCATGTCTCAGGTTTACACAGAATCCTTGATTCTATGAAAAAAATCTCAAGTTTTGTCTCATGAGTCACTTCTCCTTCACAAGAATGAGTTCAAACCTGGCTTTAGGGGTGACATCCTTTTTTCTTCATTTATTCCAACCTCTTTCTGTGGGTTTAGTGCTCTGTCTGATTAGCAATTACTGCTGTGACGTGGCAGAACTGGCGCCTCGGTTCCAGCAGCCCTCACACCCCAGGGAAACAGCTCTCAGTGCTGCTGGCTAATGATGCGTGTCTCAGAGCATCACATGCTGGTTCTCTGCTTCTGAGGTACCACGAGTGATTCGCAACAGAAGAAAGATACAAAGCAGAGGGTGGTTTTGCAGTTAAATGCAACAATCACGCAGAAATTACATCAAGAGCTTATTTCAGTTGCAAGGCTCAAGTAAGTAGATAACAGGTCCCTTCAGCGCTTCTAGGTTTGTGCATTTTGCAGTTTTCTAATTAAAAGCCCCCTATTCTGCGTATCTGTGCGCCTTATACAGGGTGGGTGCGCAGGATGAGATAATTGAAGGTTTCAAAAGCAATTACAAACCGTTGTATCCTCATTTTTAAGCACTTGGCTTTGCAGCCTCAGTGGTATCTGTGTCCAATTAAAAATCCCATATATAGTGAGTGCTAATGTATTTTATCACGGGATGAATAACTTTTTTGTCTTCAGTGGTTCCTCCAGATTAGCACCACGGTAAATGAGGTTGCTTTTTTTCACCCCCTCTTTTTTTTTTAAACTGTGGAGTAGATTCAGTTGTTTCTGGATGAAAAATATCAATGGTACAAAAGCAATTGTATGATGAAGGTTGTTGAATAGCTCCATGATGAGGAAAGGCTGAGGGAGCTGGGTCTCTTGAGCTTGGAAAAAAAGGAGACCGAGAGGTGACCCCATTAAAGTTGATCAATATGGAAAGGCCAGCTGTCAGGAGGATGGAGCCAGGCTCTGCTCAGGGACATGGAATCATAGGACACGGAGCAGTGGGTGTCAGCTAGAACACAGGAGGTTCCACATCAATATGAGAAGGAACTTCTTCACAGTGAGGGTGACAGACCACTGGAAGGGGCTGCCCAGGGAGGTTATGGAGTGTCTGGAGACATTTAAAACTCGCCTGGCCATGTTCCTGTGCGACTTGATCTAGGTGATCCTGCTGTGATGAGGGGATTGTAGTGGATGATCTTTCGAGGTCCCTTCCAATCCCTAACATTCTGTGATTCTGTGTAAATAAAAGTGTGTGTGTACAACTGCTGCCTTTGTGCATCACATCATGCAATGTTTTCACTGAAAAGTTTGCAAAATCCTCCAAGAATTAAAAATAAATCTTTAAGCTTTGATTTGTAATTGCTGGAATACAGACCCTGTTCAGTGATTCCACTTGGTATCGGTGAGGTATTGCACTAATTCCAGGGTTTTCTCCCACATATTTACACCAGTTTACCCATCTTACCCTCATTTACATTTCAGCATCTCTTTCCTTTCCCCTCCCCTTTTCCTTCCCCCCATGTCTCAGGTTTGTGGGTTATAAATGAGGAATGTAAAAAATTTCTGAGTGAAAGTTGCATCTGGGCTGCATTTGGCCCCACAGATTGCGTGGAAGTCTTTTGGCTCAGCGCTCTTATTCTCTTAGCAGAAAGCAGAGGCTAGAACTCAGCCTGCGCAGCCCCAGGGGAACACAGAGAGGTTGTGTCATGCTGGCTAATCCTGATGATGAGAATGGATTGAATGGAGAGAGGAAGTAGATGCTCTTTTTTCTTTTCCTGCTTTGTATTTGCCGTGTCAATTAGTTTAAAAAAAACCCCAAACCCAACACCACAGAAACACAACAAAACCACCCCAAAAAAATACCAACGCAACAAAAAAAACTCCACAGCAAAAAAAAAAAAAAATCCTGGTGGAATGGAGATGTTCCTGTGTGACTTGGTCTAGGTGATCCTGCTGTGGCAGGGGGATTGGACTAGATGATCTTTTGAGGTCTCTTCCAATCCGTAATGATTCTATGGTTCTATAAATAGGGGAACTGTATGTGATGAGAAATATTTCTCTGTTCTGCCATGCTTTGAGCGTCTAACATAGTGCTGCCTTTGTACCTTAAAAAAATTCTGCTCCACTTTCAACCCAGTAATCAAAAGAGGATTTTGATTTATTATTTTTTGCTTCTTTTTAATGTGATTTTGTTGGAGTTTCGTTTTCTTTTTCAAAGCTCCAACATTCAAAAAGAAATCTCTTATCTATCTGAGACCTCAATGCACTTTTGGAAACAAAAAAAAAAGAGAATGAAATCAGCTAGCAAAGGTCTCAAAGCAACACTGATTTTAATAATGTAAACTTTCTTCTCTAATGAGCAATAAGCAGTTCCATCTTTCATAGCCGTTTAAAATTGCTTTTAGTAATGGGCTGGATTTGTTTTAATCCTTTTCAGTATGTAAAGCCCCAGATATTTCAATCCCTGAGTGGCTCAGTATTTTCTAGCTCTGTTTGAAAAGGCAGAGGGAAAACAGCTTTCAGAAAGTGACGGAATCTGTGACTGATAGAATTTAAATTTAATTTTTTTGAAGCAGAAAGTGACCCAAAAGTGTCAGTTAAGAATAAGATCTTTGGCATCCCACCCTGTGGATTAGAAGCAAGCAGACATATCATCTAGGTACAGTAGCTCTTTGTACCCTGACCTAGTTGTTTCTGTTCTGGTTTGTTCCTTCTCTGGAGGTTATTTGGAAGAGGTGCAGGATTTGCTCAATAAAAAGCTAAAGCAGTGTCACCTGCCACAAGAAGTTCCTCTGCTTAAAGAGGACCCAGCACAATACCTAAAACTCTCCGCTCTGATGCGTGATCAGAACAGATGCTCCTAAACCACCCAAGATCACAGAATCACAGATGTGGTGGTTTACTGCCCGGGAAGGGACTTGAAGCCCCATCCCTGGAGATATTCATGGTGAGGCTGGACAAGGCTCTGGGCAACCTGATGTAGTTGAGAATGTCCCTGCTCACCGCGGGGGGATTGGACTATATGACCTTTAGAAGTCTTTTCCAACCAAGGTGATCCTGTGATTCTATGATTCTGGATGAATAAGCGAAAGATAGTTTATTCTGGAGGATGCTTTTATTCTGGAGGATGCTTTTACAAAGCAAAGGTTAAAAGAGTCTTACCTGGGATCAGGGTGTGATCTAGTGAATTCAGCTCCATCATGTAGTTTTTACATGGTCAACAATAAATTGTTGTTGTTGTCCCATAAACACCCACCTTGCCATTTTGTGGAGAGCATGCAGAGACATTAGCTTCACCATGTTTTCTTTCTCCTTAGATATTTCCAGCAAGTGCCTCAAGGAATCTCCCTTATGTAGAAGAACCCTACAAGAACTCAGCTACATCAAGATGGCAGAACATAAGGACAGCAACGTGAAAAACACAGATGTGAGACCCAAGAGCAGCCGCAGCAGAAGCGCTGACAGAAAGGATGGCTATGTCTGGAGTGGAAAGAAGCTCTCCTGGTCTAAAAAGAGTGAGCACTGCTCTGACCCCGAAACAGCAAGCTCTGTGGGAAGGTCAGGGACTAATTTAAGGAGCCAGGAGAGGAAGTACAGCTGCTCATCTATTGAGCTGGATCTAGATCGGTCGTGTGGCCACAGGTTTTTAGGCCGCTCTCTCAAACAGAAGCTGCAGGACGCTGTGGGGCAGTGCTTTCCCATAAAGAACTGCAGCAGCCGGCATGGCTCAGGACTGCCATCAAAGAGGAAAATCCATATCAGTGAGTTAATGCTAGATAAGTGTCCTTTCCCACCACGCTCGGAGCTGGCCTTTCGGTGGCACTTGATCAAAAGACACACAGCCCCTCTAAGTCCGAAAGCAGAGGACTGGATAATTGCTGATTTATCCCAGCATGAGGAAAGGGAGGATCAGCTGCAGGATGATGAGATTGTCAATGGGGGAGCTGACTCTCCCTCCCAGTCCTGTGATTTTACTGACAGCAGTTCCTCCAGGGGTGGCTCCAGGTCTGAATCGCTGTCAGGAAAGGCAGTGAGGGGCAGTAAAGATGAGAGTGATATGGACTCAGATGATGAAGTCATCACACTGTGCACAAGTTCTAGAAAAAGAAACAAGCCCAAATGGGAAACAGATGATGAGCTACTACGGATGGAGACACCCCCCAAATACCACACGCAGATTGATTATGTCCACTGTCTGGTTCCAGACCTCCTCCAGATCAATAACAACCCCTGCTACTGGGGTGTCATGGATAAATATGCAGCAGAGGCACTGCTAGAAGGAAAACCAGAGGGAACATTTTTGTTGCGAGACTCTGCCCAAGAAGACTATTTGTTTTCTGTGAGCTTCAGGCGCTACAGCCGTTCCCTCCATGCGCGCATCGAGCAGTGGAATCACAACTTCAGCTTTGACGCCCACGATCCTTGCGTCTTCCATTCTCCTGACATCACGGGACTCCTTGAACACTACAAAGATCCCAGTTCCTGTATGTTCTTTGAACCGCTTTTATCCACTCCGCTCAACAGGACTTTCCCTTTTTCCCTCCAGCATATTTGCAGAACAGTAATCTGCAACTGTACGACTTACGACGGCATTGACGCACTTCCCATTCCGCCGTCGGTGAAGCTGTACCTGAAGGAATATCATTATAAATCCAAAGTTCGAGTACTCAGGATTGATGTGCCAGAGCAGCAAAGTTAGAAAATATTTTTTACGGAAGAATGGAGTTGTCTTGAAACAGACGAATAGTTATGTTCGGTCTTCTCTTTCTTCTAGGGTTGGGGGAGTTTTTTAATAGCAGTTTGATTGTTTCCTTTTTCAGCAGATTATTTACCACCCAAACTGGCCTCTTGTCTTCAGGCTTTTTAATCCAAATATACTTTGAGTCTTCCCAGCTCTCTTTTGTAGAAAGGATGTTCATTGTGGGCTTTTGGTACTGTTCCCAGAGTAGAATTTTATGGAACTTCAGGTAGGTTTTCTGGTATATCTGTAGGTGGATAGTCCTTAGACCTAAATACCTTTTAAAAATCCATTTTGAACTCGGTCTTTTATATTGTATTTACATGTTTCCAACGTGTCTGAAATAACACACCATCAACTAAAGATCCACTCGTCTGTAATTTCTGCTGTTCATCTTTGAGTGCTCTCGCCCCTGCGTGTGTCTCTGTGTGTCTGCCTATATCTAACAGCAAACTCATCTGTCTGTTTATTTCTAACATTAGTATTCCCAGCAAAACAAAGTTGGAAAGAGGATACGATCGTTCTATAAATACATCAGGGAGGGGAGAAACAATTCAAGTGAAGGATAAGACTTGGGGCAGGAACAAACATGTATGAACTGGTAGTAAAAATGGTTTTGGCTGAAAAACGGGAAGGTAAGGTGTCATCACAGAACATTTAAGTTGGAAGGGACCTTAGAGGTCATCTAGTTGCAGCTCCGGAACAGCTCTTCGTTTCATACAATAGCAAAATCCTCATAAACTGGAATTTGATCACTGTCTGGAAGGGACAATGATAGAGATACTGGTGATAGATGGGATTTGGACTTGGTAACACTATTACCATGTTACTATTTCATTATAAGAAAGAGTTTTCACTCTGCTCTGCTTCTGAAATGACAAGGCATAGTGTGGGAGGGTGAGAAGGAAGATATTTCTTCAAAATCTGTTTATTAAACGATCTTATATTCTCATATTGCATGGTTGATCCTGAGATGACGACGAATAACTTTGTTAATGTGAGGGTTATTTTTTTGGTATAAGTGTAGCTTAAAAAAAAAAAAGGAGAAAGATTCTGCTGATTCTTCTTGCAGGGCAAAGCCTTGGGTAGAATGGCATCCTGCCAAATTCCGGGTACGGGAAAACCATGCGTGGATAATGCCCCTAAAATCATTTTGTATGTTATGTGAATAGGCAGATCAGTTGCTGAATTACTGCTGAAATCCCAGTGAGACCCAGTGGATCTGGGTTCAGGCAGGAAACTACTGCTTCCCAGACTGGCCAGGGGCTGCAGGAGCAACCTGCAGATGTCTGCTTCTTTGTGCTTTATCTCCTACTGCAAAAGTGGGCCCAGGACCACTCTGCCAAAAGTATGTGAGATGATGCAGCTGTAACCACAACCACAAGGATTCACAGAATCACAGAATCGTTCAGGTTGGAAAAGACCTTAATCATTGAGTCCAACCATTAACCCAACTGTCCCAAGGCCATTAACCCTGTCCTACATCTCCACAACTGTTAAACGCATCCAGGGATGTTGATTCAACCCCCTCCCTGGGCAGCCTGTTCCAAGGTCTGTGGACCCTTTCCGTGAGGAAGTTTCTCCTCAGGGCCAACCTAACCTTCCCCTGGTGTAGCTTGAAGCCATTTCCTCTTGTTCTGTCATTTGTTCTCCGTGAGAAAAGACCAACCTCCACCTTTCTACACCCTCCTCTCAAGTCGTTGTAGACATCAATAAGGTCTTTCCTCAGCTTCCATTTCTTCAGAGTAAGCAGCTCCTGCTTGAGAGACCCCAAGCCTACAGGATTCTCAAGGTGTTTAATTTCCTTAATGCAAGAAATCTCAAAAATCAGCTATTCCCTATGTGTGGGGTAGGAGCAGCAGGGCACAGTCCCATAGGGTCTCACTCCCAGGCTGTAGATGAAACCTGGGCAATATTTTTAGTTGAATCTTTTAATTTCAGCTTACAGATTTGTGGATGTTAAATCTGTCCTGTGAGCTGGGTACTCAGGAGTTACCAAGGAAGCTTTGCCAGGCAGTTCCACCAGGGATCTTCTACCCTGCCTTTGCCTCCCAGCCCTCTCCACTGTCCCTGTGATGATGAAAAGAGATTTCCAGGGACATCTGCTCAGGAGCCAGCCCATTTATTTTTACTCTGAACTAAAGTCTCCAGGGAGGACACACCAACACATCAATCTACTGCATCACATGTGGGGGGAGATGCTACAGGACAAACTCTCAGCTGCTCTAAATCTGTGTGGATTTATTGATACACTTCAAGCAGCTCTGAACAGCTGAGGTTCTCCCTCCTTCACATGCAGGCAGTAATGGAGTGACTGATGCCCTTTTTATTTTCCTTGTCCTGCTGCACATAATCTTTTTGGTTGGAAGAGACCTGTAGGACCATAAACTCCAACTCTCAACCCAGTGTTGCCAGATTACCACTAACCCACGGCCCTAAGGACCAAATCCACACATTGTTTAAATCCCTCCAAGGACGAGGACTCCACCACTGCCCTGGGCAGCCTGTTCCAATAATGTTTGATAACCCTTGTGGTAAAGAAATTCATCTTAATATTCAGCCTGAACCTCCCGTGGTGCAGTCTGCAGCCATTTTCTCTGGTCCTATCACTTGCTACCAGGAAGAAAAGGCCGAGCCCCATGTTGCTTCAAGCTCCTGTCAGGGAGTTATGGAGAGGAAGAAGGTCTCCCCTCAGCCTCCTCTTCTCTAGGTGGAACAATCCCACTTCCTTCAGCTGGTCCTCATAGGACTCTAGACCCTCCAC
The DNA here is from genome assembly GCA_013400115.1 of Rhinopomastus cyanomelas. Classification (NCBI taxonomy): domain Eukaryota; kingdom Metazoa; phylum Chordata; class Aves; order Bucerotiformes; family Rhinopomastidae; genus Rhinopomastus; species Rhinopomastus cyanomelas. Next base: position 211,409 of record VXBP01008639.1, read on the forward strand.
TCTTAATTAGGGCAAAAAGCTCCTAATTTTAGATACCGATTAACATTAATTTTAGCACAAGACCTCAAAAAAATCAAGATTGACCAAAAATCACTTGCTTTGGAAGGGAGAAAAGGCCATTATCTCCCCCAAAATCAGCAAAGATTTTGTCTCTGATGGCCACGAAAGGAACGTTTTTGGGGTGTACCTCCCCAACACGCTGTATTTTCAGTCTCATACTGTGTGCAGCCTACTTTCTTTTGACAGTTGTTGATGCATCCCTTACCCAAAAATGTCTTTAGCACTCCAATTTTAGGAAACCTATATAATATAGCAGCTGGGGGAAGAGGGTGCAGCACATAAAAATAGTGCCCTTGGTCTGTGGGGCAGGTCATTCTGCTTATGTAGAGAAATCCTTTGTAGAAAATACCAGGAGTTGAGGGAGTTCACCCTATGTCTTCTGTTGGTTTAATTGTCCAGATCATTCATGCTTATGTTACACTTGTACCTGAGGACAGTGAGTTGGGTGTCAATGGGCAGGTGGTGAAAGAAAGATGCATTTGGTGATGTGTCTATCTTTTAAGAAGCTGTGGTGGGTTGATCCTGGGTGGACACCAGGTCCCCACCAGAGCTGCTCTATCGCTCCCTTCCCTAGCTGGACACGAGAGAGAAAATGTAATGAAAGGCTTATGGGTAAAGATGAGGACAGGGAGAGATCACTCAGTGATTACTGTGATGGACAACACTGTCTCTACTTGGGGAAAAAAATAAGGTATTTAATTAATGCAAATCAAATCAGAGTAGGATAATGAGAAATAAAATTACATCTTAAACACCCTCATCCTCTCTTCCTCTCAGGCTTCACTTCTGATTTCTCAACCTTCTCCACAGGGGGATGGGGAATGGGGGTTGTGGTCAGTTAATCACAGTTCATCGCACATCTCTGCTGATCCTTCCTCTCAACTGGGGGGAATCCTCACTCTCTCCCCTGCTCCACCATGGGGTCCCTCCCATGAGACACAGTCCTTCGTGAACTTCTCCAATCTGGGTCCCTCCCACAAGCTGAACTGATCCAGCATGAGAACCCCTCTGCTACAAAAACCTTGCCACATGAGAACTACAAATGTCTATTTTCCTTAAACCCAAGTATCCTTTCTTCTCTTTTTCTAATAAGCCTGGTAGAAATTAACTGGTTTTACATGTTGCTGAGTGCTGCTTGCTCCAGTAGCACCCTGGATCCGATGTGTGATCCAAAGATGACCAAGTGTAGATTTTCAGTGTTACGAAAATCTAAAAAGTTAGACTGAGAAACAGGGTAAGACCTCCTGTTTTCTAAGCCCAAGCTCTTGCAAAACAGAGAGAACAACTTCTTCAGGATTAAGATCACAGAGTCATCAAGGTTGGAAGAGACGTACAAGATCACCAAATACAACCATCAACCCAAGATGAAATGTGGGGCAAGGATGTATGGAAAAACATGCTCAAGACTATGAAGTGGGGGCACTAGCTTAGCAAGGATATCGTCCAGAGGTGCCCCTGGCCACAGCCCCGCTGTTTTGGGACACTCAGAGTATGTGTTGGTGTGATGTGGTTTGTATTGGTTCAAAGGTGCTTCCCTTGGACAACAGTAGTAATGCAGCACATTGAATCAGTGTGAACAGCTTCTGGTAAGAAAATTATTCCATTTTATAATTAATTTTGTTACTATATGGGGAGGAAGCCCAGGCTCTTGCTGCACACTGGGCAAACTACACATACAAGTGATTTTTACGGGATGGTTTAAACCATATGTCCCCCAGAGATCAGTGCCGGGGCTGGTCTTGTTCAACATCTTCATCAATGACATTGATGAGGGCACAGAGTGTCTGCTCAGCAAGTTTGCTGATGACACCAAGCTGGGAGGCTTGGCTGATATGGCTGAAGGCTGTGCTGCCATCCAGAGAGACCTGAACAGACTGGAGAGCTGGGCACAGAGTAACCAGATGAAGTTCAACAAGGACAAATGCAGAGTCCTGCATCTGGGGAGGAATAACAAACTCCACCAGTACAAGCTGGGAGGTGATCTACTGGAAAGCAGTCCTGTGGAGAGGGACCTGGGGGTCCTGGTGGACAACACGTTAACCATGGCACAGCAATGTGCCCTGGTGCCCAAGAAGGCCAACGGGATCCTGGGGTGTATTAGGAGGGGTGTGTCCAGCAGATCGAGAGAGGTTCTTCTCCCCCTCTACTCTGCCCTGGTGAGGCCTCATCTTGAGTACTGTGTTCAGTTTTGGGCCCCCCAGTTTAAGAGGGACAAGGATCTACTGGAGAGGGTCCAGCGGAGGGCTACGAGGATGATTAGGGGACAGGAGGGCATGGCTTATGAGGAGAGGCTGAGGGACTTGGGGCTTTTTAGTCTGGAGAAGAGAAGACTTAGGGGACATTTGATAAATGTTTATAAGTATCTGAAGGCTGGCCAGGATGGGGGGGACAGGCTCTTTTCACTTGCTCCCTGTGATAGGACAAGGAGCAATGGGTGTAAGTTGCAGCAGAGAAGGTTCCGCCTCAACACAATGGGGAACTTCTTTACTGTGAGGGTCACGGAGCACTGGAACAGGCTCCCCAGGGAGGTCATGGAGTCCCCTTCTCTGGGGACTTTCAAGGCCCGCCTGGATATGTTCCTCTGTGATCTGTGTTAGATAGTTTTGTCCTGCTCTGGCAGGGGGGTTGGACTTGATGATCTCTTGGGTCCCTTCCAACCCCTAACATCTTATGATCCTATGATATGAAGCACTCTTTGCATTAATTGTGTTCTTTGGAGTCTGCTTTTGCTGAAAGTTACTTTTTGCAGCTCTGTACAAATACCAGTTGATGGCCCAGAGCCATTAACACAGAGAATCTTCAGCTCCATCACAATCATTGATGAATTTGGGGTAGTCTGTGGGTCTGATCATCGGGATTATACATTTCTTCTCCATTTTACTGCTCTCAGCACTTGTCCTGCTGAAGCCCAGGACATGTTTGGAACAGGGTATGTTTGTCTGTAGTAGCTTATCCAGCAAACCAGATGAGTGATCACCATTTAAATACTTTCCTTTTGAAGATGCTGGTGTGTTCCCACATGAAGAGCTCTTGGTATGATGCTGTCGCACATGGCCGTGCTGTAAGGCTGACGTGCTCTTCAATAATTAAAAAGGGGGAGACTTTAATTTTGAAAAAGGATGCTGGAGGAAGAAGGTGAAAGGAAGCTTTTAGTCAGCTCTAAGGCTAGATTTATTGATTTGGTGATCAATCCCTTTCTCTTTCCTGAATTTAAAGCTAATGGGAGGCTGTGGTCAGGGCTGAGTGGCTTTTAGTTAAGGTTTTTGACTCTTATAAATAATACAACAAATGTCCTAGTAAGTAATAAGAAGTAAGATCCTGGCTCATTCTTCTTAAATAGAACAAATGTGGCAAACAAGACTCAGCTGTAATTTTTGAAGTCATTCATTAGACAAATTGCTCTCCTCTACTTCTTTTACAAGAGAGACATAAACCATTATATTATTTATTCATGAATCATAGCCATTAAGATGATAAATCAAATTATCAGCTTCCTGTCTCTCTTCAGTTTTAATCATTTTTTATAGTTCATGCAATAGAACGACGGCTTCCTTCCTATGAAACAAGAGACCTTCAGAGACCTTTTTATTGTAAACGTACATTTCCTTCCCATTTTTAAGTATATCCCAGTGATTTTCTCCATCAATTTGATCTGCAATAAAATCCCAATAAGGAACTTGTATATTGATTCAAGATAGCTAAGTGAACCATGAACTAAGTGATTTTGGTTAACCTCTGAAATAACTCAGTGCTGTGAAACGCAGTTACAGGGGACTTCTTTCTGCCACCCCACAACGTGTTCAGTAGTAACAGATATTTAATAGAGACAATTATTTAATAGACAAAAAGGTTTCATAAAGAGAAATGTTTGAGAGAAATAGTTAGTAGAAATATTTCATTGAGAAATATTTAATAGAAACATGTAATTGAAATAAACATAAATATTTAATAGACATGTGATAGAAATAGAGATATATTTAATAGAGATAATATCTAATATAAATTGGTAATAGCAAAGTTTTAAAGAGAAATGTTTCGTGGAGAGAATATTAGTGTTTCATAGAGAGAAATGTTTGAGAGAAATACTCAGCAGAAATATTTAATAGAAAAGCATTTAATAGAAATATTCAGTAGAAATAGAAATATTCAATAGAGAAATATTTAATAGTGAAAATATGTCATAGAAATATGTAATAGAAATGTTTAACAGAGAGAGATCTTTAAGAGAAATGTTTAATGGCAATACATGTTTAATAGAAATAGTGGAGATAAATGTTTAATAGGGAGAAATATTTAATAGAGAGGAATATTGAATAGAGAAATACTTAATAGAAATATGTAGTAGAAATAGAATTATTCAGTAGAGAAATAAATACTGGAGAAAATATATAATAGAAGTATGTAACAGAAATGTTTAATAGAAATATTTAATAGTGAGAAATGTTTCATAGAGAGAAATATTTAATACAAATATGTAATATAGAGAACTGGTAGCTCTGCAGTGGTTTTTTTGAAGACATTTAATCTTACTTTTTCTGTGATATTCACACAGCCAGGATGTCTCTGCATCTTCCCATGAGGTAGGAGAGCTAAGGGTGTTTAGAGTGAGCTGAGATGGTTTCCCACATCCTTTCCTCTCTCTCTCTCTCTTTCCACCCGCATCTGTCCACTTCGGCGTCTAAAGTAGCTAGATAAGTCACACGTGATGTGGTGTGGGTGGAGGAGTTGTCCCATCCGAAAGAAATGAACATTGATTTCCATTCCAGACAGTGGCCAACTAGTTTTAAACTTGATCATCCTGGTTAAATACTACTCTCAGGAAGCACCAATGAGGTCAGAGTTCCTGAGGACGGAAGAGCCTCCGTCTGCATCATTAGAAACACTCGTCTGTGCTACGGTGTAAAAATCAATACTTGTTTACTCAACCCTATGAATAATAGAGTTTTCAGTGTAAATATATCATTTATGCATCTGCAATCTATAGCAGGGCTGATGTGAGGTACAATAACTTCCCTCCATCCATTTTAAGAATCCCCAGGGTGTCTGCGGGATGAGTTATCTGGCCCAAATGTGCCCTCAGCCCAGTGGCCCCACAGGCAGCTCCTTATGAACAACCTTCCTGGGGATCCTCACAGGGTTGGAAGAGATGAGTGCCCCAAGGACGTCCTCGCATGGATGTTCCAGCCATTTTATTGCTGGAGAGAATCCCTTGAATGGGGGGTGTATAGGACTGGTCAGAGCGATGTCTGGATCACAAAGCAGAGATCCCATAGCTATCAGAACATAATGAAAAGTGATAGCAGGCTCATTAGCCCATTAAGGTTGTCTGGCCACCAAAAAGGGCCAAAACTGGTGTTCCTGGGAATATTGGGCCCCACCAGTGCAAGGATGTGATGACAAATGACTTACAAGATACAAGGCCAATATCCTTGTGGGGCAGCTGCCACATCCTCACATTCCCACCATGGTGCTGATGCCTTTTTGCCAAAAGCATTGTGCCCTGTAAAATCCAGAACTCTTTGTCTCCATCTTCTCTATTACACTCATGGTGCTTGCATATTAAAATGATGCAGCAGGAAAAACACCGGCCTTGTGTCATGTGCTGTAATCCAACAGCATGAAGACATCACTGGGAATCATAGGATTATTTAGGTTGGAAAAAAACTTCAAGATCATCAAGTCCAACCATTAACCTAACTCTACCTAGAAGTGCCAACTTATGAAAGATTTGAATCCAGCTTCTAAGTAGGAGGCACTACCATCTTCTCTTCCATCTTCTTCTCCTGAGGAAGGTGAGGGTGTTTGGCTTGGACAAGAGGAGACTCAGGGGGTACCTTCTCCCTCTCTCCACTACCCTGAAGGGAGGTGGTACTTAGGTGGGGGGTCAGGTTCTTCTCCCAGGCAACTAGCAACAGGACAAGAGGGCAGGGCCTGAAGTTGCCGGGGGTGGGGGTTAGGTTGGATGTTTGGAAGCCCTTCGTCACCCTTCAGAAAGGGTGACCAGACCATGGAATAGACTGCCCGGGGCAGTGGTGGAGTCCCCATCCCTGAAGACATTTAAGGAAAGACTAGAAGTGGCACTTAGGGCCCTGGTCTAGCTGATGTGGTGATGTTAGGTCATGGGCTGGGCTTGATGATCTTAGAGGTCTTTTCCAGCCTCAATAATTCTGTGATTTTTACAGAATCATCAAATTGTTTGCATTGGAAAAGACCTTTATGATCATCAAGTCTGAACATTAACTCAACTCTACCTAGAAGTGCCAACTTAGGAAAGATTTTAATCCAGGTTCTGGGTAAGAGGCACTACCATCTTCTCTTCCATCTTCTTCTGCACCCTGTTTTTCTTATTTTAATTTTTGGTTCTGTGAGGGGGAGAGCATATCCATTATTTCTTCATCTTGAGAATTGGCTCATCTTGAGCCACTAGCTAAGAGCATCCCAGAGTTTCTCAGTTGAACGGGTTCCTTGCCAGACCTCTGGGTTTGTTAATGGTAAGAGTAGACAACAGCCCATCACTTGTGCTGACACAGAGGGATTTGGTCAGGCAAAAAGCTGAGTTTGTCCTTCGTAGCTGTTCTGGGATTGTATTTCTAGGTCAGGTCTTTATGTGTAGTCACATGAAGTTTCAATTTGGACAAAACACCCAGTAAAAGGTCTTGCTGTTCAAAGCTGTTCTGGTTAGAAAGTTGTCTAATCAAATTTTGTATCCAATTAAAACAAAAAAAAAAAAAGATTGGATTAGCTCTCAAACCGGGACCTTTGCTGTTATTTTTAGTCTACAACTAATGAACCCCTGAAAATAGAGTGTATAATAAAAATACGGTGATTGGTTCTGCTGGGATGGTTGGGAAAATACATTAGCAGATCAGAAAGGGTCATAAATCTTCCATCACAATGTTCCTCATTAAACTAGATAATTTGTAATTGCCTCTGGTGTATTAAACAGTTCATTATTTTGTAGAGGAGCAACACCAAGACAAGAGAATCATGTTGTTTTAATTGATATCCAAAGCCTGAAGAAGAAGAAGAATAAAAAAGGATCAAGCAAATATAGTAATGAAAAATCAATCTGAGCACTGGCTGAGCTGCTGTTCAACTCTTTCAGAGCCATCTGGTACTTCCCATCCTCTGACTGAGGGGAAGAAGGAAAAAATCTCTAGAAAGTCCTGGGGGAGAAGAGGGCAGGGGGAAGGGAACAGTTCCACATAGTCTGATATTATGGTTTTCTCCACCAGCAAAGCTGCAGAATTAGGTAATTTCAGTATGTGGAATTTCTGATGGTTTTAGCACATTAGAAATCACAGAATCATAGAATCATTCAGGTTAGAAAAGACTCTTGGGATCATCGAGTACAACCATCAACCCTGCTCTGCAAAGTTCACCCCTAACACCTATGATTTTATGTTGTCACTACCTTAGAGACTTCAAATGAGCAAAGGGTGCCATAAGCCTGAGGGAAGGGTGTCTGCTGGAGCACCTGAGTGGAAAAATGCAAGAAAGGGGAATTGGGGTGAACCAAGGAGCCCAATGTTGGGATGCAACAGAGACTTTTCTCAGTGACTTCTCATCAGCAGGAGTGGTAATTCTCAACTCTGGTGGTTTTGGCAAGGGTAATCTTTGTGTAGGCTTCAGCCACCCCAGAAATTCCTCATTTTTCAGGAAATCTTTGACCTGGGAAGCTGGAGACTGAGGGCAAGCTGAAGGCTTTTCCTGTCCATCTCTTTACAGCAAAACTATAGGACTTAAACTGGAAGATGTCGGAAATCTTACTGCTGCTGAGGACAGGGCTGGCCAGAGGAACATCCTGTCATTTTTACACTGCTGTCATCTTTCTACTCTCTGAGCCAAATTGTATCTTGGTGTGATGCTGCTGCTGCTGGTATCCTCACACATAGGAATTTGGTGCTGTGCCCAAAGAGAGGGCAAATGTGAAGGGGAAACATGACAATGTTGTACTGGGGAGGAGATACTCCACAGTAGCATTGAGTGGGAGGGTGTGAGGTTGCCTACACCAGCATGATGAGGCACTTGTTGCTTCAATAAGAACACACATGCACAGGTTTATTAAGATGAGCCAAACTAAAAAAGTTCGCTGTCAGAGCAAATTCCTCTTCGAGAGTCCTTAGAAAAAGATACAAACCAGCCTTTTTACTTCTCACACATGAGTAATGCTGGGTTTCTGCTGGATATTCCCTCCTGACAGGATCTTCTGCTACTACATGTATGATCTGTTGGTACAAATTACCTGAGTGGGCAGCAGATTCTTGGCTAGACAAAAACCCAGCAAAGGAATAAAAGGATCTTTTCTTTTGTAAGAGCCAGGTGGGTGCACTGAATACTTTGATACTGTTCTCCACTTAATAGCAAAAGCACAAGTAAATAATCCCTCCCTTTATTGAATTGTGATTCCAGGCAGGGAGGATTATTGAGGAGGGAGGGAAGGGGAAGGATGGAGAGGACCCAAAGTGAAGGAAAGGGAGGAACTGAGGAACTGGAGTCACCTCTTTCCAAGGGCTTCCCAAGCCAAGCATTGTGCTCCAGCTCCCATCTCCCATTCTTCCTCCCCCAGACTATATTTTATCACTGCTTTAATAACCACACACTGTAATCAAGCAGCAATCCCAAAAGCACATTCTGGAACCCTGTTTCTCAAATGTTTGGCCACATTAGGGTGGAAATCATTCCAGAGGAATTCGTTCAACCCTTTATGAGCTAAAAATGGCGCATTTGTTATCACACAAATAACATGTGGCACCAGCAAATGACTATTTTGGAGGCTGAAATCCCAGCAGCAGCTCACCCACCTTCACCTGAGATGTAAGGGGGTAGGAGGGGAGGCAAGAAGACATTCACCTCCCCTCATGTCATGCTGGCACGAGCATCCAAAATTCCTTCCTTTGCTGCATCTGCCAGCTTCAGCTTATCTGTACTTTTAACACTGGACTTTTACACTGACTGATCCAGTCTCTTCTTATAGAGAAGGAGAATATTTGGAAGAAATTCCTCAGGTTGCCCAGGAAGTGTTGCAGCTGTTCCATCCCTGGAAGTGTGGAAGGCCAGGTTGGATGGTGCTCTGGGCAACCTGGTCTAGTGAGAGGTGTCACTGCCCATGGCAGGGGGTTGGAACTGGGTGAGGTCGAAAGTTCCTTCCAACCCAAACCAATATGCGATTCTATGAGTCTGTGTGAATGGGCATACCAAGCTGAGCCAAAAGTCCATCTGGCTAAGTGTCCCATTCCCAATGATGGCACAAGGAAGAACACTAGCTCAGTGGCAGCCCAGTTCAGTACTGGGGGCTTTACTGGTCTTGGAATCAGCATGACTATAATTCTTTTGAATGAGGCTCCAGCTGTATGCTGGTGATTTTACAGTGGTGTCTTCATGTCTAACAGTAAGGAGGTTCATTGTGAACAGCCAACTGCAAATGAGTGCATGGATGAGAGCAGATCTCCACCAAATGATGCTTCATTCATTTGCCAATTACCATCCATTTTTAATGCTGAAAATATACATTAGCAGGCACACAATCTATGTTTTGTCTGAAAGAACAGTAATTTCAAGCAGTATCAGCCCTAACCCCACCGCTAGCTGTTAAATCCTTGCTGAGAGGGAAAGAAAAGAGTCTGTTCCTTTTTTATGGCCCTTAAGTGTAATTGTTTGGGACCCTGATCCTGCAATCCTCCCTCCCACCTACTCATTCCTTCAGAACAATCAGTGTGATTAGGAGCCGCTTACAAGTTTAAGTAACATCAGGCTTATTAGTTTTACCTCCTGCTACTTTGTTAACCCTGTGGGGTTCAAGCAAGCGATCCAAGGGAAGGGCTCCTGTTTAGGGAGTTGCTTCTCTCTGCTATTTTGGCAGCACATTGTGTTGTTTTCCCAGAATGTGTTTAGCTAAAGTAGCACTGAGGAAGGAGCGTGACATGGTCCAGTACCAGACCAGTTTTCTCAGGTCACCAACCGGCCTGGACTCTGACACTGGGCTGAAATATTACTGAAGAAGTGTTTATTTGTGTTGGTTATTTGTACTGCAACAGCGGCTCAATCCTGCAAATCTCTACATGAAAATAAGGAGATGCTCCATGTCCTAAAGAATTTCAAGTCTAAGAATAAAATAGGAAACAATATCTGAAAGTAGGAAGTGGTATCTGAATATAGGAAACTATCATAGAATCACCATGACTGGAAAGGACCTCCAAGATCGTCAAGTCCAGCCCTCATCCCAACATTTCCCCAACTCCTAGACCATGGCCTCAAGTGCTCTAGCTCCTTGTTTTTTAAACACCTCGAGGGATGAGTACTCCATCACCTTCCTGGGCAGCCTCTGCCAGTGCCCAACCTCTCTCTCAGGAAAAAACTTCTTCCTAAGATCCAATCTAAACCTCCCCTAACCCAACTTGAGACCATTTCCCCTCTTCCTATCATTAGTAGTTTGGGAGAAGAAAGCAGCACCAGCCTTGCTACAACCTCCTAAAAGGAGGTAGCTGTAGAGAGCAATAAGGTCCCCTCTTAGCCTCCTCTTCCATAGACTAAATAACCCCAGTTCCCTCAGCCACTCTTCATAGGGCCTGTTTTCCAGCCCTCTCCCCAGCCTTGTTGCCGTTCTCTGGCCCCGCTCCAGCACCTCAGTGTCTTTCTGATACTCTGGTGCCCAAAACTGGACCCGCTACTGAAGGTGCAGTCTCACGAGTGCAGAGCACAGGGGGAATATAGCAACAAATATACAAATATAGGAAATGATATATGAATATAGGAATTGATACATGAATATAGGAGACACTATCTGAATATAGGAATCAGTACATGAATAATAGGAGAGGTGGTAGAGGGGAGTGGGCTCTGCAGTTATGTTGCTAACCAAGTCTGGGATGGAAAATCAAAAGACAGGAAATTCCCAGAGGAGAAGGAGGAGGAGGAGGAGGAGGAGGAGGAGGATAAGCTCCTGCCAAAGACACAACGCATCTGGGAAAGCAGCTGGGGGAGCAGAGTTAGCTGGAGGCAGTTTTTAAGTGCCGTTCTGCTAAACTGCCTCCAGCACAGCCCTGGGGACCATGAAATAACAATGCAATTATGTCCTCAGATCCCTGTGATATTGTTCCAGTATTTTATCGCAATAGTCAGCTCTATCTCTTTCTAAATGGCTGTATCGAGTATTTCTGCTAATTAATTAGGACATGTTTACCCCTGGGTGTGTGGGGGGGCAAATGCTTACAGTGGGGATTTGAAATCTCTTTCTTCAGACAATCTTGCAAACATTTACAAGGAGTAGTGCTGGCCCAAGGGCAAGGAGAATGGAGATAACAGATTGTACTCACTCAGACAGCCTGGAGCAGATTGGATGGGCTGGGATGAATTATGGATGTGGGATTTCCATGAAAAAAAATCCAGCACTGGATTAAGATGGTTTTCCTGGGCTTCAGTGGGAACTCCTCAGGGTAAACCTGCACAAAGACAAACGTGTCAGCCAAACTCAGCCAGGCTGAGCCTTTCTCATCTCAAACCTCACACAAAAAATCCCTCCAAATGAATGTGGCACTCTGAAATGAAGTCTGGATGGGGCTCATTCCAAACATTCCGTTATCTCACTTCCAGTTTATCACTGAATTGTCTGTAATTCCCCCCCAGGGAGACTTTCTAGTATTTAAACAGCTACTACCCTGCATAATTTCTTCCTGTTTTCATAAGAAAGATGAGGAACTGAGAACATTATACAGAAATGCCTCAAGAGTCCAAAGAATAAGATTTTCATGGCATTTTCTGAACTTATTATATTTGCTTGGGATGTGGCAGGAAACAACCTCAAGGTTTGTTGAAGGTTTGTTTTCATGTTTTAATGACTCTACCTTGAAATTATTTTGACTTCACTTAATTCCATCCTCATTTGCACTTCAAAGGGGCTCTGCCAGGCAGATATTAAAAATCTTTAAGTCTCATTTATTTATTTATAGAAATATTTCATACTTGGGTGACCATTGACTTGACAAATCCATTTGACCTAAAACATAACTGAGAAGTTTATTTGCCCTGTTTGCCCTGTTTCTTTGCTCAGAAGAAATTTTTCCCTGGGCTAATCTTGTTTCTGGCTGTACTCTTCCAGCAGGCTGATGGAAACATAAGACCCGAAGAAGGAAGCGGATTCTTAGCAGTGGACATGAAAACCTTTTCACCTGGCATTAGCAACCCAAAGGCCCAGTTCAGTACCAGCGCTTAAGCTATTTGCTGAATCAGGGCCTGGAAGCTGAAAAGAAGGAAGAGGAGGAATGACATGGGTGTTATTCCCACAGAACTTCTCAGAGCATGAAGGGACTATTAGATTATGTGATTTTGATCTGTTAAATTTGCAGGGGATGAAAGTCATGCTCTTTTGCTGGGGTAGCCCCAAAGTGACAGGGCAGTTTACCCATTGAGGGTAAAGGGAACATACAAAACCTGAGTTCTAGAATAGAGTAAACCAGACACTTGGGAAACATCTGTCCCAGCTCAGCATAGAAATGCTGGGAGAAAACATCCCCAACCTGAGAGATTCCTAAAACTGCTGAGATTAACAGCTGTGCATTACTTCGCTCTTCATCTTGAGGATTAAGGGTCAGATGGGGTTCAGCTGCTAAGAATCTTCTGAATATACAGGAAGGCAAGAGACCCCGGAGCCAGATTCTCCGCCAAGCCTGTGAGCAGAGGTTGCTCAGCCCCCTGGCTCAGCACCAGATGAAAGGCTTTCCACCCCATGTTTTATACCAAATGCTCAGATCCATAATTCATCCTGTGACCTTCAGTAGCGCCTTTGTCATATTGTTGACTTACAGATCCATCACAAGCTCAAATGGTCCTTCCATGCTCATTCCCCAAATGACATTTGACTGTAAATGTGCTCTATGGCAGCCATCAGTGGATCACTGACCTCTGCACTAGGACTGCACCAGCCACAGACACCTGGAGTGGAGACGGGAGTGACTTGGTGTGGAGAAGTTAATTTTACATCTAGAACTGCATGTGCCAGTGCCTGCGTGAAACCAGAGATCTGAGAGGGTTTGCAGAAGAAGAGCAGAGAGAAGTACCCAAGGCCAGGAGAGTCTCTGGAGGACAGATCCCAAGTGCTTTGTGTGGAAAGATAAAACAAGGCACAAAGCTACAGCCACAAATGATGATATAGGGGAGCGATGAAAACCTGAATGATGAGGATTTAGAAAGAGGGACACAGAACTGCTGGAGAGTGTCCAGCAGAGGCTGCAAAGAAGATAAGAGGACTGGAGCATCTCTGAGAAGTTGAGGGACCTGGGGCTGTTCAGGTGGAGAAGAGCAGGCTGAGTGGAGATCCGAGCAATGCTGATCCATAGAGTGGAGGTCAGGAGGATGGGGCCAGACTCTTCTAAGTGGTGCCCAGTGACAGGACAAGGGGCAACAGGCATGAACTGGAACATGGGACATTCCACCTGAACATAAGAAGAAACTTTAAGATTGACAGAGCACAGGCTGCCTAGGGAGGTTGTGTAGTCTCTGGTTCCAGAGAGATTGCTAACCTGCCCGGAGGTGACCCTGGGCAAGATGCTGCTCACACAATGGCAGAGACAACCCCATAGCATCAACAACCCCTTCACACAATCATGACTGTGCCTTGGGTGGTTCTCCAGCTGCTGACGATACAGAGGTAACTCCAACTTGCCCACTGCCAGGGACTCACAGGCATTGTGAGGGGAGGATCACCCCCCATTTCTTGTCTTTCTCCTTTTCCTGAGGATCTGGTGTCACCCACAGTCACACGAGACTGTCCCCTACTGCACCTTTGGTCTGTCCTGCTGTGCCTATTCCTAAGTTTGTGTGTGTTTCACAGTTTGTATCTGTGAGAGAATCTGGGCCACAGGGAAAATCAACTCTGACCTCGTTGACATGCACAAGGGTCCACATGCCAGCCCCTCCTTACCTCCTTCTCCCCCTCCTTTTCATTTACAATTGTGAAATAGGAGTTAAAGAAAATAAGGGATCTTTTGATTGGCTTTTCAAACACTGGAAAACAAGAAATTTTCCAGCTTGTCTCCACAGTCGTGAGTGCCTGAAAACATGATCCTTCAGAGAAGGCAGGACCGTCATTTCACATTATCATCTGCCTGTCAGAGCTGTGGCTGTAAGCCAGACGGCAAATGTCATAAAAGGCTGTGGAGATTGCAACACTGCACCAGGAACCTCCACTTGGGAATCAGTGTGTGGAGGAAAGGGGAAGCATGAGACAAAGAAGTCTGGGGATCTCAAAGGATGCATGGTTCTGTCTCTGGGGACGGGAAGTTGGGCACCTCTCCGTGAGGGCAGATGGTGATGTGGGTTTTATCGGTGTCTCACAAAGAGGAATTCTCAACTTGTTATTCCCTGCTGCCAGACTTAACCACTAGCTCCAAAACATTAAAACAAACTCACACAGCAGCTTAACACACGATCAGGGCTCAGCCTATCCACACCGCAGAAAGAAAACGCAGCCGAAACAGTCACTCCTTGTGTGTCAGGACCCAGGTGACTGCTCAATGACAGTTCACCTGCTCAAAATTTCACAACACATAAGCAGAGCTTCCTCCCCAGTTCAAGCCAGTTTATCTCACCTCCTCAACAGGGTGCATTTGTCATCCCCAGTGTACTTTGGACCACTTTGACCATTTTATTCTGGTGGTTTCCTCTGTGAGAAAGAGCATTTACTGACTCGGGACAGTGTGGTTTTGAAAGCCATTCCTTTTACAAGGGTTTTGAAACAAATGATCCATCAGTGAATGGCTACAGGGGAAAAAATAGCTGAGAGCTCACCCTTTGCCCTGAACATACCATCTGGTATCCTTTAAAACGCAGCTTTGGGGCAGCTTACCTAATTCTTGGGAGCAGCGTGAAGTTCACAGCATGCAGAGAAGCATGACCACGGCATCGCCCAGTAAGAACCAACCCTTCATATCTTAACATCTCACTGCTCCAGCCCATCAGCACAGACTGGAGTTTTCTTAAACAGAACCAATGCTACAATCCCACTTTTAAAACAAAAATGAGAATGAATGCTTTTATTTCCCGGTTGGGTATTGAGTAGCCGATGGAAAAACAGGAGGTACAATAAAGACACAGTTATTGTTCCTCTGGATTGATTGTTTGTGGCATGCAGAGCCCCTCTGGGTGCGATAAAGTTTCCTGGCTCTGATGCCTGTCACATTCCAAAATCTGCCCTATTGTCCCTGAAAAAGTACTAAATAGGACAATTTCAGGTTTTTTTTGTGGTCTTTTATGCCAAAATAAAGGCTAAGGCAGGCAATTATGCCCAATTTTGCCACTGAAACACAAGAGAAATGTTGACAAGTGGGAGGGAGTTCCGCGAGGGGCCAATGGCATAACTGGGGTAGGGGTCAGAGCACAGGGTGTGCGAACGGAGGGTGTGGACATTCTATTTTTGAGGTAGGAAAGAGGGATCTCCCGGCACTTTCCAGCCACCCAGAGCCAGCAGATAATTCCCAGAAGTACTCAGCAGCAGTGACACATCACAGCAAGGGAAAGTCTGAAGAGATGCAAAGAATAAGAGCAGTGTTCACAGAAAGATAGAGGCTGGAAAAGCCCTCTGAGCTTATCCAGCCCATGACCTAACATCACCACATCAGCCATAGCAGGACACTAAGGGCCACAGCCAGGCTGTCCTTACTCCACCACTGCCCTGGGCAGTCCATTCCAGGGTCTGACCACCCTTTCCATGAGGAAGGGCTTCCTAACATCCAACCTAACCCTCCCCGGGCAGCTTCAGGCCCTGACCTCTCATCCTGGCACTAGTTGCCTCAGACTAGAATAGTTGCCTCAGCCTGACCCCCACCTGACTACAACCTCCCTTCAGGGACTTGTGGAGAGTGATAAGGTTCCCCCTGAGTCTCCTCCAGGCTAAACAACCCTCAGCCTCTCCAGCCTTTCCTTCCAGTCCCTCCCAAGCCTCACTGCTTCTCTGGACCTGCTCCAGCCCTTCAATCTCTTTCTTGAAGTGAGGGGCCCAGAACTGCCCCCAGTACTCGAGAGTGGGCTTCCCCAGTGCCCAGTACAGGGGGAGAATTACATTCCTACTCCGCTGGTCACACTACTGCTGATCCAAGGCAGGATGCCATAGGCCTTTGGTGCCACCTGGGCACCCTGCTGGCTCCTGTTCAGCCAGTTGTCACCCAGTACTGCCAGGTCCCTCCTTTCCAGGTTGCTCTCCAGCCACTTATCCCCCAATCTGTAGCTGCAGGAGTTCTTGTGGCCAAAGTGTAGGACCTTGCCCTTGGCCCTGTTAAACCTCATTCTGTTGGCCTCTGCTCATTAACCCAGCCCATCCAGATCTCTCTGCAGCATCTTCCTTCCCTCCAGCAGATCGACACTCCCCCCCAACTTGGTGTCACCTGCAAATTTAATAAGGGTAGACTCGATCCCCTCCTACCTGCAGCTCTTTTTGCAACTTTCAGCATGTGGACACACACAGAGGAAGAGTTACCTTTGCCTGGAGGAGGGGGAAGCTGTCCATGCCAATAAATATTTGTTCAGAAACTCTTCAACCTTTCTGCCTACGGGGTTACATTTATCACACTCCAGGCAATGCGAACATCCAGGTTGGCTGGTAACATTATTGATGAAAAGTGCTGTTGCAGACTCAGTTTGGTATCTGAAGTCAGATATTATCAGCATGTGTTTGCTCATTAATTAGGGTTTCTAACTAGGAGGTTGCTCAGGAAGAAGGGTCATGCTCTGGGAACTCCTGCTCTCACTGCTAGCAGCCCAGGACACAGCAGCAGCTGCCCATGGTGAGGCTTTCAAGCATGGAGAAGCAAAGGTGAGCTCAACTGCAGCTGGGAGGAGACGATCGAATATACCTTCAGTAAATTTGCAGATGACATGAAATAAAGTGGGAGCACCAATCTGCTTCAGCGTAGGGAGGTGCTGCAGAGGGATTTGGACAAGCTTGAACGATGGGCTGAGTGAGGCTAATGGGATGATGTTTCACAAAGCCAAGTGCTGGGTCATGCACTTTGGTCATAACAACCCCTAGCAGCTACAGGCTCGGGGAGGAGTGGCAGCAGAGCTGCCTGGTGGAAAAGGACCTGGGGGTGCTGGTTGACAGCCAGCTGAACAGGAGCCAGCAGGGTGCCAAGGTGGCCAAGAAGGCCACTAGAATCCTGGCCTGAATCAGGAATGGGGTAACCAGCAGGAGTAGGAAGGTGACGGTGCCCCTGTGCTCTGCACTCGTGAGACTGTACCTTCAGTAGCGGGTCCAGTTTTGGGCACCAGAGTATCAGAAAGACACTGAGGTGCTGGAGCGGGGCCAGAGAACAGCAACAAGGCTGGGGAGAGGGCTGGAAAACAGGCCCTATGAAGAGTGGCTGAGGGAACTGGGGTTATTTAGTCTATGGAAGAGGAGGCTAAGAGGGGACCTTATTGCTCTCTACAACTACCTCCTTTTAGGAGGTTGTAGCAAGGCTGGTGCTGCTTTCTTCTCCCAAACTACTAATGATAGGAAGAGGGGAAATGGTCTCAAGTTGGGTTAGGGGAGGTTTAGATTGGATCTTAGGAAGAAGTTTTTTCCTGAGAGAGAGGTTGGGCACTGGCAGAGGCTGCCCAGGAAGGTGATGGAGTACTCATCCCTCGAGGTGTTTAAAAAACAAGGAGCTAGAGCACTTGAGGCTAGGTGTTAAGAAGATTTTGGGATGAGGGCTGGACTTGATACTGGAGGTCCTTTCCAGCCATGATGATTCTAATTTTTTTTTCTCATTTACCAGGCCAGAAGCTCCCGTTTCTCCAGGAATTGCAGCAGCTGCCTAACTTGAAACAAACTGTGAAGTCAGTCTAAATTTTTCACGGTGTTTTATTAAATTTTGAGGGAGCAGATTAACCAAGTTCTCATGCCGTCATGGGATTAGCCTTTTCGTTCTGGCAGGAGCCATTTTTACAAATAAATCAGTAATAATATTTTGGTTTCATGCTGTAACGCCTGGGGCCGGCTCCTGCTGCTATTTTTCCCCAGTTGCTTCAGAAACGGTGGAATATGACCTTCAAAAGTGCAAATTGGTGCCCAGT
Source organism: Rhinopomastus cyanomelas (assembly GCA_013400115.1). Classification (NCBI taxonomy): domain Eukaryota; kingdom Metazoa; phylum Chordata; class Aves; order Bucerotiformes; family Rhinopomastidae; genus Rhinopomastus; species Rhinopomastus cyanomelas. The sequence goes on from VXBP01008639.1 coordinate 229,514, forward strand.
CACAAGAGGAAGGGCGCCAGTGTGGAGGATGCAGCACTGGCATGCGCTCAGCATCACCCGCACCCGCATTTCTGCTGAGTTTAACAGAATGATCTGTGTATGTGAGTGCTTGCAGGCACAGTGCCGTAGCTGGAAGGAGCAGGGCAGGGAAATGATGTTGTGAATTTAGTCCTCCTTGCCATGAGGTGCCAAGAATGTGAATCATGGAATCAGAGAGAATCATGAAATGGGTTGAGTTGGGTTGGTAGAAACCTTCAAAGCTCACCTAGTCCAACAGCCCTGTGGTGAGCAGGGTTATCTTCCAGTACAAAAAGGACACTGAGTGGTTGGAGTGGGGCCAAAAAAGGGTGACAAGGTTGGGGAAGGGTCTAGTGAAACAAACCTTGTGAGGAGCAGCTGAGGGAGCTGGGGCTGCTTAGTCTGGAGGTGGCTAAGGGGAGACCTTATTGCTGTCTGCAGCTGCTTGCCAGGAGGTTAGAAAGGAGTGGTCTCTTCTCCCAGCGAACAAAGGACAGGACAAGAAGAAATGGCCTTAAGCTACCTCAGAGGAAGGTCGGGTTGGCCCTGAGGAGAAAATTCTTCCTGGAAAGGGTCCTCAGGTCTTGGAACAGGCTGCCCGGGGAGGGGGTTGAATCGCCATCCTTGGCCGTGATTCAGAGCCGTGGAGCATTGGAGCTCTGGATCTCGGGAGCAGGGCGGGTTCAGGGTGAATGAGTCAGAGGCAGACTAGACCCGAGAGGCCAGTGCGCCACAAGAGGCCGTCACGCCTGGGCCGCAGCGGCACGGCGACTGTCTACTCTTCCCCTCGATGCCCAGGGCGCGGCCGCTCCTCCCGTGACCTCTCGCGCGGGGAGGGGCTGGGCCCGCCTGACGCAGTTTCCGCTTCCGCCCGGTGTCGCGGTGCCGGAGGTGCTGCGGGGCCGCTGCCTCCTCCCGCGTTGCTGCCGGCCCGAGCCGCTCCCGTGCAGGTACCGACCGCGCCGATGGGGGTAGGGAGGGGGGAAGAGAGGAGAGGACCAGGGACGGGGGCGGGAAGGGGGTGGGAAAGAGAGAGAGGAGGGAGCAGGTCTCATCGCAACCGCCCCAGGGGACCACCAGGCCCAGCCGCCCTTCCCATCACCCCCCTTCCCTATCACCTCTTTTTCCATCCCTCCCTTCCACATCACCTCCTTTTTCCTCATCACCCCCTTTCCCCATCATCCCTTTCTCTTTTACCCCCTCTCCTTTCAACCCTTTTCCGATCAACCCCTTTCTCATCACCCCTTTTCCCCATCTCCCTTTTACCCCATTACCTTTTTCCGTATTATTTCCTTTCCCCATCAGCCCGTTCCCCCATCGTTCCTTTTCCCACCAGCCCCTTCCTCATCGTCCCTTCCCCATCAGACTTCCCCGGGAGTCTCTGGCCTCAGTGGAGCAGCTGGAGCCCACTCGGGTCCCTTTGTTGGGGGTTGAGGGCAGCCCATGGGCTGCTGCCACTTTGGGTTCCATGGGATTGGGTTTTCTGATGTCTGCCCGGCAGAGGGGGTTTGTTTGCAGTGGTTTGCTGCTGTGTCCTGGCTGGGGAAAATGTTTTGTTGGGTTCTAACAGCCCATGGCGGGGAGGGGGGGTTGGGACTAGATGAGCTTTAAGGTTCATTCAAACTGTTCTATGGTTCTGTGCTCTAGATAGATACATGTGGATCACACAGGAGTGGCTGCCGAACTCAGACAAAGGGTCTTCACTAAAGAAGGTCTCAGGCAATTTGATTTCTTGGAGTTTATAATAAGTTGATTTGTTTTTTCAATTGTTAACAAATCCAAGTTAGCTCACTTCCTGCGAAAATCAGCACTGGGGGAGCATCTAATCAGTGGTCCATGAGGTCAGGAGGATTGGACCAGGCTGTTATTGTTAGTGCCCAGTGATGGGAGAAGGGGTGATGGACACAAACTGTTTCAGCTAAACATAGGGAAAAACTTTGTCACTGTGAGGCTGATGGATCCCTGAAACAGGCTGCCCAGAGAGGCTATGGAGTCTCCGGCATTGGAGAGATTCCAAACCCGGCTGGACATGTTCCTATGGGATCTGCTTTAAGTGAACCTGCTCTAGTAGGGGGTTGGACTAGATGATCTCAAGAGGTTCTGTCCAACCTTCTTGTTCTGTGATTCACTGTGTGGTGTCAAAGGCTGCATTGCTAGGATGAGAACTATTTACCTGACAGGTTTCCTCTGAGAGACAGCTTGTTTCTAGGTGAATTCTATAGAAAACAGTGTTGATCTGGTGCTTTTCAACCTCTTTGTCAGTAGATGTAGGTTCTGGTTTTTCTTAAAGCAAAACTGACACACCCTGAAACTGTCCTCCCCAAGACCTGTGGAGAGAGACTGGTGACTGATGTAAAACTTTGTGATAAATGTGAGGTCAGTCCTAGAAAGCCCTTCTGATAGTCCTGGAATTTGAGTTCATCCAAGTATGTTTCACCAATGCCAGCTCAAGATATGAAGGATGCTGCTTGTATCCCAGCAGTGAGAGCAGTTGCTCTAGGAAGGAGCCTCTCTTAGGTTTATTCAGCCCCACTGAGGCTAGAACTGGAGTAGGACACACAGTCATAGCTGTGCAAGGTCAGCTTTAGTTACCCTGAGCTACTGAACTAATGCATTTTTTTTGTCAGATTCACGGGGAAGGATGGTGTGGACAGGAGCAGTCCTTGGTGCTGTGGAGACTCACTGTTCTCCACTGGTTTTCTGCCACAGCTGGTACACAAACAGGGTTTGGAACCATCTGCTTGTGACATGGTGACCATCTGAAGGCATTAGGTCTAGTCTTGGTGAGGAGGCAGCTGTGAGACCAACTGTCCTGTCATGGGTAGGAAGCTGGAACAGATGACAGTCCCATGCAGCTTTTGATTGTACAGGTCTTGGAAATGGATAAAACCCCTATTTGAAAGAATTTCTGTTTCCTGGGAGCTGATAATTTATAGCAAATACAACATTTTGCTTGTCAAGTCTTAGTTTTCACATTTTCAGGGCAGATTTAATTAAAAATCTGTCCTGTCAGTCAACAGACACGGAAAGGGGCAGGGAGATCAGCAAGTCTCACGTAGCTCCTAACGATGTCCCTGCTGGTTTTTCCCCTTTGGTCTATTTACCAGTTGCCTTTATCACCCCATGAACAACCCCGCAGGCCGGATGAACTGCTGCCATGGTTCGTAAAGCATGAAAGCTGGGACAAGGCCAGCTCTAAGATGTTGATGCTTGATGCCTGAAGGTAGAAGCTGCAGAAATTAGCATATTTTGGAAAACATTGAGGAGCTGTCAAAAGATTTGGTCTCTCCTTCCATTTTCTCTGTGCAGCTATGTTGGGTAGTTACACTTTATGTGGGCAGGAATCTTGTTGTGGATGAGGTTATGCTGGTAAGCATTAGTCATGTTCCAGCGACAGAAGAACCTCATTGCTGGTAGAGCCGTGCCACCCAGTGGAGACGCAGCAGAGCCTGTGGCATCTCGGGAGGGGTTTTTTGAGTGGGGGGTTGAAAGATGATGTTAGAGAAGGAACTAAATCTGGCACGTCAAGTGTGTGATATGTCGTACGACTCAGAAAAGATGTGATGCTTAGGTTTGAATGAAAAAAAATTGGCTTGGACAGCTCTTTCCAATGAAGGGCCCTGAAGGACTGGTGATAGACAGAAGCCAGCAAAGGCAAGAGCATGGGAAAAGCTGCTGCTATATCCATCAGGTTCAGCTGGGATAGATCAGATGGGTTTAGAGCTTGAAAACCACCACAGAGCTGCTTTCAGGCAGAAGCTGTTTGGTCAAACAGATTTATTGTGCCACATGTAGCGCCAGGCTTCCAGAAGTGAGGTTTGCACAAGCCTCTCTGGAAATCACTGGTTGGTCTCGAATGCTGATGGTGGATCCGCTGCTGGGTTGGAGGAGTCGAACTGTGGTCTGAAGATCTTTCTGTGTATGATTTCTGAACAGGTGCAGTTGAAGCTCTTTGTTCCCTCTTATCACTCTTCAGGATAAAGAGTGAGATTCTGCTCCTAGATGCTTTTTTTTGCAGCCCTGGGCCATCTCACTCTTTCCCTGCCTTTAGTTCTGCACTTTGCGTAATTTGTGTGTTAGAGGTGGCTGAGAAATGATGCCCAGACCAGGTGATGTGGAGCTGGCAGGCTCTGGGAAGCACGGGGGATGTTTCCAGTAGCACTGGCCTTGGGAAAACAAAGGAAATCTCTCACAGCACAGTGAATGTGAGCAGGACTCCAATGTGAACACTGCCAGCACTGTAGCTGTTCTGCTCCCTGCCAAATCACTCCAACTCCTGAACCCTCCTTCTCCCACTTGCTCTTTCTTCCCCCCCAACTCCAGGAAGGAATAATTAGAAACAGAGTTGAAATGTGGCAAAGCGGACGTCTGTTACATGAATCAACTTTTCTCTGCTCCTGTTGGTGCTTGTGCAGCTCTTCTAGAGAAGCTTCAACACAAAATCAGAGTCCATCTGTTAACTCCACCAACTGGAAAAAATCCAGTCAAGGAACCATTCAGAACCTTTCTCTAAATCCTTGAGTCCATGTGTGCCCAGTGGGGACTCTAAAAGGGAATTATGTGAAGTTCTTCTGTCTCCTTGTTGGGTTAACAGTCTGACTCAATGGTTGTAAAGGTGTCTTCCAATCCAGACGGTTCTGTGACAGTGTCTCGGAGCTTGTTGGTGCCCTGGGCTGCACTCTAACAAATCTAATTTAATTGAAATTAGATTTAGAAACAAATCTAAATTGATTGAAATTCTTCATATCAGCATCAGACAACTGGAATGGAACACAGATTTCAGTACAGACCAGTTCATACTTTGTCTGAATGTGACTTAACGATGGTTTCTATTTCTCTTTTACTAAGTGAAGGTGGCAACACCCAGATTAAATGTGTGTTTAAAGCCAGGCCCTGACATGGGCCATCCTGTCTGCAAGAGGATCCTTGACATGGTTGGCATTGTTTCTGTTATCCCACATGCTGCCAACAAATGTTGCTTTACTCTGCCTGCCAAAGCGAAGAAGCCACTAAATCTCACTATAAGTGATCTTTAACTTCTTTTTCCCCATTCATAAGTCACGCAGCAGAATTGTTTCCTTCGTTTTTGTGACACAGAAACATTCTAAAATTATCTTCTGGCAGCTATTGAGGATGTTTGCTGAGATGCTGGAAGCCTTGACTTGAATTTACTCTTTTTGGTCACTTTTCTGACAGATAATGGTATTTTCTTCTGAGTTCTTCAGGTCTTTTTCCTCCCTTCTGACTTGTTCTGTGGGTTTTTTTAATCTGGTTGGTCTGTGTTTCACTTGTTTCACTCATCCCACCTCTCCATGTTCTTAAAGGAAAGATCATCCTCTTGTTCTGGTGTTGCTTTTTGCTAACCTGGGGGGGATTTCTGCATTGATGTAAAACCTTATTTTTAATTTACTTGTGTCTCTATTAATCATTGATTTCCTGTATTTTGTGGGTTGCATTAAATAGCTTCTGTGTCTGTATAGGCCACAGAAAAGCACATCACTACTGATTAGTGTTGAGCAGAGCTCCTTGTAAAAACTAATGAATTCTTAAAAGGTTTATTTAAATTATTAGTTGTTTCTTAAAAGGCTAATTTAAATCATTAGGCGTTTCTTAAAGAATTAATCCAAATTATTGTTTCTTCAAGATTTTATTTAAATTATTAGGAGTTTCTTAAAGGTTTTACTTGAATTATTATGTATTTCTTAAGGGGGTTATTCTTGAAAGTGTAATTTAAATTATTAGGCTTTTCTTAAAGGTTTTATTTAAAACATTCAGTATTTCTGAAGAGGTTTATTTAAATTATTGTGTATTTCTTAAAGGTTTTCTTTAAATTATTAGGTGTTTCTCAAAGGGTTTATTTAAATTATTAGGTGTAGCTCATGTTTCCTTGGGGGTCTGGGTTGTTCAGTGTGGTCATAAATCGCTTGGGAAATGAGATTAGCGGTGCCTTGTCAACTTGAAGCCATTCAGGAACGTAAGGGTCAGGTAATAAAATGGGACGTATAATTCACTGTTGATAAATATGGTGTAATTCAGAGTAGATAAATGTAGAGCAGAGCATGGAATTTCATCTAGGAAATGATGGGCTGACCTTTACTGTAGAGGGATGAAATATTGCCTCAAAAGAGCTGGTTCCATAGGAATCAGACACCAGGTGAAACATGAAGTATTAGGAAGGAAATAGAAGACAAACCAGAACATAGTTGCACAACTGTATGAATCCATGGTTACTCCACACCTTGACTTTCCCGTGATTCGTTGTTGTCAATCATCTCACAAGATACAAAAGAATTGGAAGAGCCTCATGGATAAGCACTGAGAATAATCAAAGGTGGGGAATAGCTGCTGCCAAAGGCCAATGAAATCAGCTACAGCTCAGCCTAGAGAAACAGCAGCTGAAGGAGAAAGGTTTAAATATCTAGAATAATGATCAGCACGGGCAGGAGGTGACCACATTCTGCATTAAAAGTTGAGTCTTTAACATCAAGGCCAGGTTGTCTGGGGCCCTGAGTAACCTGATCTAGTGAAGGTGTTACTGCCTATGCAGGGAGGTTGGAACTGGAACTAGGTGATGTTTAAGGTTCCTTCCAACCCAGACCATCTTATGATTCTATGATCGACAAGGAAAATTAAGGATTGGATTTCACAGGGAGTGATCTGGGCACTAGGATTTGGACTCTCGATATTTTGCATTTTTTCTCCCCTTTTGTTCCTCTCTGTCTCCTGCAGTCTCCCCTGAAACGTGGCTGCAGTGGGGCACATCCACCTATTTCACCTCCTCCTAGCTCCAGATTTTAACAGCTCTGCGCCTCTTGTCAGCATTTGCTGTCCTTCCAGTGGAATGTTGCATACAGCTGATAACCATTGGCAAAGCCAGCCAGGGTTCACGGTGGTGAAGCTCTGGAAAGCTCTAAGTGCAGTAGTTGCCTTCGTGTAAAAACAGCACAGGATTTGCTGGTCCCTATTTCTAATGCTTCTTGTTAGCATTGAGTGGTTAGGCGGTAGATACACATTAATGAGGCCTTTGCCACATCTGCATTGAGTAGAGGCTGGCTGGAGTAAATAAGAGCATCCACTACCTCCAGTAGGTTCCCTAGCAGTGTTGAAGGTCAGGGTGGATGGGGCTCTGGGCAACTCAGTCTGGTGAGAAGTGTCCCTGCCCATGGCAGGGGTTTGGAACTGAGTGAGCTCTGAGATCTCTTCCAACCTCAACTATTCAGTGATTCTATGAAATAATTAGAGGATAAAGCATCAGCAAACTAGATGTTTTGTTTTTGACAATAAGCTCTGTATGGGCATTTCACTATGTTGTGGTTTAGGTGCTTTAACTTCATCAGAACTTCCCTGAGTCCCACTTTAGAAAAGATCTGGAATACTTTTACTGTCTGAGTATGCTGCCTGCTCAGTTTGAAGATGTGAACTGGTTTTGCTTAGTGTAACGTGTCCCATTTACGTTACATGTTGGTCCTGTCAGTGGTGATGTGGGTAGAGGCTGAGGAAGAGTTTCCTCTTCATGAGAACTTTGTCAAGAGAGTAGTGTTTGGGCAGAGCGTATCTGTACAGGCCAGAATCCTTCAAACAAAGCCACTGCCAAGAGGTGCTGCTGCTTCAACGCTTAGTGTGGTTTGAATGAGACAAATGTAGAGTTGTATCTCCTGAATTCTGCTTGAAAGACTTTTTTTTTTATTGTTTTCAACAAATTTCACTTTATTCTTACCTTACTTTTCAGCAAAATGTCTGGAACTGATGATTTTTCGGTAAGTAACAGTTTTTCTTTCCTGAAGCTCAGCCAGTTGTGTTACTTCATTCTAAAAGTTGGCATACTTTTTCCAGAAGAACTTACAGTTGAGAGGCAATTTCTCCTCTACCGCAGTTGTGCCATGTTTTCCCTTTGGGTCGATATTAGCAATCTGTGGACTAAACACAGGAAAAATTTAGGAAAACCTTTCTGAATTTTTTTTGTTTCAAATTGTTTGTTGCTCCATGTGTAGGTTGCCTTTTCATAGAATCATAGAAATTGTTGGTTTCCTAACTGTGGCCTGTCAGAATGTCTCCTGTGCTTTAGTGATAAGAGCTGCACAAAAATGAATGTAAAGCGTCGCTGTGCAGCAACAAAGAGCTCTTCTCTTCCTCTCGTTTTGGCAACCCAGTTGTAGCAGATGAAAGTCTGCGTCTCATAAGTCCTGGAGGCACTTTACATTCTCACTGATGCTTTATTTTTTAGTTGGCAGATGCTTTACCAGATCAGTCACCTGCTAAAACTTCCAAAGTGAGCAGTACAAAACCCGGTCAGCAGCCTGGTCAGCCACCACAGGCTTGGCCGGCTTCAAACCCTTGGAACAACCCGAGTGCTCCCCCGACGGCGCCAGCTGGACTGCCACCCAATACATCCGCTTCCAGCGTGCCATTCGGACCTCCACCAACAGCGATGTATCCTTCAATGCCCCCCGGACCGCCTGCTCCATTTCCTCCTCCTCCTACTGGACCCTCTTGCCCACCTCCTGCTGGGCCATATCCACCCCCAACTGTGCCAGGTCCTGTCCCACCAGGGCAATATCCTCCACCAAATATGCCCTTTCCAGAGCTTCCAAGACCTTATGGTGGTCCAACAGAGCCGGCTGCACCTCCTGCTCCTGTTGGACCATGGGGATCCATGCCCTCTGGAGCATGGGCACCAACAATGGGAGGGCAGTATCCTGCACCCAGCATGCCATATCCACCCCCAGGGCCATATTCCGCTCCTACCCAGACTCCAGGGGCTGCACCAACAGTACCATGGGGTACAGTTCCACCGGGAACATGGGGACCTTCACCGCCAGGGCCATTTCCTCCACCCACAGGATCATATCCAGCTCCAGGACTATATCCTACGCCCCCTAATCCTTTTCAAGTGCCGTCTGGTCCTGCTGGTGCTCTGTCAATGCCTGGTGGTCCCCATGTGAGTATTTGATTTTGGTCTGAAATGAATCTAGAAACATTTTCTGAAGCATGGACATTCAGTAGTGCAAAGCCTAGTAGGGTGGGCGAGGAATTTCAGCAGTGCTCTTATTTCTGTAGTCAGTGGAGTAAGACTCAACTTCTTAAATGCTTAGCTACTTGTAACAGGATGGTAAAATTATGTCACCTTGGAGCATGTCTAAGCATCACGATACAGAGGGCTTATTTATTCCCTGAAAGGGTTTTCCAGGCCTGGCCCAGGCTGCCCAGAGCAGTGGTGGAGTCTCAAACCTGGAGGGTTTTGAAAAGCCATGGAGTTGTGGGGTGAGGGACAAGGGTTAGTGGGGACCTGGCAGTGCTGGCAGAATGGTTGGACTTGATTTTAGAGGTCTCTACAACCTAAACAATTCTCTAATTAGAATAATAGGATCACAATGTTTGGGTTGACAAAGTCCTTTAAGATCACGGAGTCAAACCATAAACCGAGCTGTCCCAAGGCCACTGCTAAACCCTGTCCCTGAGCTCCAGATCTCCACAACTGGGAAACATGGCCAGGGACAATGATTCAACCCCCTCCCTGGGCAGCCTGTTCCAAGGCCTGAGGACCCTTTCCAGGAAGAAGTTTTTCCTGAGGGCCAATCTAACCTTCACCTGGTGCAGCCTGAGGCCATTTCCTCTTGTCCTGTCCCTTGTTCCTTGTGAAATGAGACCAACCTCCACCTCTCTCCACCGTTCTTTCAGGTAGTTCTGGACAGTGAGGTCTCCCCTCAGCCTCCCTTTTTTCAGCCTAATGAGCCCCAGCTCCCTCAGCCACTTCCAGCAAGGTTTGTTCTCCAGAAGGACGAACTTCCTTTTGTTGGAACAGAAGGGTCTTAGAAAGGCAACAGCCCTTCTCTGGCCCCACTCCAGTCCCTCAGTGTCCTCCTTGTATTGAGGTGCCCAAAACTGAATCCAGTTCTCCAGGTGTTGCCTGACCAGTGCCCAGTACATGAGGCAGTCACTTTCCTACTCCCAGCCATACTATTTCTGGTAGAAGCCTGGCTGCCTCTGAACTTGTTTTTAATGAGACTTTTTTATTTCTGTGACTGAATTGCTTTGTGAAAGGCTTGACCTGACCCGTGAATTGTTCTCTTGCAGCCTTACCGCTGAATTAATCCTGGGCAGCAGAATACTGTAGCTTTCCACCTTCATCCACTACTTACAGAGATTCTTACAGTTTTTGTTTCAGTAATTTTCGGGGCTATGAAGAATACTTGCCTCTTGTTCTGTGCATTTGAGGTATGAAGGAGCTGTTCACATACATTTACTTTGCTCGTATGCTGGCCTAACTCTTTGGTTTAACACCGTGAATCACGAAGAGCAGAAGTCAAGCTTCACATCTGCGCTTGTGACATTGGCCAAGGAATTCCTTGGGGAAAAAAAAACCGGCGGTTGCCGACTAAGGATTGTAAAGAATCAGGCCCCAGGGCTTCACAAGTTAATTCTTCAGATTTCCACGAATGCTTTAAGTCTTGTCACCAGACTTGTGCTGGTTGCTGACTAGATGGAGAAGTCACATTTTTGTCTACTTTCAGGTTTATTCTAAAATGCCAATAAAATACAAAAAAAGTGTTTCAAGATAATTTTTTGGGGGTGGGGGGAAGTCAAGAAATCTTAATTTTTGACCGTGCTACAGTAATTCAGACTGAAAAGAGATGGAGCATGTGAACTCGAAGGTTTTCTCAGCATTTTGTATATAACTCAAATTTGCTTGGTCCTGGGATTGCGGAAGAGAAGATGGGCGTTGGAAATCCTCGCTCTGATGTGGCCACATGCTGTTGGTATTCACAAATGGGCATTTCTGTGCCAATGAAATCACCTGGACATGCAGTTTACTCTACATCGACAAATATGAAGGGGTTTTTTTGTGCATGCAGATGTGGATGTCATTTGGCCAGTTCTCACCCTGTGGTGGCTGGACGTTCAGCTTGCTCTGTGTATAAAGAGAAACTGGTTCCCACTTAGATAAGGTACTTCCCAGTTGTTAACCCCGGGTTCTAGGCATTTCAAATTTGATGGTGCTGCTGGGTTGTGTAAACTCAACAGACTTTTCAGAGTCACTAGAAACTGAACTTGAGTGTAAAAGATCAAAAAAACCCCCCCAAACCCAATATGATGATTCCCTTCCCAGTGGTTTCTGGCAGGTCCTTTAGTTCTGTCATCTGCAGTGATCCTTCTTGACCTGGCTGATAACGAGGTCTCATCAGCTTGCTGTGATGAGTGTGATGAGAAGAAGTCCTCCGCTCTCACCAGAGTACCTCACCATGCGGGTGTAACTTGGGAGTCACTGAAGGTCTTGAAGCCTGTGCACTGCTCTGCCGCCGTCCCTTCTCCGACAGGGCACTGCACTGACGTTCCCTAGTGTTGCCGCATTACCTGTGCGAGGGCTTTGCTGTGATGTTGCTCTGGCATTACCCACCCACACTGAGGCACGGAGGGGTTCTGACACCTCTTGGGGTTCTCTGCAGCCTGGCTGTGACCATGGTTGGTTTGTCTCACCCTCACTTAGCTCTGTGGGTGGAATTAGAACAAAGTTTAATCGGGCAGCTCTTTAGGGAGTCTTTGTATCACAGAACTGTGAAAGCAACTTAATTCCTTTCCAGTAGCTTTCTGGTGGCTTCCTGCATGCAGCTTCAAAACAAACAGGGTGACATGCTGGTGGTAGTTTGAGCCTTTATGGCAAAGCTCTGCAGAGTCTTTACAGAAGAAAATGCTTAGCTAAGCTGTGGCTGTTCTAATCAAAGGTCAGGAAAAGCAGTAGCAAAGACAGGTGGATGTTTAAGCGCAAGAAAAACTCAACATTGCAATTTACAGCCATCTGTTAAAACAGGAACCAGAAGTGCAAGTCCTCAGTGACCTTAAAAAAGCCCCAGTTGCTCCCCCAAACAGATTTAGTTCTTGGCAACAGTAATTGGCAATTAACCCAAGAGAACATTGACTGCATCTGCTCAAGTGCTTGTTGGGTTCTGGGTATCTGCAGCCTCAGATTATCAAATCAATATAGTTTTTTAAAAAAACCCACTTAACTCCAAATGAATGGATCGTGCAGCAGCAACACTCCAGTTTGGAATCACGCTGGGAATGGGAGGAGGAAGGAAAAGGGTCAACCAAACATGGCAAGTGATGATTTTGGGGTGGGGGGCATCGTAACAACTAGAACTTCTAAGTTCTTCCTGAAATAGAAGGCAGGATATATTACCGGAACATTTAGACTAAAGATTCAGTATATATGGGATGTTTTTTCAATGTATATTTGTATTTCTTGAGGTCATGAAAACTGTTCTCATATAACCCCTTCGTTTTTGTGAGCCAAGTTCTTTGCCTAGCAGTGAAAAGGGTATTCCTGTTAATCTAGTGTGTTAAGAAAAAAAGCAAAACTCAAGTTGTCACTATATACCGTGTAGTAACTTTATCACATGTTCTGTCAAGTGTGAGCAACTTCTGGCCTTGAAGCTTTTGCAATGGAATTTGTACGTTTTCTCCGCATCGTTTGAGTTCAATCGCTGAGAAGTTCTGTTTTGACTTGTGCTTTCGGGATCGACATAACCGCGTTTGTTTACAAGATGGATTCTAAGCAATCACATTCTTTCGGAAGTATAGACTTCTCTCTCTCACCTGCTGCTGTATTTTCTTTAGGATGAAACAGATATCGCTGTACGATAGTGAGGAGCTATAAATACAGGATTTGATATTTTTTTGGAAAAAGAAAAATCCAAACAAAAACAACGCTGTCACTTTTGTATAAGATTAGACATTAAACGTATTTTCAAGACCGTCGTGTTCACTGTTTTTCAATCAGCTGCTTTTGACGTGCTTGTGTAGACGTTTGCCTTGAATGAATAGTGAAACTAGGACATCGTGGATTTGCAAAGACTGAATATAAAATCACAATGACTTGACTTCTGTGAGTGGTTTTTCCTCTTCCTTTTGTGATTTGAGTTGGTTGGTTTTTTTTCCCCAGTGTGAGGTCTGTTAAATGCAGAGGTGGCCATCGCTGTATTGTGGCACGGCAGCCTCTGCTGTCGCCTGTTCCCAAAGCGCCGTGCTCATTAACGGGCAAATACCCGACTTCTAGAGGAGGAATGGGACTGACTTCTTACCTGTGAGGAGTGTGCAGTGTGGTTTTCCTGGTGTCTGTGGTAAGTGACCCACAAACCAATTTCAGTGTGCTCAGCAGGAGTTTGGTGGGATAAGAGGTAACTGAGGAACTTCAGGGCTGGGCAGTGGTATGAACTACAAAGTCCAGGCATCACTCATCACTGCCTGCACATACACAGAGTCACAGACTGGGTTGGGTTAGAAGGGAGCTCAGAGTTCACCCAGACCCAACCCTGTGCCAGGGGCATCGATACCTCTCACCAGACCAGGTTGCCCACAGCCCCATCCAACCTGGCCTTCAACACTTCCAGGGATGGAGCAGCCACAACTTCCCTGGGCAACCTGTTCCAGGGTCTCAGCACCCTCCCAGGAAGGGATTTCTGCCTCGGATCCCGTCTCAATCTCCCTTCTTTTAGCTTGAACCCATTCCTCTTGTCCTGTCACTGGAGTCTCTCATACCAAGTGCCTCTCCAGGTTTTGTGTAGCCCCTTCAGGTGCTGGAGAGTTGCTGGAAAGTCAACCTGGAGTGATTTCTAGGCTGACCAGCCCCAGTGATGAAGTTCGTGACATTATTCCCGTTATTGGAATGGGATTCCACACACTTTAAACAGCCACTACTCACCAGGCACATCACACACAATTGTGTTTCATCTTTGAGCTTTATGTGTGCTGCAGGGTTGACTGCTCCTCCGTTAATCACTGTAGTGATTTGACCCCCAAGATGTCTTGAGGAAGATCTTGAGTGGACTTCAGTCTGGCTGTGCTCTATGGGTGGATGTAGGTCTGTAATGCTGGGAGTGGTGTGCTCTGCACTCCACCCAGAGGCACCAGTACCTGGGACTGTGCCATGTGCTCAGTACTGCAGGTCACGGGCTGAAGATGAGTAGGGGGTACTCAGATGAGCTGTTCACATCCTTCCCTTCCTAAATGGATTTTAAGGTAGTTGTAGCAGGAGAATCAATCCTAACTTTTCCTCCATTCTCACAAACACAGCAGAATTTCAGTAAATGGTGTAAATAATCACTTGCACCACTACCCTCCTCATGGGCAGTTGATAACAGCAAGGTAATGTTTTGGTTTTGATTCCTCTTGGCTGCAGGATCACTTGGAATCGTGGAAGATCCAGTGTTAAACTCCGTTGCACCAGGAGACATGCTGCTAGGAGCAGCTTCTGTCAGAGATCGGCTGCTACTTCAGGTTGACCCATTTGATGACAGGGAAGCCCTGAGTAATAAGGACTTTGTATCCGTCGTGCAGTTACTAGGAAGTTAGGTTACAAGTTACACGTGGGGAAGAATAAGGGGATAATAATTGTTCATTATTGTTGCTTCCAGAGGGTTCCCTCCCTGTGCAACAGGGACCGAGAGATAAACCAGCAATACCTGCGCTTCTCTTCCAAACTTTCTCATGACACTCAGCAGGGAAGGGCAGTGCTGAGAAGCCACTTGGCTTGCTTCAGGGCTTAATTTCAACTCCTAGTTCTGTTCTCTTCACAAGATCTTCCCTGGGCTCACAGATTGCTGTGGTGATTAGGGGAAGGAATTCTTGCAGCACTTCACCTTTACACCCTGGCATCCAGCTGGGTCATCAGTCACGGGGTTTTTTTCAGTTGGCAGAAACAATGGCTTACTAGACATGTTGGTATGTCTTCTTCAGCCACCACCCCAGTTATCTTTAAAGCAGATACTTCTCTGATGTAACCTAGTGAACATCTCACAAAGTCTTCTGCTGAGTGGGGCACAGCCAATAGCTGGTGCTGCTGCAGAGACCGTGGCCTTGGTGAGGAGATACTTTTGCATCAGGCTACTGGTGGGAGGAAGCTCATCCAGAAGACAGTATCACAGTATCACAGACGAACTTGACCACAAGTCCACCATGAGTTGCAACTGAGGGAGCTGGGGCTGGTTAGTCTGGAGAAAAGGATGCTGAGGGGAGAATTTAGTGCTGTCTACAGTTGCCTGACAAAAAGGTGTAGACAGGTAGGGGGTGGTCTCTTCTCATAAGGACCAAGTGACAGAACAAGAAGAAAAGGCCTCAAGCTGCACCAGGGGAAGGTTAGGTTGGCCATGAGGAGAAACTTCTTCCTGGAAAGGGTCCTCAGGCCTTGGAACAGGCAGCCCAGGGAGGAGGTTCAATCACCATCCCTGGCCATGTTTCACAGTCATGGAAATGTGGAGCTCAGGGATAGGGTTTAGCAGTAGCCTTGGGACCATTGGTTGGACTTGATGATCTTGAAGGTCTTTTCCAGCTTGAATGATTCTGTGATTCTATGATAATTTAATTTCATGCTCTGCAGAGGAAGTAATTTCTCTGAGACAGTCTTTATCCCTGGAGGGGATGAACCCTCCTTGTCTGTCTTTGGCCTTCAGGTTCTCTTTCCAGCCTCATATGTTGTGTGTGCTATCATACAGGGCTTTTAATCTCCTTAACAAGTGTCCTTCTTATGGCTGGAGCCAAGAAGCCTCCATGGCCAGATTGTTGGTGTGAGCCCTCCACTCTTGTGGTTCTGCACTCAGAGACAGCAGGACACACCCTGGCTTTGATGGGGGGGTGGGCTTGAGTGTATCCAACCCCATCCTGCCTCACAGGCTTTCTAGAGTGGATGTTTTTTCTGTAACGTCGAGATTTGCTAGCAGATACCTGGTACATTAGTGTAAAATATGGGTACTTTTAGAAGAGATGCAGTATACTGATGGTTTACTCAGCTTTATAGATTGGTGGCGATTACGGAGACCTGGTGGGACAGCTC
>VXBP01008640.1:8769-22868 GCA_013400115.1 Rhinopomastus cyanomelas
TGGACGTGGCACTTGGTGCCATGGTCTAGCCTTGAGCTCTGTGGTGACAGGTTGGACTTGATGATCTATGAGGTCTCTTCCAACCTTTATAATACTGTGATACTGTGATACTGTGATACTTACAGTAATTGTCAGAGGGCTGGTGATACTGACTGAGATATGTGGATATTCATTCTTAAGAGCTTTATTTTGGGTTTTTTTCACTGCACAGACTTCGATCTGCAGTATAACGTTCTATATCACACCAGAAGTGAGGCATTAACTCTCCAAACTTCATTATGGATAGAAAAAAACTGACATTTTCTCACTATATTCAGTTGCACACTTTCACACAAAAACTGCTAAAAGAGTAAAAGCCTCTAAAACAAAGAACCAAGAACAGAAAACTATAGTGCTTACACAAACTTGATCTTAACATTTGTATGAAAATTATCAATTACACTCCTATTGTTTTACTTCTTATATGGAGTACTTATTCCACACTATGTGGTTTATACTCATTTAGTAAACACGTGTTTGCCTTTATCTGTGTTACCTACACATCTAAATCTAACTCACACTGCTCTACTACAGCCTCCCTCTGGCATCTAAAATGGATTTTTTTCAGTATAGTCATTACACAAATTAGGGTCTCAATTCAGGTGCCCAAACATATATGTGTGGTACTTATATGGTCCTTTCCCACTGTGTTGATGGACACACTGACCTGTAGACTGACTTCCTGGCTTGACTCATCATTACAAGACTCGCTGGTGATCACTAGACTGCATTGGACTAGAATCCTTGTTACCATCACTGGACCAGTCCTGACTTTCTCACTGAATTAGCAGTCTGACCTTGAACCAGTCTTGTCACCATGAACTTGCACGGACATCTGGATTCTTGGTTGAAACTTGCTATAATCTCCATGCCTTCCATGCTCACTTCACTGTGCAGCAGAGGGATGACCCAAATCTTGCCATCCATGCTCTCACTCTTAGCTTCTTGTCCCTTAGAAACCTTTCAGACTGACACTTTATATTGTGCAGAAGGCAACAGCTAGGTAAGGAAGACTTGAAAAACACCAGTTCCAGTACCGAGGCACAACATGCTGTAGAGCAGAGAAGAACATCTCAGAGACATTGAGGCAGACTTCTCTGTCTTTATTCTTAAGAATGCTTGAAAACAAATATAGGATCATAGAAAATAGAATAATACAAAGGTTAGAGTTGGAAGGGACTTTGAAGATCATCTTGTTTCAACCCCCCTGCACAGTCAGGGACGCCTCCCACTAGAACAGGTTGCTCAGATCCCCACCAAACCTGGCTTTGAATGCTTCCAAGGATGTAGCTTCCATAGCTTATCTGGGCAGCTTGTTCCAGTGTCTTACTACCCTCACACTAAAGAACCTCTTCCCAATCTCCAATTTAATCATAGAATTATAGAATCATTAGGGATTGGAAGGGACCTAGAAAGATCATCTAGTCCAATCCCCTTGCCACAGCAGGATCACATAGACCAAGTCGCACAGGAATAAAATCTCTCCTCTTTCAGTTTAAAGCCATTGCCTCTTGTCCTATCACCCCACGCCCATGTGAAAAGTCCCTCCCCAGCTTTCCTGTAGGCCCCCTTCAGGCTGTGGAAAGCCATTCTGAGGTCCCCCCAAAGCCTTCTCTTCCTCAGGCCAAACAACTCCCTTAGCCTGTCTTCATATGAGAGGTGCTCCAGCACTCAGATCACTTTCATGACTTTCCTCTTGTGATGGAAACTCCGGAACTGGACACAGAACTCCAAGTGAGGTTTCACCAGGACAGAGTAAAGGGGTAGCATCACTGATCTCGATCTGCTGGGCATGCTTCTTTTGATACAGCCCAGGATGTGGTTGGCCCTCTAGGCTGTAATTGCACATTGGTGGCTCTCTTGTCCAGCTTTTGGCCCACTAGTACTCCCAGGTCCTTTCCACACGGCTGTTCCCAAGAGTCTGTATTCATATCTCACGCAGTCTGTATTCACATCTCTGGTTGCCTCGTCCAAGGTGCAGGACCCTACACTTGGCCCTGTTGAACATCACAAGGTCCACCTGGGCCCACTTCTCCAACCAGACCAGGTCACTCTGGATGGCACCCCATCCCTCTGGCATATCAATTGCACCACTCATCTTGGTATCATCAGCAACCTTGCTGAGGATGCTTCAGTGCCACTGTCAATATTGTTATGAAGATTCTAAACAACACTGGACGCAGCATGGACCCCTGAGGAACACCGCTTGTCACTGTTTTCCATCTGGATGGACTTAGAGCCATTGACTGCTACCCTCTGGAGGTAACCATCCACACAATTTGTTATCCACTGAACAGTCCACTCATTAAACCCATATCTCTCCAATTTAGAAATAATACAGTATTGAAATTTTACAAATTCAGACCAAACTATGAAAATCTGGTGCAATTATAAGCATCATGGGAAATTTTAGTTAAAGGCACCAATACAAAAAACTGTATTGAAAACCCTACGCGAACGGGAACTTCATCAAACGCAGAAGATTTTACTATGTGCCAGCCCCAGGTAGTTTACTTGGTGAACACGAAACAGACACAGCATGACAAGCTGATACACCTATGTGACTCAGCTGATTGAACAAAATGCTGTGCTGTGACTATCATCTGGCATTTTAAGAAACAGGACTACCAAAGTTTTATTGCACTACAGCTGTAATGTTAAGACATATATACTACATAAATAACGAGCCTTAACTGAGATGCTTTTCAGAGTTTTACCTTTCAGAATCAATATTCCTTTAACAAAACCTTCCTCTCAAACTATGCATTTTCTTTATGCATTCTGTATATCAAAGCATAAAGAGAAACTTTTTTTAAAAAGGATTTTTGACTCCCAAGATACTGGTGTTATTTACCTTTAGGACAGAAGCAAATAGGAGCGTTAACTTTGTATTTGTCCTGATATTTCTGGTGTACACATGTTAGGAAGGTTGTCCCGCATTTCAAATAAGCTCAACACAGTTCAACAAATTAACACACACTGTATGCCAGCGAGTAGTCTTGATTATCCAGTGCATACATATGCAGTCTTCCTTAATTCTCTGAAATCACAACCTACAAAACTGAGACTGTTATACAAATGTAGTTATCAGAGGCTCATGTTCAAACTAAACTAAAATCAGAAGCTCATCTCAGTGCAGAATGAGAATGAATTTTATTCTTCAGTTGTGTTTTGTTACATATCACATGCATGTCTACACCACACTACATACATTACACTTTACCACAGATAAAATAACTGGTCCATGCATGTCACTGAATTTCTTCTTTGACCAGCACAACACCTTGTTAAGTGTACAAAAAATAATACAAAATATTTCACGTCTATAGTAGACTAAGACCATGATCAGATAGCTCACAAAAGCATGTTTCTATTCATTACCCTAACATACATCTGCCTGAATCATATTTTCAAACAGGATGTAGACCCACATGTGCCTGGGCTTCCATAAACTTCTACCCAGGCACCAATAAATGAAGGCCCAGAACAGAGTACACCTGTCCACTGTGTAACACACATTCTTTTCACTCCAGATCCTTTCCATTTCACACAGATACACAAAAAGTATAGCTGGTTTCAAGTTGCTATCCAATTTCTAATTCAACAAATTTGTTATACAAAATAGGAAAAACAAGCAAGATAACTACTATGTCTGTTTCACAGTCAAACCAGGCTGCAAATCAAAGCCTACATTTAAAAGGACACTGTCAAAATATTTTCATAGACTTTTTGTTGTAAAGAACAGAATACTAAAAATGGAAATTATTTCTTAATCAAATATCTGTCTTTCCTCCATGTACACACACTGTGTGTTTCTGTATCGCTTCTCAGGAATAATAGCTTCCTGGCAGGTATTAATGCTTTTTATAAAAGACGAGTGATGCATTTATTTTTGAAAGAAAAGAATGGGTAAATACTGCAGTGTGATTGCGTTTGTTTTTACAAAAAGAGAAGCACCTGTGGCAACTCCTCAAATTTTGTCTTCAGAGGCTCCTTTCCATTCTGTAATAGCCAATACACCTCAGGAGGGACTGGACACTAATTACAGGGACTCCCTGGTGCCTTGAAATGAATGGGTTACACTTCTATGAATCCCTGCAGAACAAAGCAGGAAAAGGACACCCGGAGTGCTCTCTTGACCACCGTCTCACTATTCAGAATCAAAGCTTTCTCATTAAACTTTCTGCAAATATTCTTCCACTGAAGCATAAGTATTTTCCTTTTAAGATTAAGATAAGAAATTATAGCTAGTTGTAACAACATTGCATGAATTTACTGTCCAGCAGACTGTTGAAAAGGCAGTCTACATCCAGAACTAAAGCCATACTGTGCCACATTTGGAGCTGATTATAGTTTTGAGATTGTTAGGTTTGAGCCTATTAACTCCAGAATGCATTGGTGGTATTATGTCAAAACAGCTGAAAATTGCAAGTGTATGTGAGTAGCCCATTGAAACCAAACTACTGTCTGACTTTCAAGTCAAATACCTGAATGAGCTCAGAGTAAAATGATAACAAACAATTCTGATTAAACTAATTCAGTATTCTACATTTGAACAATTTATTTTACATAGCTAAATAAAATGCAAAATTCCCTACCTTCTCTGAAGCTCTCCACAGTATGCTCCACTACTCTGGGAATATAGCTTACAGAAGAAAGAACACGGAACATTTAGAAATCTACTTCTGCAGCTCTCTCAGCTGCTGTGATCAGACCAGCTGCTCAGCTGACATCCATTTCCAAGACATTTCTTCCTGCTACACTGAAAACACATTGAAAAACATACAGGCCTACAGGGCTGCAGCGTTAATGTAATGTCCTTTATTACTGCATTTATTATTTAACTTAAATCTGTCAATAAGCTTATGATTTTACATCAGATTTATAATCTGCCTGGCTGAAATCAATAGAGTTAAAGCAGTTTAAAAACCAGGTTTGATGTAGGAGAAAATTATTAGACGTTCAATCTACAGAGACAAGCCTTTATATCAAGAACGTCATTACCTCTGAAGTTAACATGAAAGGCTATTTTTTCCCTAGCTTCTTTTCACAGCATGGAGATTAAGTTGTGATAACAGTGTTGAGAAAATGCACTGTGCCAGGGTGGGGTTGGTTTGGGCAGGAGAGCTAGAGGGTACATTTGTGGCCTTTTTTTCAGCTGGGCAATTAAAATACTCCCAAATTTTTCAGGGAAATGATGATTACTCTAAAGGGAAGGTAAGTATATGTTTTGTCTGGACTGGTAAATCTTCATGACAATTTTGTAAAAATTGCTTAAAGATTTTTTTTTCCCCTGCACACACACACAATTACAGTATCACATGTAACTGGGAACAAAGACTACAGGGAATAGAGATTAATGGACTGTGATTACTGTTCTGGAACAGATTGAGTCTCTTTATAGCCTATGCGAAGACAATGTGAACTGAATTCAAACAAAGAACAGATAATGGATTTTACTGAAAGCTACACAGTTACAAAAGTCACTCATAATTCATGGCTATGGAAGGTATCTCAAAGCAAAAAAGGATTTAAAAAAAACAAGTTATATATTATGTGTACAGCCACAGACTCACACATTTTATTTTAACGTAGTACTCTGCTTACAAAAAGGGAAAATCAGTAATATTACTTTTATTTTAAATGTTTTCATTAAGATGTTTTGTCTGGCTTTTTTCACTAATACAATAACTGTTGCCTTCTTGTTCAGTCAGCTCTGTTCATGTTTCTATCTAATATAAGTCCCTGCAGCTACCAGAGCAAATCAAATCAACTGTTCTTCAGCCAACACTTTAAAAATAAAGCATATTTCATGTCAGGTATTGTTTCACTTTACTTTTGACTCCAAATTAACTATCCAGACAATTTCTTCTCTCAATAGTGAGATAAAAGAAGAGATGATTTTTCAGCTACCCATAGAGATTCTTCTTGACTTGTTTACAGCATGGAGGAGGGAAGTGCCACACCCCTGCATAAATACCTCTCTTTGTGACTACAGACATAATTTCTCAAGTACTATCCTTAGTGGCTGTTTTCTTGAATCAGATATTTCTCCAAACAGCGGAAAAGTAGGATGCCAGTTTCTGAGTAAACAGATTTTGATTCTGAATTTTAGTCAGTAGATGAGACTATTGACTTAAGATCTATTTATTGTTATACATTTATGTATTTAAGATACATTTATTATTTTCAAGCATGGAAGGTAACCCTGTCTGTAAATCAGAACTTGCCCTATTAAATTTCTTACTAAATAATAAACATTAAACAATAGGTGCTGTTATGAATTTTCTGATTAAACAACAAAAAAACCCTACCAAATATCAGACTTCTTGGTTTCTGAGAGACATCTCCAAACACCATTTCTCTAACATCTGTCATAAGAACAGATCCAATATCAAAACTGGGCCCCAAATCTATCTACAAACAGATGAGTGTTCATGGTCATTTTACACTGTGTTAAAGAGGATTATTTCTGCATATGAACACTCATTTCTATTCCTGTACAAATATTTTTAAATGGAAATATTGGTGGGTTAGTCATAAGCAAGCTAAAGCTGAAGATTTTATAATAGGTTTTTTCCCTCTAATTTTGAATCCTCCCACCACATGCCCACATACTCCTAGTCTTTTTGTACTGCCTGTGTAACAGACATCTCCACTAGAAAAGACTCAAACAATTACCTAATGGTGCAGAACTATCATGACAGCTCTTGCTGCTGTGCACCCCATTTCAATGTGCTTTTTATGACTCAGAATGAATCAGACTGAGGAAAGAGAACTGCAGTCCCAGAAATAATAAACAGAAGCAAACAATTTAGAGGAATGATCTTAGGCTTTTCAATAATCACTGCTCCACACCTAATTGCATTGCACATTATATTGCACGTGTGAATCGGACATATATGTAAATGTACGAGTATGTTTCTAATGACTTTCACAATTATTAATCAATGCTTTTTATTTAAAAGGCCCTAATAATTCATAACTGGATGCTGATAAAAATCCAGATGTATTAGCAAAAGGCACATTAAGAATTCTGTTCCCACACCCATGCTTCTGTCCCTGCAAGCCAGACTGGTGCCTATTTGTGGGAGCAAGGCACATCACTTAAGAGGCATAAAACCACTTCTTACAAGTATCCAGCACAAAGGCCAGTCTTGGACTCAGTGTTCTCCAAAATGCAGAATGCGTATGCGCTTTCACATTGTCACTCTTAAAGCCGACAGAAGGCTGCTTGCTTATAGAGGGTCAGCAGAGCTCTCTTCCCAAGTCCTCCAAAGGAACTGTGAGGTCACTAGGTATTAAACAAAGCCTGGGTGCCAGGTCTACACAGCAAAACCATGCACTGTAAGGCTTCCAACAGCTTCTGCACCGGGCCATGCCTGTGCCCCTGGAAAGACCCAGCAAAAGGTGCTCGTAGGCCCCTACCACTGCAGTGACCTGACATGAATCTGTCCTGTACAAATACATGGGCAGTGTTACACCAGAACTTGGACTCTTAACTGGTCATTGCAGCTGTGTAAGTCTCAACACTCTGACAAAACCGGGTTATATCAATTTTCTGTTGCGCTGATGTCAAACTCTGTGTCAGATACACACACTGAAGTATGTCTTGCCACAGCCAAAACTTCCACGAAGTTCTGCTGATGAGTGCTTCTCTCCCACTGATCATCAGATACTACTTAGAACGTGACTCCTGTCTTTTAAGCACAGAACTGTGGCAGCTGCTCTTAATCACAGAAAATCATACTCCATTTCTCCACAAATACAAAAAAAAAAAAAACCTTTTATTAAAATTCTATCACCATACAGTACTTTCAGTAGAAAATAAAATGAAAAGTTGTCATAGATAACATAACATGACAATAAAACTACTGGATTTCTGTATAGTTTCCCTTTTTTTCCTATCTAATCCTTCATGATTTTCTTTCTGGTTTGGGTTGTTTAGCTTTTTCTTGCACATGTCAATGCTTACAATATCCATGACTATTTCATGTGCTTCCTTCTTAGATTCATGCAAAGGTGTCCTTTTAGTCTGCTATTTGCATTGTACTTCATATTTCCATATATTTTTAGCAGAATAAATAGGTTTTGTATATGAAATGTTAACAATTCATGTGAAGGGCAATTAACCTCGGTAAAGGTTATTTGCTTACTCACTTTCACACCAAATCCAGCTTATTCACTTCTAGGAAGAAGTCCAATGTTTAACATCACTGCACACAACCAAAAATCCTTGAGATGTCCTGTACGGCACCATCTCATGGTCAACTGCATTTTTTTAAAAGATTTTAAGATACTGCAGCACTGTCTAACTTTTCAGAAGAGGATTATGTTCCATGAGGCAGTGTCATATCACACTTGCACAGTTTTTCCTACAAAATACTGCTGATTCGTGCTTTCAGTTCAGTACTTTGGTTCTGAATAAAATGCCACTATCTTATATTCTCAGGGTTTGAATTTTCAGAAGGGCTTCCCTGATAGATTTCAGCTTTCTCCACAGGGCAAATGAAAAGCACGAGCACGTCTCTTTTCCAGTTTTTACCGCAACACTTCATTAATGTCAACAGTTTCAGTGTCTGCACTTTCTTCCAAAAGTGGAAAAAACTCAATACACAGGATAAAATATCTTAGTATTCAGCAGTTACACTTGCTTTTGGTTTATAATCTCTTCAGCTGCTTTGTTTTTCCATCTGGGATATCTCCCTACTGGTTTTTGTTTCCTGTTTATCTACTACTGCACTTCTTTACCAGGTAAGAGGAAAGAGCTCTGGGATATTCCTAGATACTAGTAATAGCTCAGAAACCCCATGTTATATCATCAACCTCCAAGTCTTTTTCTCTCTATGGAAAACTGGAAGAAAGAAAGAAAGAGGATATTGGAATGAACTGAAGTCAGAGTACAGGTATCCTAACCATATTTGTGCTTTTTTTTCTGCCTTTCACCTTTCTTCCAGGCAACCTCTAGAATATACAAGTGTCACCTTTACTGTACTAACTGTAAGCAGGGCAGAGAGTGGCCTAGGGAGTGCAGATAGCATCTGGACTTTCATCTGCAGACTTTGACTGAGAGCACACTATAGCTTGTGCAGCACACTCCTGCTTTTAGTGAGGCTCTTAGAAAGTCATTTAGGGAGAGAAATATTAACAGTCATAAGGAAATGCAGCTGTGGACTAGCTGTCCCATTGAGCTTTCACAACTCTCCTGTTATTTTAGTCTGATTCCATGTGAACATGGTCTTGAGTACAACACTGAAATTGCCCTGAGAAAAGTGTCTGGGCACACACACACACACACACACACACACACAGAGAGGAAAAAAAGAAATCTTTATTTGTATGCTTTTAAATTTAAAAAACACAATTCATTTAAATATAAATCATCCAAATTCAATAATAATATAAATCATCCAATATCAATAAGATATTGAAGTGACTAAACATACAAATTAAACCCAGATTTTTATGATCCCTATACCCAGTCAAATCCGTACTTGCGTTAGTCTAATTCCTTAATTTCACAATAACTAATACTGAAAGAAGCATAGCATAGAAGCATAGAATCATTAGGGATTGGAAGGGACCTTGAAAGATCATCTAGTCCACAAGGCCTGTATTTTCTTTGTGCTAAAATAGATTACATGACTGATAGGGATCATAATCATCAGACCTTTTGTTTCATAGAATCATAGAATCATTAGGGATTGGAAGGAACCTCGAAAGATCATCTAGTCCATACAAAAGAGCTAGAGAGGCATGAAACTAATTGCTGTGTTGGGATTCCTGACACAATACTGAAGAGCATTCCTTGATTTTGGGGTAAGACATTTCCAGTTTTTGCAAAAAGGGTATAGTTCACAACTGGATACTTTGTCTACTTAATTACATGTGTCATTGTATCAGACTAGAACAACATGTTCATACTGAAGACTTTGTTTAAATTATTAATCACAGAATCATGGAATCACAAAACATTAGGGATTGGAGGGGACCTCAAAAGATCATCTAGATAATCCCCCTGACACTGCAGGATCACCTAGACAAAATCACACAGGAGCACATACAGGTGGGCTTTATATATCTTCCAGAGAAGGCGACTCTGGGCAAGCCTGTTCCAGTGCTCCATCACCCTCACTGGGAAGAACTTCCTTCTCATTTTGATGTGAAATCACTTGTGTTCCAGCTTAAACCTATTGCCCCTTGCCCTGTCACTGGATGACATTGAGAAGATCCTGGTTCTGTCCTCCTGACACACAACCTTCACATATTTATAGACATTAATGAGGTCTCCCATCAGTCTCCTCTTCTCCAAGCTGAAGAGACCCAGCTGCCTCAGCCTTTCCTCATAAGGGAAGTGTTCTACTCCCTTCATCATCTTCATGGCTTTGCACTGGACTCTCTCTCCAGCAGTTCCTTGTCCTTCTTGAACTGAGAGGCCCAGAACTGGACTCAATATTCCAGATGTGGTCTCACTACTGCAGAGTAGAGGGGGAGAAGAACCACTCTTCATCTGATAACCAACCCTCTTCTAATCCACCCCAGGATGCTGTTGGCCTTCTTGACCACAACGGCACATTGCTGGCTCATGGTCATCCTGCTGCCCACCAGGACCCCTACACCCTTTCTCCTACACTGCTCTCCAACAAGTCAGTCCCCACCCTATACTAGTACCAGGGGTTGTTCTTGCCCAGATGCAAGACACTATACTTGCCCTTGTTACAGTTCATTCCATTTCTCTCTGCCCAGCTCTCCAGCCTGTCCAGGTCTTGCTGAATGGCAGCACAGTCTGCAGGGGTGTCAGCAACACCACCCAGCTTTGTGTCATCAGCAGACTTTCTGACAGTGTACCCTAATCCCTCATCCAAGTCTTAATTCATATTTGAATAGGACTGGTCCCAGTACCGACCCCTGGGGCATGCTACTAGATACAGACCTCAAACTAGACTCTGTCCCATTGAAAACTACTCTCTGGTTTCTATTCTGCAGCCAGTTCACCATCCACCTCACTACCCAATCATCCAGTTCACACTGCCTCAGCTTGGCTGGGAGGATGCTGTGTGAGACTGTGTCAAATGCTTTTTTCAAGTCATGGTAGACCACATCCACTGCTCTGCCATCATCTGTCCACCTGGTTAAAAGGTGGATAAAAGGCTATCAGATTGGTCAAGCATGAGTTTCCATTTGGTGAAGCCATGCTGACTGTCCCTAATGACCCTCCTGTTCTTTATGTGCCTTGAGACAGCATCAAGGATAAATTGTTCCATCACCTTTTCTGGGATGGAGGTGAGGCTGATTGGTCTGTAGTTACCTGGGTCCTCCTTCTTACCCTTTTTGATGACTGGAGTGACATTTGCTACCCTCCAGTCCCCAGGCACTTCTCCTGTTCCCCAGGACCTAGCAAAAATGATGGAGAGTGGCCCAGCAATGACTTCCGCCATCTCCCTTAGTACGCACAGGTGCATCCCGTCAGGGCCCATGGATTTGTGTCCACCCAATTTGATCAACTTAGCCCTAAACCAAGTCCTCATCAACAAAGACAAGCTCCTGTCTTGTCTCGACTTCCTGTGGAGCCTCAGTGGTCTGGGGATTGATATCAGGACAGCTCCCTGAAGTATAGGCAGAGGCAAAGAATGTGTTCAGTATCTCTGCTTTCTCTATATCCTTTGTCTTCAGTGCACCCACCTCATNATATCCTTTGTCTTCAGTGCACCCACCTCATTCAGCAGGGTTCCTACATTGCCTCTAGGTTTAATTTTACCTGCAATGTATTTGAAGAAGCCCTTTTTGTTGCCCTTGACCTGTTTTGCAAGGTTTAATTCCAAGGAGTCCTTGGCTTTTCTAGTTGTGTCTTTATATCCTCTGACTAGAGCCTTATAATCACCCCAAGTGGCCATCCCCTTACCAATTACCAGTAGATGTTAACCATCTATCTTGGGCCCCTTTACCTGCCAGTACCCTGTCCCATGGGATTTTCCCTAGCAATTGCCTGACAAGGCCAAAGTTGGCCCTCCTGAACTCCAGGTTTGTGATTCTGCTAGGGAGTTCCTGCTTCTCTTTGAAATCACAGTGGTCACGTAACCTCAGTCTCGATCTTTATAAATGTTCAAGGTTCAGAATTCTCTGTCTCTCAAAGCCTAGCAGAATCTTCCTGCTTGCCATAAATTTTCTTCAACTTGAATGGGTCTTCTTAGATCATAAGTTCTTTAGAGTGTGAAATGCTTTCTTTACAGAAAAAGCCTCACAATATATGCCTGTAGCAATTGCTCCAGTTACTGAGAGAATGCGGTTTTGTCTACAGGTATCTAAAAGACATCAATATACAAACACAAGGTGACTGCAAGAACAGTCATTCTCCTGAAAATTGAATGCTCCTTGTTTTTGTTGAGATGTAGTAACAGCCTACCCTAAATATAAAACCAAGCAAAGATAAGATGTTCTTCCAAGCTGATGAATAATTGTGAATCTCAGAACACAACAGGCTCCCTTACTCCATCGTAATGGTAATTATTAAACAAAGACTCAATAACAGAAAACATGATAGTTCTACTTTCTGTTTTCACTATGTGCCAAAACACACCTAAAATATGCAACCCTACACTTCCAGGAGGTTATGTCCAGACCTACATGAAAACAATATTACACTGTCCTTTGGTAAAAGCCAGATTAGTTGATGGAGACTGGAATCACCACAGCATTTGGAATATTTATAGGGCTCTTAAGCCTTTTCTCAAATCCACTGAGTGAAAAACGCTTCAGACTCTTAAAAGTCAGGTTAGAAAGAACTTCAACAAGTTAAGACGCAGGCTAATGTACATTGACCTTGACACTACCATAGCTTCGAAAAATTTCAAACTCAATTTCTATCTTACATTTACAGACTTCTAAAATTTTAGATTATATTTTAGTTTATTCCAGTTTCTCATACATTATACCATCTGCTTGGTCCAAAAGTATTCTTTAGCTGTGCATTGATCAATATAGGTTACTATCTTACAGCCCTTCCAAAGTCTCACATTTGAAAGGTCGTTTTATTCAACAATTTGAGGAGAGGGGCAAATATGCAGCTTGTAGGGATGGTCATCTGCTTTATATCCCAATACCGTACCCTAGAAAACAGAAGTTTGGGTGTATATCTCTCTGCCTTCAGGTTCAACTTTACTGAAGCTGGAGTTTATTAGTGTCTAATGTGGTGAGAAAAGCTGACTGATGAAGAAGGATCTGCTCCAACTATAGCTGTTCTGGGAGGAACAGGAGAGAGAGTGCTGTGTAAATATCTGCAACTCACACCTTGAAAGAACACTTAGGAGATACAAGATTTCAGCTCCAGAGCTTCATGCATCATTTCCTTCAGTGAGTTTCCCTTCATTGAGAACACGTAACTTGTACACTGTGTTTAAGCTTTAAGACCAGAGAGGACTACCACTATTGTTCATTCTCATATAATATACTGGCCACATAAAAGTATTTTGTAAGACCCGCAAAAGCCTCACTATTTGCAATATTAATTCAGGTTTTCCTACAAAAAATCAGCCTTCATTGCAAATTATCTATCTATCTATCTATCTATCTATCTATCTATCTATCTATCTATCTATCTGTCTGTCTGTCTGTCTATCTATCTATCTGTCTGTCTGTCTGTCTGTCTGTCTATCTATCTATCTTTTCCCGAGGAGCTTTGCAGCAGCAGGCAGGGAGGAGTCTCGGCGCCACATTCAAACCACGCGGCAGCAGCGAAGTGCCTTCATTTCCCGAGGAGCTTTGCAGCGGCCGTAAGGGAGGAGTCTCAGTGTGACTCTCCTTCCAGTATTTAAGGGTAAGATCCTCCAGGGGAGCACGGTGAACCCCGAGCACGGCGAACAGGAGTAGGCTAACAGGATCACAGTGAGGCAGTTTGCACGGCAGTTCGCATAGGCAGGGTGAGCAGGCAGGGCTGCAGATGCCGCCTTGTTTTGTTAGGCTGTGTTTCTTTCTTGCTTTCAATCTTCTCTCTCCTGTCTTCCTCTTGTCGGCAATGGATGGAGTTAAAAGGTTGTTGCAGTTTGAGAACTGCTAGAACCTGT
>VXBP01008642.1:0-11470 GCA_013400115.1 Rhinopomastus cyanomelas
GGTGGCTGCCTCACACCTACAAGACAAAGTACTCATCTGAGTTGCTCTTTTATCTTTTGCTATCAGGCACCAACCTAAACTACATACATCTCACCTATCTCACTTTCCTCCTTTCTGCTCTGGTCTCTTCACTCCACCCCCTTCCAGAAGGCCTACACCACCTGCAAAAAAAAACCACAGATGCAAATTGCACCCTGCTGACATACTTCCCCAAAGCACAACTGACCTTAGTTCCATCTCCCATCCCTTTACCACAGTTGCTCTGGTGGTGGCATCTCTGCCATTTCCAGGTGGGAATGTGGAGGCTCCAATCCCACCTTTTAATAAAATCTACCCTCACTTTGAGCCTGCAATACTGCAAAAGTACCACCCAAGGGGCACGGTGCCAATGACAATGGGCACTCGAGTTCCTGAGATACAATGCCTGGGCCAAGACGCGCTACTCTGGAGCTCCGAGACCTACGGGAAGACAAACCTTTAAAAGCTCCAAGACAAAAAAGACTGCTCAAACGCTGGACAAACCTCATGTGGTCAGAGTGGAGCTGCCCTACCCACATTAGACTCAAGCCAATAGGCTTCCAAATGCCTTTGCCCACCCCAGGGTGCTGTTCGTGAACAGCGCTCACCCCGATGCCGATTCCAAAACCCTTCCCCGCAACTCCCAACATCACCCATGCCACAAAACCCTTCGCTGCACTTAGCTTGAGAGGGCTGATGTCCAATTTCCCAACTCCACGCTCAACAGAAAAAGCTCCTCTGCTGCACAGGAATTTGCTACAGGCACAGAAATCAATTTTGTTCTCTACAATGAGAATAAACCCACGGAGCAGCAACAGTCAGCTCCTTGGCCATTGACACCTTTTCACACAACCCATCGTCTCAGACAGATGAGAGTCTCGCTCACCTGAGCCACGTGGTCTGACATCGCTGTTGTTTCTTCTGGGATCCAGGACACCAGCACACCTGTACCTGTAAAAAACCAGCTACATGTTGTAAAAATGCAATAGGGAGACTGCCAATTCCAGAGATCGTATTTCTAATTAAGGCCGTCACCTAGAGCCCACCTACACCCTTTCCTTATAGCTCCACACCTCCTCTGCCTGTATCCTGCAGTACAGAGCTGACTGCCTGCTCCAGCCGTAGCTACTTGCTCAAACATAGACTGCACCCCTGCATATACAGACTGCAATCCTCACTATCTTACTTATTTGCAACTAGCAGCAACTGCAGGAGTAGTAAACGCTAACAAACTCGTAGTCAGAGTCATCTGTCTCCTGACACCTCAAGCCCGGGCAGAGCAGCTCTGTGCCAGACAAAGAAAACCAGACTGACAAACCCAAAGACAAGAGAAATCTCTGAGAGCAATCCATCCCAGCTGGGAGGAAGGAGTCAGTCCAAAGGACTGATGGATCCACGATGGTGGGGCAAAGCTACGGCAGTACCAAGAGTGGAAGCTATCGACTGTCATGTGATGTTTCCAAGAAGACCAAGAATAGATGAACAAACGGCTAGTATCAAGACCTACAATGCACGGATGTGGACCGCAAGACCTGAAAACCAAAAGCAAGAGAATGATTCTCCCTGCACAGCTGGGAACAACAATGTTAAAGAGCCAACCATAGCCTCCTGTGACACAATGCTTATCCTGGCTCAAAGCCGATGATCTAAGATACCCAACTGTTGCTATGCTGATGAGTTAAGACATTTTGGAGCCTAGAGATGACACTAAAGATACCTTCAGACCACCAGGATGAAGCTCTGAAAGACACAACAGGGACAACACAACATCACCCAGTGAAGCTGGAACTGCTCTGCCCGTGCTGCCCTTGAACTGCAAATTAACAGCCTCCCTCTGACTGCTGCTCTCAGATACTTTCATCTTCCACATTAACTAGAAAACCACTGTCTGGAACACCCAGCCTCATCCCTTCCTCAAATTCTGCATTTTCCTCATATTCCCTATGACTTCCCCCAACCCACAGCTTAGCTTCAGAGTGGTCAAAGGCAGGAAATCATCCCCAACACCTGCAGCAGCTAAGAAGGATATTCAGGGACCTTCCTCTGCTTGCCAGGTTCTTCTCATTACCTGCAAAAGAAGAACTAACAGGGACAGCAGAAAACAGCCGGGGAAAGCTCTTCTGTTATCAGGAGTCCATCAAAGGAGAGAAGAGCACTGCAAAGAAAAAGAAAAAGCCCTGGTTCCATCTTCAAAGATACCAAAACCTGGAGTAAAATTCTCCAGAATCAATGAAGAGACTCCTGTGCCATAAGACGCTTTGCACAGCTTTGCTGACCTGAAACGCAAGGGCAAAAGAAGAAGGTCAGAATGCATGCATTACCCACAAAAACCTACCTGTTGCTTACTAGTCCTACAGCTCTCACCTCAAAAAGAAACTACCTGTGCTGTAAAATTAGCCAAAACCACTCAAGATGCTGTTGTTGCTGTTGTTCTCAAAGTAACTACAACACACGAACTCCTGAGCTGCCTGAGAGCAGCACGAGTTCCCACGACCCAGGCTGGGGCTCTTATACCCCTGGTGCTGCACACCACCCTTCCCACAATCCCCTGGGAAAGGGGCGAGGGACAATCCCCATGAGGTATAAAGGCAGCCCCAGGCGACGCAGCACTCTTTTCTCTTTTTGGTTTCTTGCTGGGGGAGCGCTGAATGAACAAGACTGGCATTCTGGGTGATGAAGATGATGTCTCTTCTGTGTAAACTGTGCCTGCAGCATTAGCTGTAGCGCTAGGTGAGTAAATGAAGTTATTTTTCTTTGAGGGGGAATATGAAGAGACGACTACTCTGCAAAACACGGTAGGAAGTTACCTCTTTAAGCGTAATAACAGCAACATAATCTCCTGGCGAACGTAGCGGTACATTTGGCTCTTCACAATGGAGAACTTCCCGGCACTTTACCTTCTCGCAATGGCGGAGTCCCGGCCAAATTACCTCCCCAACATGGCGAACTTCCGGCCGCCGTTTACCTCCCCAACATGGCGAACTTCCGGCCGCCGTTTACCTCCCCAACATGGCGGACTTCCGACCGCCGTTTTACCCCCAACATGGCGGACTTCCGGCCGCCGTTTTACCTCCCCAACATGGCGGACTTCCGGCCGCCGTTTACCTCCCCAACATGGCGGACTTCCGACCCCGCCGTTTACCTCCCCAACATGGCGGACTTCCGGCCGCCGTTACCTCCCCAACATGGCGGACATCGCCGTGACGGTTTTAATGGATTTAGCGACATTCGTGCCTTTTGTGGCGTGAAAATAATAAAATTTGGGGAGTAATTGGCGTAATTAGAAGATTGACGAGCGTCAATGATTGATTATTGAGGGTTTCGTTTGGTTTGTATTCGAGTCGGGAGTAGATGGAAACACTGGTGCGTATGTGGTTGCAGTGCTCGTCTGTATGCGGTAGGGGGTGCTCGTTTATCACTTCTAGAGTCCCGGCGGCAGCTGGGGGGTCTGTTGCTCCCTGGGACAAAATAAAAAGTTTAACTTGTCAAAATATTTTTTTTCTTCCAGGGAACAACGGATTTTTTAGTCTGCTAGGTTGCTTTTTTCAAAATAACTTAATTTTAATAATTTCGTTTAAATATTTTCCTTTGAGGCCTCAACTGGTAATTTTAATTAAATCGCAATGGAAATTTAAATGCAGGCCAATCTCATAATTTTAATTCAAGCCAAATC
This sequence comes from Rhinopomastus cyanomelas, assembly GCA_013400115.1. Taxonomy (NCBI): domain Eukaryota; kingdom Metazoa; phylum Chordata; class Aves; order Bucerotiformes; family Rhinopomastidae; genus Rhinopomastus; species Rhinopomastus cyanomelas. The sequence goes on from VXBP01008642.1 coordinate 3,692, forward strand.
AAACTTGCTTGTCTGGCAGAGACTGAATCATTCACAATCTCTTTGCCAATCATTGACTTCATTACTGGAAAACAAAAAGCTAAAATGACAACAAAAAATAAATTAAGCAGGCTTAGTGATTATCTAAGTGACCTGTAGTCTAACCCCCCAAGTCAGAGCAGGTTTTCCTAGAGCAGATCATACAGTAAAATGTCCTGGGGGATTTTTTATGTCTTGGAAGTTGCAGACTCCACAACTTCTCTCGACAGCCTGTTCCAGCACTCTGTTACTCTCACTGTGAAAAAGCTTTTCCTTAAAGTCAGTTTGCCAAACCCATTGTTTGGATGCTTCTCGGCAAAAGAGGAGAAAATGCTTTTCCCCTCAACCTCAGAAAGGCCAAGGGACCCTGTACCATTGCCATAACCAACTACGCTGAGAAGGAGGACCTACTTTGGGTAGAAGTGGTGTGAGAAGGCAGAGGGTGGCAGAGCAGTGGAGGAGCAGAGGTTCCTGTTTCAAGCATTAGCTTGTGAGGGGCCATGTTACAGCTCATGTTGTAATGTTTAAAGATACAGATTGTTTAGGCTTACGGACAGAACCACCAGAAAGACATGATATTGAGACATATCATTTTTCCAAAATAAACATACAACCTGTGTATTTTTTTGAGCAAGGCCCTCCTCTTTTTCCTACCTCTGTGTTTAATCTGTAACAACGCTGTGATACCTGGGGAGGAAAAAAACCCCTGGCTGTCTGTAAGATCACCATATGAAGCTTCGTTCTCTTGTCTGTGCTTCTAGACTTCTACAATTTTACAAGGATCTCAGGAAGGAGCTGTGTGAAAAAAACCAACTAAACAAAACACAAAAGCGAAGAAATGCAGGAGGCAGTTGAAGTAAGCAGCTCCAAAGCCATGAAGAGTGTAAGCTCCCCATTAGCCAAGAGCTGTCACCGAGATCTTCTGCGAAACAAGAAGAAGGGAGATGATGCCCTGGCTGCGCTGTGGATAGTAGCACGTGCCGCTCCTCCCAAAGCAGAGGTTATTGTGGCGAGCAAATGGCTTGTACGTGCCGCACAGAGAGGTCGAGGTTGCCGTTACAGAGTGTTTTGGCTGAAATACCATGGTCTGTCTGACCGGGCTGTGTTGTGCAGCAGAGTAGGAAACATGTTCAAGTGTTTAAGATTCTGGTCAGTGTTTCTTTCCTTTTTCTGGATGTCTTACACCTGGTCCCAGCTGAGGTTTTAAGTGGCAGCTGCTGTCAGAGAGCAACCTCCCTTGGAAATGAGGCGGTAAGGGAGAAATTCAGGCAACTCTCGAGCACGAGAGCAGGACTACAGAAACAGCAGGATGGATGCTTTCCTTTCATCGCTGCATCGTACAAACACCCAGTTGATACACAAGGGATTGTAATGTAGGATCAGAATGGAAACAGGGAAGCCCTACTCCTAAGTCTGAGGGCACACACTGGACAAAACCCCTGAGTCCTCAGGGAGGATTCCACTCAGCCAGTGGCTGAGGAAGGTGAAGATGTTACTTAGAAATTAGCAGTGAATGTTCCTTACCCTTAGTTACGCCCTAGTTTAGCTTTGTCTCTGTTCTTTCCACTGCTTCCTTTCTGTTTTTTTCATTTTTACCTTTCTTTGTCTTCCTGCTTCTTCTTTCTTTTACTTGATTTACTTGATCTCCCTTGTGCCTCTCCCGCAACGTGTCTGCCATCCTACTGATCCCCTCCTTGTTCCCACATGGCAGCTCCCAGCACAGGGACTCGTCTTTCTGCCCCACAGCCTGAAAACCCTTTGAATTTGTTTCTTACATACCTTCTTATATTAACAACCCCACCCCGCCCCTTCATAGTCTCTTCAGATTTGTCAGCTACTTGGCAATGCAACAGCTGGAGAGGTCTCATCGTAACTGCAAGAGACACAAAAGGGACCCTTGTCTCTCCACTCACAAAATGATGCCTGAAAAATCACAACTGCTGCAGCCCCAAGAAACACACATGTGACTGACACAGCCCAGGAAAGTAGCTGCTCTCAAACCCAGCGTGACAGATGTCAGAAGCCGAGCTTTAGGACCCAAGGCTCTTACAGATGTGGAGAAGTAGCCCAGAAGACAGGCACAAATATACAAAGCAGAGCTACAGGCACCACCTGGCTCACAAGTGTGAGACGATGGCTCGGAAACATCTGCAGCTTGACCTTCGCTCGACAGATCCACGCTTTGAGCTGCAACTGAAAGACCCCAACGAATCCTGGCCCCACACAAAAGACCACTGAAGCTGACCCATGAAACCAAACACCCCCTCCAGCCCAAAACGCCAACTGATCCAGACAAATCACAACATAGCATCCAAAAAACAAACCGCAAACCTAAAACATTCACCTCGACAGAGCTCAGCCATGCACAACAGAAGCACCGAGACCAAATGACAAAACCCTGTAACACCCGCTGCAGCAAAGCCTACCCTAACACAGACCACAGCAAAGCACGGCCTAACGGGACACCGCCTTCCGAGCCCAATGATGTGACTGAAAAACTGACCGTGACCCACACCGACCAAACGCAAGCAACCCGCCGAAACCACGGCACGAGAGCAAACCGGCCATCCTGACAGACCCTGGCGAAACGTGCACCCTGTCAAAGCTCAGAGCGACGCAACAAAAGCCGCTAACCCAAAAACTACCCAAAATCATCCCACCTCAACAGAAGTGCCAACACACAGAAGAAAAACCCCCCAAAAAAGCTCAGCCCAACCGAAACCGGCAAAAATAAAACGACACACAAAAAATGAGACCTCAACAGAGCCCGGACAAACACAACAAAACCATCAAAACCGAACCACAAACCCCCAGAAGAACCCCAGCAGGCTGAAACACAAGCAAACCTCCAAATCTGAAGCACCAGAGAACTATACCCACCCTGACAGAGCCCAGACAAACATCCATCCAGAAAAAGTACTGACAGATGCAACAGAATTATCAAATTCAAACCCAAAAGCCTCAAAAAAACTCAAAAGAAACCCAAAGAAAGCAGAGCACAAATGACCAAGACAGACACAGACCGACTGTCACAGAGACCAAACGACCGATGCCAACGTGGACCGAACCGAAAAGAGGCCACATCTCCGAGACCGACAGGCCAAAACCAAACACACACAGGATTGACCCTGACAGAGTCCGGAGGCTTCAGACCGACCCGGAACAAGACCGAACTCCCAGGACCGACATGGACCAAAGTCCAAATGCTAGAGACTCAGCCAGAGAGACCCAGAACCTAGACCTAAGCAAATCACCGGAGACGGACCGTGACTGAAGCAGACTGAATCTGAATGCCCTAACCTAGAGTGACCCAAACCAAAGCCAGAAGTCCAGTGTTGACTGCTCCAGACTGAGGCCAAATGCCCGAGGCCGACTCAGACCGACCCGGACCACATTTGAATGCTCAAGTTTTCTACTGCATCTTGGGAAGGTTTCAGGGTACTCGAGCAACCTAATTATGACTCGGGATCATACCCTCTCAGGACCACTACTATCCTTTGTTTCGCATTAGTATCTGGAGAATGTGGAAAACAAGAGACACCAGTGCAGGGATGTCCAGCTGAATGGAGACAGTTTCGCCACAATAACAACCAGCTCCCTTGCGCAATGAAAAGGCCGGAGTTAAGTTGAATGCAGCCGAGGACAGAATAGCTACTGTTTGACCACACGGAGGCATGGGAAAGTTATTGATCTCATACCAATTTTCAGCGATATCCTACACAGCATTAGTTTCGGTGGCTTTCCCACCCATAGTTATGCAGCAAACCCTCCAAAAGGATGTTTGGCACTTTTTTTAGGATACAGACAACTCTATCGCTTTTTCATCAACACATTTCAAAACTTACACTTCTAGATCTGTGGTTGCATTTTATTAAACATCCGTTCCAAGCTAAATGATTCTGTTGAGGGTTACTTATAGAACAACTTAAAATCACATCAGCCCATCTATAAAGTTTTTGTGCATTTTCAGCTTCTTCAAGCTTGGTGCATTAGCAATGCACTGCAATGGAGGGTATAGTGCAGCAACACCTGAACGTCTTATTGGAACTAGGCTCACTTCCAGCTAGACCTGTTACTCGTAGGGCTGAGCAGGTTGCACATAATGCTTCTTGGATCCACCCTTCTTGCAGTTCCAGGGCTCCTAATAGTGAAAGCAGCCTCGTGCTCAGGTTTACCACCTGAGGTGTCAAGGTTCATACTTGCAGCTACATCCAGCTCATGTGGAAGCAGCAGCATCACTGTGACCCTGCAGCAAAACTCTTGGGCTACAGCTCTGTGCAGTAGTGCTGTGGGTGCCAGGGCATTGCCGTCAGGCTAATCCTCAGTCAGAATAAATGGCCTAAGGTTAACAGAGCAGAAAGGTTCTGTTGTTTTCCAAACTGGAAGGTAAGCACTTCTGTGACTGAAATCAGAACATGTTAACTGTATGTGCTGGGTGTCAGGGCCTTGAGGCTTCTAATAGGTCTTACTGGCCCTACCCGTAGTCCACGGCACCCCTGGGGCTGTCAGTCCCTGCCCAAGCTGTAGCACAGCAGGACTGGTCTCCAACTCGCCACAGTCCTGCTCTGCCCACCCAGGGGCCCCATGTAGCCACCCACCTTCCTGTGGTTTTCCCAGGGCTGTGTTTCCTGACTGGATTTTGACTCCTACCTGTGGGTTGACTTTGGAGTCAGAATAGCTGAACACGCTGACAGATTCCGGCACCGAAGACTGCTGCAGCTCTCATCTTCGCCCCTTCCTGGTAGTGCTGAGCAGCAGGAAGCCAGGGGCTTTGATTTTGCCTGGGAAACACTGGGATGTCTCAGTGAAAGTTAGGTTTCAGCCTGGAGGGAGGTGCTGATCTAGCTCATCACCACATTAGTGTTAAATGCTCCCACCCACAAAGGATGTGCTGGATGGCAATAGATGGAACTGCTCAGCATGAATCCAGGCTTAAGTAAGGTGTAACTATTGGTTTGCAAGGAAGTCACTGAGGAATGATATCCTCAAGGAGAGGTGAGCTGCTTTGATCTCTATTCTTCTGTTTGGTGTGAGTTCAGAGCCGATTTCCAGCAAGGGTATAGTGAGGCAGTACAGGAAAGCTGCGATCTGTTTGCTGTCAGTATTAAGTCTCCTAAACAGCAAATGCTTAAAGGTTATGTGTTGTTATCGGGTGTAAAGAGTAACTGGCAGAGACCTGGCTGCACCCATGCACATATAGGTTTCTATTTCTGCAAAAAAATTTAGTAGCAAAATTGAAACAGATCCTTTAGTGCTTTGATTAGCTGGAGTTGCTTTTAGATTCAGAAAGTAACATTGCTGTGGTTACTTGAACACGTATTACGACAGAACTCATAGCAAAGCAGCAGTCCTTGCCAAGTGACGAAAAAATCCACAATGCGTATTCATTGCGGGAAATACTCTTCATCTGTCCTTGATCGTATTGTACGTTAGCTATGGATTCGGTGGATTTGGGTTTCTTTCGCACACCCTTGGGCTTTCAAGTGCGCTAGGATGCGCTGCAGCGTGGATACGGGGTGTCTGACCATTCTTGGTGAATAAGGCTTCAAAGGGAAGTTGGGAAATGGAAATCAGGGGAGTTCAGATCAGGCTCTAATTATGTTTGTACCGGAGGCCAAAGGCAATTTGACAGCGAGCTCACCGGCTATTCAGGGACAGATTTTTGTCCACAGCACAGGAGAATATAGGGGAGCGCAACATCGTTACTCAAGCAGATGTGACAGCTGGAGTGCGCGAGCCCCAGATGACTGGCGTAGCTGTGCCCAAACCCCTGCCACCACAGAAAATATTGCTGTGCAAGAAGCCCCACGATCTCTTGCATTTTCCCGTGCCACAATATATACCTATGAAACTCTAATATTTTCAAGATGAAAGGCCACAGCTCTTTCCTCATGCTCTCTGTGAGCAAGTATACTATGGTACAAGGGTTTTTTACTGCCTCTAGTCTTTCTACTGGGGGGTCCTGGGGCACTGAAAACAGGGGAGTCTGAGTTTAGGGGCAGGAAAACAGACACCCTTGGCAGAGAGCAAAAATGGTTTCAAAATGGAGAACAGATGCTTGCTGTCCACACCTAATGTCCACCTCCTCTCAGGTCCCAGGCAAAAAGCATCTGTCAGCACACAATGACCTTGGGATCGTAGGATCATAGGATGTTAGGGGTTGGAAGGGACCCAAGAGATCATCGAGTCCAACCCCCCTGCCGGAGCAGGACAAAACTATCTAACACAGATCACAGAGGAACGCATCCAGGCGGGCCTTGAAAGTCCCCGGAGAAGGAGACTCCACGACCTCCCTGGGGAGTCTGTTCCAGTGCTCTGTGACCCTCACAGTAAAGAAGTTCCCCCTTGTGTTGAGGCGGAACCTCCTCTGCTGCAACTTGCTCATGATGGAAGGACTCGGCGTTGGGACTGCTGTCAGTATGGAAGTACATCTGCTTTCTACTGTCATGATCTCAGGGCTGGCGTTGGGAACGATAGAGCTTAGTGCTCAGCAGATATTTGGGCATAGGAGAAGCAGCGCTTGCTTGATTTCCCTGAGGGCGGTTGAAGCACATGGGAGCACACTGACCTGATTTTCAGGAGGCCAGTGCAGAAAGATTCTCTAAGATGTTAAGGAGAGAGAAAGCTGAACCCGTTTGATATTGAGAGGAATACTCACTGCAACTGAAGGCACTTCAGGAAGAAGAACAAATGTGACAAGCCAAAAGCCTTTCTGCACAGAATACAGCTAAATCAAAACAATAAGGAGCCACTTTCTGACCACAAAAAAAAAAAAAAAGTTAGAACCATTGTGTTGAACTTTGCCTTACTCTTAGAAGCAGTACTAACCCATACATACTTGAAAGAGGCTGGTGAAGCCTCTGTGTGGGACTGCCTGGAGACACCCATTCCATAGGGCCTCAGAAAGAGAAGCCTACAGCAAGAGAACAAGATGATCCTTCTCCAGAGTATGAGCAATTAGAATTGAATGACAGTCAGAGATTGACTTACCATCTGACCTACAGCTGAATAAGCAAATAGTCACAAGTTAATAAACAAACCAAACTAAATAAAATAACCTAGCTCCCAGTGCAAAGTCGAGAAAATAGCTGGTCTCTTGGCTAATTTCTACATGGATCTAGCAAGGTTCCACTTGTTATACTGAGTGTTGCAACCACCAGAACCAGCTATTGTGATAGGGGCCTCATCCACTCAGGTATGCAGGACACTGAGAATTAGGAAAATTGGTTTAGTAGTAGAGTGCTATAGGAAGCCAACAAGCAAAAGGACATAAAACTTGTTAATTCAAAGGGAAGGAGAGACACTGATCTAGGTTCCCCGCAGGTAGGAGGAAGCGAATAGACCAACACCCACCTCTCTACAATCTTCATTTTTTTTTTGTTGTAGACAGTAATAAGGTCTCTGCTCACCTTCTTTTTATTCCTGCACGCAGCAGAATGGCAGGTAATCCTTAAGTAGACTGGATACTTGGAACTAGTGAGGCCACACCTCAAGTACTGTGTTCAGTTTGGGGAACCTCATTACAACAAAGACATTGAGTTGCTGGGGCCAGATCCAAAGGGCAACACAGTTGGTGAAGGGTCTGGAGGACAAGCCTTGTGAGGAACACCTGAGGGAGCTGAGGCTGATTATTTTGCAGAAGAGGAGGCTGAAAGGGGACCCTGTAGCTGTCTACAACTGCCTGAAAGGAGGTTTTAGAGAGGTGGGTGTTGGTCTCTTTTAATGAGTAACCAGTGATAGGACAAGAGGAAATGGCCTCAA
>VXBP01008642.1:11587-85231 GCA_013400115.1 Rhinopomastus cyanomelas
CATGGGAGGCGGCGCGCCGTGACCGGCCTGCGGGCGCGCCCCCGCCGTGCTGAGCCCCCGGCGCGCTGAGCCGCCGTGAAGCCGCCGCCGGGAAGCCGCCGCCGCCAGGGGAATGAGCGGGAGCGGCGCCCCCGGGCCCGGCGCGGCCCCGTGCCGCTTCGCGCACTACTTCGTGCTGTGCGGCATCGATGCGGAGAGCGGGCTGGAGCCCGACGAGCTGGCAGGTAAGCGGTGGCGGCCGGGGCCGCGGCTGGCTGCCGAGGCCTCGCCCGCACCCACTCCGCTGCGCTTTGGGAGGCCCTACTATTGCGGAAGATGCCCGGGGCCTCTGGGTAGGGTTCGAAGGGAGGGTGGGTGGTTGGGTGGGTGCTAGCGACTTTGGAAGGTACGGCAGCATCGGGCTGGGGGAGCGCTGATGGAGGAGCATCTCCCGCCGGGGCCATCGGGATGCAGCCGGTCGGCAGGCCGGGATCCCCCCGCGGTGGAAGGGGAAGGGCAGCCCCGGGCAGGGGTTCAGCCCTGATGCGACTGGCGGGAGAGGGGTACCGAGGGCTGCAGCGTGACAGCTTCTTCCCTGTTGTCTCTGGAAAGGCAGCGTAGGGCGTATCTGGAAAGAGCTGCATAAATGAATGCAATCGTGGCTTTAATGATTCTGCTTTATCCGTATCTGTGTCTATTAAGGAACAGCCTTCCTGCATCCTTCCTTTCCTTCCGCCCCCCTGATGCTTTAGAGAAGCAGAGAATACAGTTAGTACTATGGGATCTACAATGTTTTGTAAAATGTTTTTTGCTCATGCTTATGACTGGCGATGAGCTGCTTATACTGGGAAAGGGCAGGTTTTTTTATTTCCTAAAAGTCACTGTCTTGCATACAAAATGAGATCGACCATAAAGCTTAGTAACAGGGATTTAATTGCGTGGAAGCTCAGCTTTTCCGCCCTGAGTTACGAGTCTCAATGCACTTAAACAGGCACGATTGATACAGGCACATTTGACCATTCGCATACGTTCGCACTGCAGACAGACGACTGAGCTGTACGTGACCAAAGTTGAAGGCAACTGTCACGCTGGGCACCTCTGTCGGGGGTTGGGATCCTGGGGATGTCCTCGCTGTTGTTGCATCAGGAAGTAGCTCACCTTCTGATTGTGTAAGAGAAATACTTGATCTGCATCACCGATCAACATACCCTGGTTGAAGTGCATGTTTTGTCACGCGTGAAAAGAGGTAGCTACACGCACTTGATGTTCCAAAGAGCTTTATCTTAATGGGAAGTACTTAATAAATCTTTTCTCTTGGAGAACACTGGAATGAGCCACAGGACCTCCAATTTGAAGCATTAGCCAAATGCACGTTAACCTATCCTTGCTTTTCACATGTGCCATTGACCGCAATTGTACACTTTCAGTTTTGCAGCTTTTTGTAGAGAAACTCGTGAGCCATCTGCCAGCTGATGGTGTGTAGGGTTTGATTTGCATAATATGACCTAGTGGTGTTTCAGCTGCTTAAATTTAGAGATTACTTAAACTCTTTTATCTGAAAAGAAAATTGAAAACAGTTGGCTGGCAGGCTGGCCTTAACTGCTGACAACCCAGACTTTACAGCTTGTCTTTTGCTCGTTCCTGCTCGGATTCCCAGTGAGATGTGCGCTGCCCAAGAACAGGTAGAGCACGGTGGGTGCATGCAATGTAGCGCCTTGGCTACGAGGCTGCTCTTTTGTGGTAGCTTCCACGAATATTGGAACAGATTCTAAAGCTAAAAGAAGTCTTCCCCCTGATTTTTCAGTTAAAAGAAAACACATTTTGGCATGTCTGGGGTATGCCCGCTTATAAAACGTAGCGCAGCCATGGATGGTTTCAAAGAGACGTTACCACAACTAGTTGTTTTTAAAGTAAGTAGGGCTTCAGGAAGGTTTATTGAGATAAGAAAAAAAAAGTTTCTTTACTGTGTGGGTAACAAATCACTGGAACAGGCTGCCCAGGGATGTTGTGGAGTCTNTCATGATGGAAGGACTCGGCGTTGGGACTGCTGTCAGTATGGAAGTACATCTGCTTTCTACTGTCATGATCTCAGGGCTGGCGTTGGGAACGATAGAGCTTAGTGCTCAGCAGATATTTGGGCATAGGAGAAGCAGCGCTTGCTTGATTTCCCTGAGGGCGGTTGAAGCACATGGGAGCACACTGACCTGATTTTCAGGAGGCCAGTGCAGAAAGATTCTCTAAGATGTTAAGGAGAGAGAAAGCTGAACCCGTTTGATATTGAGAGGAATACTCACTGCAACTGAAGGCACTTCAGGAAGAAGAACAAATGTGACAAGCCAAAAGCCTTTCTGCACAGAATACAGCTAAATCAAAACAATAAGGAGCCACTTTCTGACCACAAAAAAAAAAAAAAAGTTAGAACCATTGTGTTGAACTTTGCCTTACTCTTAGAAGCAGTACTAACCCATACATACTTGAAAGAGGCTGGTGAAGCCTCTGTGTGGGACTGCCTGGAGACACCCATTCCATAGGGCCTCAGAAAGAGAAGCCTACAGCAAGAGAACAAGATGATCCTTCTCCAGAGTATGAGCAATTAGAATTGAATGACAGTCAGAGATTGACTTACCATCTGACCTACAGCTGAATAAGCAAATAGTCACAAGTTAATAAACAAACCAAACTAAATAAAATAACCTAGCTCCCAGTGCAAAGTCGAGAAAATAGCTGGTCTCTTGGCTAATTTCTACATGGATCTAGCAAGGTTCCACTTGTTATACTGAGTGTTGCAACCACCAGAACCAGCTATTGTGATAGGGGCCTCATCCACTCAGGTATGCAGGACACTGAGAATTAGGAAAATTGGTTTAGTAGTAGAGTGCTATAGGAAGCCAACAAGCAAAAGGACATAAAACTTGTTAATTCAAAGGGAAGGAGAGACACTGATCTAGGTTCCCCGCAGGTAGGAGGAAGCGAATAGACCAACACCCACCTCTCTACAATCTTCATTTTTTTTTTGTTGTAGACAGTAATAAGGTCTCTGCTCACCTTCTTTTTATTCCTGCACGCAGCAGAATGGCAGGTAATCCTTAAGTAGACTGGATACTTGGAACTAGTGAGGCCACACCTCAAGTACTGTGTTCAGTTTGGGGAACCTCATTACAACAAAGACATTGAGTTGCTGGGGCCAGATCCAAAGGGCAACACAGTTGGTGAAGGGTCTGGAGGACAAGCCTTGTGAGGAACACCTGAGGGAGCTGAGGCTGATTATTTTGCAGAAGAGGAGGCTGAAAGGGGACCCTGTAGCTGTCTACAACTGCCTGAAAGGAGGTTTTAGAGAGGTGGGTGTTGGTCTCTTTTAATGAGTAACCAGTGATAGGACAAGAGGAAATGGCCTCAAGTTGCCCCAGCGGAAGTTTAGGTTAGACATTAGGAAAAACTGCTTTATTGCAAGGGTCGTCAGGCTTTGGAACAGGCTGCCCAGGGAAGGGTGGAATTGCCATCCCTGGAGGCGTTTAAACGTCACCTAGATAAGGAGCTTAGGGACAGGGTTTAGCGGTGGGCTTGGTGCAATTAGATTAACGGTTGTGTTCCATGATATTGAAGTCCTTTTCCAAACTAAACGATCCCACGATGATTTTCGGTTTTTCCTTTGCAGCAGAGCACGCGTAGTGCAGTTCTCCATCCTACAAGTTAACGCGACGCAGGATGGAGACCACACAAAAGGCAGCTGCCAGCCCCTCCTCCCGCTCTGCCAGCAGACCGCCACGGCGGGGAGCGGGGCGGCGCTGTCTCTTGCTGTTGGCCAGTCGGGGCAGCACCCCCTTTATTTAAATAACAACCGATCTCCCCTTCGCACGCCTCGAGACGGGGGGTTGTTGGCCTTGCGGGGAGGTACCGACGCTCCGCGGCCGCGCAGGGTTTAAATGCCCCGCGAGGGCGGTCTGGCAGCGCGGTCCCGCCCCGTTCAGCTGACAGCGGGGCCGCTCGTTGCCCGCCGGAGCCGCTGCTCGGAGCCCGTCTCTCGGTACCGCCGCGGCCTGTGCGCCACCGCCGGCCATGGGAGGCGGCGCGCCGTGNATCGGGATGCAGCCGGTCGGCAGGCCGGGATCCCCCCGCGGTGGAAGGGGAAGGGCAGCCCCGGGCAGGGGTTCAGCCCTGATGCGACTGGCGGGAGAGGGGTACCGAGGGCTGCAGCGTGACAGCTTCTTCCCTGTTGTCTCTGGAAAGGCAGCGTAGGGCGTATCTGGAAAGAGCTGCATAAATGAATGCAATCGTGGCTTTAATGATTCTGCTTTATCCGTATCTGTGTCTATTAAGGAACAGCCTTCCTGCATCCTTCCTTTCCTTCCGCCCCCCTGATGCTTTAGAGAAGCAGAGAATACAGTTAGTACTATGGGATCTACAATGTTTTGTAAAATGTTTTTTGCTCATGCTTATGACTGGCGATGAGCTGCTTATACTGGGAAAGGGCAGGTTTTTTTATTTCCTAAAAGTCACTGTCTTGCATACAAAATGAGATCGACCATAAAGCTTAGTAACAGGGATTTAATTGCGTGGAAGCTCAGCTTTTCCGCCCTGAGTTACGAGTCTCAATGCACTTAAACAGGCACGATTGATACAGGCACATTTGACCATTCGCATACGTTCGCACTGCAGACAGACGACTGAGCTGTACGTGACCAAAGTTGAAGGCAACTGTCACGCTGGGCACCTCTGTCGGGGGTTGGGATCCTGGGGATGTCCTCGCTGTTGTTGCATCAGGAAGTAGCTCACCTTCTGATTGTGTAAGAGAAATACTTGATCTGCATCACCGATCAACATACCCTGGTTGAAGTGCATGTTTTGTCACGCGTGAAAAGAGGTAGCTACACGCACTTGATGTTCCAAAGAGCTTTATCTTAATGGGAAGTACTTAATAAATCTTTTCTCTTGGAGAACACTGGAATGAGCCACAGGACCTCCAATTTGAAGCATTAGCCAAATGCACGTTAACCTATCCTTGCTTTTCACATGTGCCATTGACCGCAATTGTACACTTTCAGTTTTGCAGCTTTTTGTAGAGAAACTCGTGAGCCATCTGCCAGCTGATGGTGTGTAGGGTTTGATTTGCATAATATGACCTAGTGGTGTTTCAGCTGCTTAAATTTAGAGATTACTTAAACTCTTTTATCTGAAAAGAAAATTGAAAACAGTTGGCTGGCAGGCTGGCCTTAACTGCTGACAACCCAGACTTTACAGCTTGTCTTTTGCTCGTTCCTGCTCGGATTCCCAGTGAGATGTGCGCTGCCCAAGAACAGGTAGAGCACGGTGGGTGCATGCAATGTAGCGCCTTGGCTACGAGGCTGCTCTTTTGTGGTAGCTTCCACGAATATTGGAACAGATTCTAAAGCTAAAAGAAGTCTTCCCCCTGATTTTTCAGTTAAAAGAAAACACATTTTGGCATGTCTGGGGTATGCCCGCTTATAAAACGTAGCGCAGCCATGGATGGTTTCAAAGAGACGTTACCACAACTAGTTGTTTTTAAAGTAAGTAGGGCTTCAGGAAGGTTTATTGAGATAAGAAAAAAAAAGTTTCTTTACTGTGTGGGTAACAAATCACTGGAACAGGCTGCCCAGGGATGTTGTGGAGTCTGCTTCTCTGTAGACTTTCAAAACCTGCCTGGGTGCAGCCCTGTGCAATGTGCTCCAGGCAATCCTGCTTTAGCAGTGTGTGTCTGGGGGCTTGCTCTTGATGAACTCTAGGGGTCCCTTCTAACTCCAACAATTGTGTGATTCTGTGTGATTCTTTTCTATTTTATTTCGCTCCTTCCTCAGTAGGAAAGAACAAGGAGAGCAGTCTTTCAGCTGGCTTAAACTAAGAAGGTCCAGCAGTACGGTTTGAACATAGCAGGAATGTTGGTAGTGCCAGTTTGGGAGGCATTCGCAATCCCTGAGATTGTTGGGATGTGATACAGGAAGAATTGGAGTAACAGAAATGTGGCGGTACTTAATACTGCTGTTGAGCAATGTTATGTTTTTAGGGACTCGTGACAAGAGCTTTCTGCTATCAGCTGGGAGCTCAGCAGCTGGAAATGTTAAGGAGGAACAGGGAGTACTGTGAGCCACAAATATAATGCAGCCGTGGAAAAATTAACTCTGGCTTTAGATGTAGCTGAGAAAACATTTCTGTTGAAGCTTGGGGAGGGTTAATGTCACTGTACGCATGCAGAAGTGAGATCCCATCTAGAAATACGTGTTACAGGTTTTAAAAACTGAGCTACCAGGACTGAATTCATTACTGGAATAGGTGGGAAGAAAGATTCTTGAGGGAACAGCAAGTTGATCATTTTGCAGAAAACCAAAAAATTAGGGCTGTTTCTTTCAGGAAATGCTCTATAGAATCGTGGCTGGAAGAGACCTCCAAGATCATCGAGTCCAGCTATCAATCTAATGCCACCGTGCCCACTAAACCAGGTTTTTAAGCACCAGAGCTACACATTTTTTTGAACACCTTCAGGGACGGTGACGCCACCACCTCCCTGGATAGCGTGTTCTGATACCTGACCGCTCTTTCAGTGAAGAAATGTTTCCCGATGTCCAGATTAAACCTCTTCTGGCACAACTTGAGGCCCTTTTCTCATGTCCTATTGCTAGTGACCTGGGAGAAGAGACCGACCCCCACTTCTCTACAACCTCCTTTCAGGTACTTGCAAAGAGCAATAAGGTCTCTCCTCAACCTCCTTTTCTCCAAACTGAGCAATCTCAGTTCCCTCAGGCACTCCTTGTAAGATCTGTCCTCCAGGCCCTTCAGTAGCTTTGTTGCTCTTCTTTGGACCTGCTTCAGCATCTCAGTGTATTGAGGTGCCCAAAGCCGAAGACAGTATTTGAGATGAGGCCTCACTGTTGCCGAGTACAGGGGGACAATTGTTATTTAGTCCTGCCGGCCTCATTGTGTCTGATGCAGGCCAGGATGCCACCGGCCTTCTTGGCCACCTAGGCACACTGCTGAGTCATGTTCAGCCAGCTGTCAGTCAGCACCCTCAAATCCTTTTCCGCCCGGCAGTTCTTCAGCCACAGGCTACCCAGTCTGTAGCATTGCACAGGGTTGTGATTGAAGTGTTAGGACCTAGCACTTGGTCTTGTTAAACTCCATAGAATTGATCTTGTCCCATCAATCCTGCCTGTCCAAGTCCCTCTACGGGGCTTTCCTACCCTCAAGCCGATCGACGCTGTCACCCAGTCTGGTGTCACCTGCCAACTCACTGAGGGTGCACCCTGAGGGTGACTAGACTAATCATTAAAGACTAGGGCAAAGAAGGCATGAAGAGCCTCAGCCTTGTCCTCATCCTTTCTGACCAAGTTCTCCTCCCTCCATATCTAGTAAAGGGTGATGATTCTCCCTCTCTTTTTTGCTGTTGATGTACTTGTGAAAACATTTCTTGTTGCGTCTCATTGCAGTGGCCAAATTTAGTTCCAGCTGGGCTTCTGCCTTTCCGATTTCTTCTGTGCATGCCCTAGTTAGGCCCCTGTGCTCTTCTTGAGTTGCCTGCCCTTTCTTCCAGTGGTTATGAATTATTTCCTTCCAATGGTTTTCCTTTTGTCCCGAGGCCCAGCAGAAGCTCCCTGTTCATCCAGGCTGATCATCTTCCTCAGTGGTTCATCTTGTGGCACATGGGAACTGCCTGCTCTTGCACCTTTAAGAGTTCTTTCTTGAAGAATGCCCAGCCTTCCTGGACACCTTTGTCCTTCAGGAGGGGCTCCCTAAACTGACATCCTGAACAGGGCCAGGTCTGCCCTCTGGAAGTTCATTGTGAAGGTTTTGTTGACCCCTCTCCTTACTTCATGAAGGATCAAGAGCTGTACCCTTTCATGATCGCAAAGCTCAAGGTGGCCTCCAACCACCACATCGCCTACCAACAAACAGCATGCCTCTGGAAACACTTTTTATAGAAGTGATCCCGTTCCTTTAGTAGCGAATTACCTAGCTGTAATTGCAACAAAAAGTTGCTGTGACTTCAGCCACTGCACAGATCACCCCCAGTTTAGCGAAATAGTTATCAAGACCCTGCTGCTCTCCAAATCTGTGGATCTGTCCCTTAGCAGTCAGCATACAGAGAGCACCTTGCTCAAGCTGGGTCTGGCTGAATGGAGCTGCGCTAGGGCTGAGCGGTGTCTGAGAGGAGGTGAGATTAGACAGAGCTCTAGAGCTGCCCTGGAGGCCCTGAGGCCTCTCCTGTGAACAGGGAAGCAGAAGTTACAAAATCCTCAAGGGCTTTTCAGCTTCCAAATGGATTTGCTGGTGAGTCAACAATTGTGTCATCTGGAGCACCCTGACCTGCAGTCACCCTTTGCTGGGAGCACTCCCACATGAAGACTTTCCTTGCCTGATGACTTCAGCTCTGCAGTAAAAAAAAAAAATCACACGAATCCGACATCATCTGATGCATCAGGCATGAAGTGAAATGTTTGGATGATAACCTTGCAGGCAGGGTGAACAACTACATTTTACGTTTTTATTGTAGGGGGTGTTCGGTCTGTTCACAAGGTGGGATAAAAGCGAGGTTTTACAGTTGTTGAAGGTCTTGACATGCATTTTGGAAAGAGTGACTTAATAGTTCTTACTCCTGTGGATGCACAGTGCTTAATGTATAATTAATATGTAATTGGTGTGTGAGAACTTTCCAACGTGTTAATGGTTCATTTTGTTTAGATTTTGTTTTCTTTTGCGTGCCTGGGTTTTTTTAGTACACATTTCAATAGGAAATCATAAACCCTGCCCCCACCTTGGCTGTTCAAATGAATTTATTTGGGGGGCTTTTAAAATGAAACAATTTTGGAAATAAAAAAAGCTTTAACCTTAACTTGCTAGCCCATCCAGGCAAGTAGCAAAGTAACGTATGGATTCTAATGCTGTAAAAACACTTCTGGTACCATCAAAAAGCTCTGTCAAGAAGGAAAGAATGTATCTTGGTGCTTGAGGGAGGAAAGTATCTTGGCACTTAGTAGTTGGAGAGGTCAGAAAAGCAGGATATTTGATGTGAAATGTCTTGAAAAGGAAGAAAATGACAGTTTTGGTTTCTCCACCCTATTGAACTCCACTGAAATAGGAAGAAGGGAGCTTTTCTGTTGTGTTCAGGGCTGATGGAAAATACATTTCAATTCGCTTGCATCTTCATGCCTACTTCTTGTGGGTAAAGGTATTTTGACACTGTCAGTCTTGGAACTGCGTCTGCATAAATGACCTCGGTGCAGCAAGTACTTAATATTGCCTTCAACAAAAAGACCCAATTTTTTCTCTTAGGTTTTCGCTATCGCATCCTCCATTGAGAATGCTGCTGTTAGAGTGGTTTGGAGGGAGAGAGAGGATGCGCTAAACCAGCATGGGAACTGGGGCCTGAAGGGCCACGTTGTCTGGTGCCTTCTCCGTCTCAGGATGTGAATATTGGTGGAGTTGTGATAGCCCTCTTGCTGTGTGAAATCAAAAGTGTTATAGCTTTTTTCACATATAAACTGTATAATGTTACCTCAGGACTATGTTTATAGTGAAGAGACATTCTAGTTACTGTATCTGTGCGGTCTGGGCCATTGTGTAAAGATTTGCACTCTAAATGTCCTGGATCGATGTCTGCTTTAAAGCTGTAGAGATCTTCATTCCTCTACTTTTAGGTTTGGATTTATCCATTTGGTTTTTTCATTTATTTGTCTTTATGACAGCACACTGAAAGTGTTTACTGGTCATGCTTGTTGGAAATGTCAAGTACCTTGGGAAAAAATAGCCACTACATCTACCTCATGCTATTTCCCTACAAATAGCCAAATACTGGTATTTAATTTCCCCCCAGTGGATCATTACTTCAGTATAGAACACTGAATACCAAACAAGTTATGCTACAGCCTAGCTAACGGGGCTTCTTTCTCTAGTAGGCTCTTATTTTTAGAAGGCTGAAAGACTTTCTTGTCCTTGTGTGTGCTTGGCATCTGCGCACTCATGCCTTGCAGAGTCTCCCTGCAACCCACGTGCTTCTCCGTTGTGCTTCCCTCATGCCAAGTCACCCTGCAGTGCTAGAAAACTTGGTGGCATTATTAGGGCGGTACAACTTCCTGTATGTGTGACTTTTCTGAAAGTAAGTACTGGGTTATTTTCCCTAGTTTACTGGGAACAAACTGAGAAATTTCCCTTAACCAAGGAATACCATACCTAGCTTTGGTTGTTTTGTTTTTAATTAATAAGTACAGTGCAGGTTCGCACAAAACAGTTTTGGAGGGATTGTCCAGTTGGGTGTGAATGAGAGCGGTACAAGTAGAGGAGAAGATGGCTTACATTGCACAATTTAACTTGCGGCTCAGAGCAGCTGTAGCAGATTGCTCAGGATTTCTGGTCAATGTTGGGCTTGTGGGAGGGATGGGACTCAAGCACTTCTCCAGAATCTCCTGTAAAAGTTACGCTCAAATTTGACACTAAATCTTATAACTTCAGGGCTGGGATAAGCAAGTCTTGTGGATGAGGAACTGGATGGAGTAGCTGGCTTATTGAAGCAACTGTTGTTCACTATGCCGATTTGCAAAAAACAAGGAAACACTGTAGGAAACACATAGGAAACCTGTTTGATAAAAATCTAAGCTGTTCTTATTTTGTTCATGTGAGAACAAATCTGTGCGCTTAGTTGCACAGGCAAAGTGTTGAATTTCTAGTTAAAGGGAGTATGGGGATAATCCCTGCTTCCATACAGTCTTGAGGCCAAGCTGAAACAGAAATAGTGTTTCAGCTGTCTTCTGTACGACAGCAACAGTGTGGATAGTTGCCGTAGTGCTTTAGTCTTAAACCCGATTGGTTTTGTTGCTACTGAGGAAAAATAGGATTCCATTTTAACGCGACACAGATTCTAATATTTTAAAAATAGATTTCTGAATTACACACTAAAGACTTAGCTTCCCTAGGGGGATTTATGCAGCCAAAGGAAGCCGTGCTTCCGTAACAATTGTCGATACGTTTGTAAAATATTGTCTTCAGGTACAGTAGCTTTTAATAAGGAGTAGCTCTCTTGCCTACTTGGATAAGCAGACAGTTTGTGGAATTGCTGATGGCTGCGATATATTATTATGCTTTAGGAAGAGTAATGTCGTTCTTTGTAGATGCCAGATAGACACTGGATTTAAATGCTCCCCCAATCCTGACATCGCTATTCTGTTACACATTTGCTTCCATCTGAGGGTTTTTTGATACCGTAGTCCTTTAAAAATAAGCTATTGGTTAGACTGGAAAAATATCGTGATTCCTATCAGTAGCAGTGACTCACCAATGCTAATCTAAAAGAATTTCTTGTACTTGTTTAGCCAGATAAGCTGCTGGTTTAATTTCCACTTGGAGAGACTAAACCCTCTTGCACTCTTGGAGACCGTTTTGCTGCCAGCAGCCGTTGCAGTAGCATGGAAGAAGATGGTGTGACTGTGTATGTGAGGGTTCTTTATTTTTAGTGAAAATCCTACTAACATCTCTGTTAATATTGCGGGAGTAGCCTTTTTCCCTCACCGCATTGGTAATCAAAGTGCTTGCAGGTGCAATGGTTGCATGCTGTCCTTTAGAAGAATGACCTAAGTCCGTCCCAGATCTTGTTCGTGTTCCTCAGCCTGAAGTCACTTCTGGCCCTATCCTGGCAGCTTAGTGGTGTGGTGGTTGGGGAGTGCTGTGGTGTCAGAGACTGCAGCTGCCTGCCTTAGGTGAGGATCACAGAAAGGTGAATGTGTGCGCATCCTGAAGAGCGTGGCAGCACCAGATCAGGACTCATCGCAGCTGGCTGTTGGTAGGGAGCGTGAAGGACAGTGTTTTTGAGGCTACTTTGAATGTGAAGGTCCCTGCTGCCGGTGGAGAGGCTCCCATGTTGATGTCCGTCCTCGCGATGCCTGAGGATGGTGGCATCTGGGGGAAGATGATACTTGCCGCACTGAAAAGGGAGAGTAGACACCATAAAGACGTCAGAATTGCTCAGGGCTGTGTGTGACTTTAGTATTGATTTCTCTGCTCAGCTGTTTGCACGTCAAGTCCTTCTGTCCTTGCCAGAGCCGTTTCCCAGTGCTGCAGGAGCTGTGCCAGCACCCTGACACCCTGCCCACAGCTCTCCTGATGCCAGGACGAAGCTTGCTGCAGGAATCTCTCCAAAATCCCTAGGGAGAGGTTGAGATGCAAGCCAGCAGGACAAGGGCTGTCAGGTCTGTCTTGCCTGCTTGCTTTCACCTGCTTGTCGTGGACTAATCAAGTTGTCCTTAATGCCAGCTCGTCCCTGAAACAAGCTGGCAAAAGTGCAACCCGCAAAGCCTCTGCGTGGGCTGATGCTGGCTGGCTATGTGGCTGGCACGCTGCTCTCTGCTGCGGTTGCTGATCTGTTGCAATGAGGGTTGGAGTCGATGAGAAATGTGAATGAAGGGAGAAAAAAATAAACAGCGTACGCACTTTGAGCTAGTTGATGCTGTGGTGTTTGCCTGGTGCTATCTGAGGTCGTGTGAGACCACTTATGTATGTGGGAAGAAGACTGCGTGTAACTTGTTCAGCTATCTCTTATGTGTATGCAATCAAAATATGTGAACCTACATAAAGTTTGTGAGTGTAAATAACGTACTTTTTTCCCAATGTTTACATCCTGACCAGAAAGTAGCAAGAACTATGTATAGCAGGAGAAGTTACATGGAGGAAACCCAAATTTTGTCAAAATTAAGCCCTCCCTGTGGTATTTCGGTTACATTAGCCATACTGATAATCTCAAAAGTAATTAAGGGAGAGACGGTGATGGATCATTACTGTAAAAGATACATATTGGGGAGATGACTAATGTGCGACAGACTGCTGAGGTGTCAGATGCTGGCATGGCTGGAAGAAGCTTCTGTTACATGACCAGTATGAAAATATAAACAACTCAATTTGTGCTCCTTGTTTGGAGTCAAAGATGGATTTATTAGCTTTCTGATCATTATAGCTTAGAGCGCTTGTCATTAGAATGTCCTAGGCTTGATGAAGGTGCCTGGCTGGAAATGAGAAGCCATGCTTCTTCAAACAGTGAGGTTTTGCTTCTTCATCCTTCCCCTACCTGCCAACCCAGTACGTAACAAATAACATCAGAAGATCCAAAGAGTCCCTTAAAGCATGAAAGGGAAACAGTATTCCTTTATGACATATGGGCTGCTAGATCTCGGTGACCTTCTTAAAGTGATAGTATAAAAAGTATCTCTTAGTAGATGATAATGTCAAGGGAAGAGGTTGGTTTTGGCGAGTCTGTAAAGAAAACTTTCTCACTGGAGAACAATCTTCACAATTTCATACAAAAGTGTCAGTAGTTCTTGTTTTCTGTGTTCAGAGGCGATGTTTAAATAGGTCAGTGTTGGGGCTCTTCCCCCTCACCTTGGATCATTAAATTGACTTGACAGTCACGTTATTAATCAACTGCAACAATTCTGGGATCTAGTAGATATGTTTTTCAAAATAAATTTGTATCAAATGAAGTCAGATTGTGCTTTGGAGCTGCACAGGTGGTGGGCTGCAGAGCACAAAACTAGAAGAATCCTCTGGCTACCTGCTTCTTGACGTTCTTTTGTCATGTTGAAGACTAAAATGTGGAAGGGTAAGGGATCTTAATCTGAAACACCACTTTGTGTAGACGATGACAGGATTAAAAAAACCCAAACCCACAAAGCCCAACTGCCGTGAGTGTGAAGTGGCTGGTGCTTTTTGAGGATTAATGAAATTATTTGTATAATTTTGCATTTTCACCTTAGCATCTGTGCAAACCTATACTTATTTCCATCCCCAGCTATTTTCATTACAAACTGATTGGCACCCGGTGGCATGTGATGCAATGCGCTGTCTCCTGTGTTAGCGGTGACTAGGTACAAGGAACAAGCAAGTGTTACCATGGGTGCCCCTTAACCATGGGTGCTGTGCAGGCGTAAGAGGTGCTTTGAGTCTCTTGTGACTGAAAGAGAAAAGGGCTGAGCTCTTGGTACCGAAACGATGAAACCAAGCGCTTGTTGAACTGGTAATTAATCAATGAAATATTGATCGAATGGGCCAAGCAGTGTGGTTTGGGTTCACTGAGGTTCACAATGCAGCCGGAACGCGCTGGGTGTGAGGATGCTGCTGTCGTGGTCTGAACAGGTATTGTTTAAATTGACTTTAGATATCTGCTGGCTTCTGAAGTCCAGGTTCTCACCAACCTGGAGGCTGTCTGGAGGCTCCAGAGCCTTGATTTAGGAGACCACCTCTCATGCTTTTTGTCCAGGTTGCTTTTGAGATTAATGCAGTTAAATGGTGGGGGGCCCCTTTCTGCTGGGTCCTCTGGTCTCCTGTAGGATGCTCACAAAAGAGGACCAAGTTTTATTTTTTTAAACACAAGCTGTGAAGTATTTGAGCGAAGAATGCAATATACAATCGAGTAAATATTTGGCTTTTTGTTGCTGAGGGAGGATTTGCTGATTAGTTAGTTGCCCGCACAGTACTGTTTTTTCATTGGTATTCCCTCTTGGTATTCTTGTTTGTTTTATGCTGCGCAATACCCTGACGTGAATTTGAAATTAAGATCAATTTTATGCTTACAAGCAAAACAGCAGCTCTGTTAGCACAGGCTTTCTCTCAGCTGTCATGAAGGCTGGTGTGGGAGAGACGAAGGGTTGTTACAGTGTCCGGAACGGGACATTTTCCAGTGTAGATGATGTGCTTTGTCACTCGGTTTATTCTTCCACTATAATTTGAAAACAGACAGCACCAGGTATTTGGGGCAGTATTCTCACATTAAAATAAAACATAAATCCAAACAAAACACCGAAAACCACAAGTGTAATCATATTAAAATGAAAATGCTGGTCACAACTGACTTGCCACACTTAAAAACTGCCCAGTGCTTTGTGAAACGATGGATAGCGGATGTCTGCTCTGTCCCAGCATTTCAGGGTGTAATTTGCTCTTCAAACTTTTAAGGAACACCAAGGTCAGGAGGAAGGGTACTACAGTATCTCTAATGCACCCCTTTGTGGATTATCAGCCTTCTCTAATGGCTGTTGTTATAAAGGAAGCCTATTTATCTCTGGGAATCAGGGTAGCAGCACAAAAATGAATTAGGTGTTTAGCCTTGTCCCAAGATGATGCTATTCCAGATAGGTTTGTCATGCTAGCATTTGCAAATACGTTGACTCTTTCTGGCTTTATCACGTGTGATAGCAGATGTTGTTTGGTAGCTCAAGCAGAGATGTGTGGTCTAGTGTTTCTATCTCAAATTTGAGGAATGACTAAGAGCTAAAGAATCCCACTGTAAGGAATGTTATTAAGTAATCATTTTTTCCGGTATAAATATGAACATCTGCATAGCATGAGGCAGCTAAAGCTGTGGTGTGCTGCCATACTTGGCAAAAGGAGAGACGATAACTTTCGCAATAATAGTTCTGGTTAATAATTTATGGCAATTTCTATGCCCCTGTCTTTGTTTTCATTCTTGGAGCTGCTCGCAGGCTGGTGAGTTGGAGGTGTAAGAAGGAGCCCTTCTGAAAATTGCTCAGCCTAGCACACCGTTATAAACAACAACAACGACAAAAAAAAACCCTTTAGCTTAGCGTGGGCTGAACTTTCCATGAAAACTCTCCCTTAATGAGCTCGGGCCCCCTTCAGCCCTGCCTTTGTTTCTGTCAGCAGGTGAGAAAGAGTTGAGATCCCTGATGTGGGTGCCCTGGCTGTGACCTGGGGGCTTGGGCCCCGCTTAGTTCAGCCCTTGTGCTTTCAGCAGGAACAAGATTGAGAAATATCTTGACTCACGGCTTGGATATATTCATCCTCTTCTCCTGCACTGGAAGAGACATTTGTCTAGAAAAAAAGCACAGATTAGTGATGGAGCTGAGAATTAATTGCTTCCAGCAGAGCGATTGAGTCATATCATATTTGATAGTGTTGGAGATCTAAAAACTATTTTGCAATTCACAACCTATCTCGGGTTGCAGTTACTGCTTTGTGTTTTGTCAGCCTTTTGTGGCAATGACATATGACTGTGTCCCAGCATTGTTTGTGTACCAAGTAGCTCAAAAGGGAAGCCACTGCTGAGCTGGAGACCATCCGTGTTCTTAATAGCATATTGTTATTACACTTGAAACTCGGCTTGTGCGATTGATAACATCATCACACTAGGCCTGTTTCCTTTTTTCGAAAGAAAAGTTTAAAACAAAACAACTTCCCAAACCAATCTGTATCTTTATCTGCCAACCTCTGAGCCCATAGGTCAATTTAATGTTGTCGAAGGTGAAATTGAAAAGATACAGGGGTTTTTTTTATTAAGTCCCTATAGCGAGTATGGAGATCCTAATTAGCCTTCCAATAATACAAAGGCTGCTGGAAAAGCACCAGCACTTTATAAAGCAAGAGTGGCCCCTCCATGTGGGTATCGTGGCAGGCTAATTGGCAGTTGCATAGCTGGGATCTGAGCAGAGCGTGCCCATCTGGTTGGTCAGGGAATGAAGAGTAACTTGTGGCACTTGAGGAGGAAGGAGGTGTTAGCTTCAGAAGCTGAGCAGAAGCTGTAAGTCTAGTTAGTATGTTTTCTGCAAAAAAGTTTGGATTTGAAAAGTTTCTGTCGTACGTTCCCTCTTCTCCCACCTCGGGGACTTCTTCACTGCTTCTTCTTCACTTTTCTCTCCATCTTGATGTCTGTTCGGAGCTATGTTGTTGCTGCTGCTGAGAGAAAATGTTATCGCTTCTGAAAACATGTGGAAGGAGCCATCAGTGTCTACAAATTTATCTGTATTCAACTGGAGAAACTGTGAGAATTCTGAACTTTGAAAATTTATGAGGATTGAGACTGAAGTTGAGTGACTTGCAATTTCAGAGAGAAGCAGTTACTGTCTACAATGAATGTTTGGACATTTTATCTCAGTTCAGGATAGGAGCGTTGTGACAAAGCACCATCTGTCCAAGTCTTGTGTGGGGTTTCTTCTTATGTGTGGTTGGAAATGATTTAAAATGTGCTGGTACCTTTCTTCCACAAATTGAGTCAGTTGTGTCAGTGCCTGCAGATTCAGTGGTTTTGTTAAACCCTCCCTTTGGGTCTGATGCTTTAGTTAAAACTTCTCGGTTAAAATATAGTCAGGGTCTCTGACCCACAGCGTTCATGACGACCCAGGTGGGGCATATGGGGATCCAGATGAGGACACCCTACTGCTACACTACTACCATTACAGGAGGGAAGATCGGAGCTAACGCTCTTGTGTGAGCAAAAGGAGCTACAGATGAGAGTGCTATGACTTCTAGGACTTCTGTTCTCGCATCCTGCTGCATAAATCCCAGTGGTCTTCACGCGTACGTGTGAAACCAGCTGCTTAACGTCATCTTTCTTCATCGTTCCTTGTCAGTCTCAAATTCAGAGTATTAATTAGGGAAGCAATTTTGCTGCAGCTTCTGCAATGTGGTAACAAGTGGCGGGATCAAAGTTACACATAGCAGTAAACACCAGTGTGAGAACGGTTGTTTGCTGGGTTCAAGTCCTTCCTCAAGCTCAGTGGAAGGATGTGGAAGCTTAGCTGTGTTTGTGCCAAGAGCGGTGTCTGAGGAAAAGCACCTTTTCTTTTTATCCCCCAGAATGCGCTACATGGGAAATACAGCAACAGAATGTGCTGGAGAAGGGGGTTCTTAACTTTTTTTTTCTTCCTAATCTTCTCCTTTTGAATTTAAATTCAATCTCACTCATCCTCATGGATTATTGTTTTAAAAACTACTATTAAAAAAAAAGCTGTTCTGACCTTTTGTTAATAGTGTTAAAAACTAAGGTCTATGTTCTGATGTACTAAGGTGCTGATGATGCATAAAGAGGAATAAGTCTGTATTAAGTGCATTAAGTTTTGACTAGCTCCAGTAAAAGGTACTGCAAGGGATGGTTAGTCACCCTGCATTTTATGAGTTGTCTTGGAAGTCAATGGCAACATTCAGCTGAATCTGTCCACTGGAGCAGCCTAGAAAGATAAGACGGTGTGTTGCAGTGTGATGGCAATCCATGCTTGATTAACCTGCTCATACCAAAGTGGCATTGCCTACAGTAAACCTGTAATAGAGGAGTGCATTAATGAGCCCCTGGGTAACAGATTATGCTCAAGGGCTGGGGGAAATTAAAAAGGATCAACTTTGCTCGTCTCTTTCTTACGCTAACTATATGTATAATTTTCCAAGTAGTGCTTAAGTGATTCCACATCAAAGTGAACATTTAAAAATCCTCTTTGTGTCACTCACAGTAGCAGAGGTGTTTTGTGGGGTTTGCTGGCTGGGTTATTTAAGCCTTGTTTTGTTCAACTTTCTCTACCTGAAAAATGTGATGATCTTCATATGTGAAAGACTGATTCTTGGTTAGACATTGCCAGACTATGCTGAGTCATAATATGTTGGAGAAAGGTTGGGACCAGACCTCCCTTGGGGACAGCAAAGTGGTCCACTGAGCCATCTTCTTCTTTTGAGTGGATTCAATTAACTGGTTGCTAAAAATACGCAGAGGTCTCTGAAGGCTGAGAATAATTTGCGGTCCAGAAAGTCTGGAAATTATTCTAGCCTTGAGAGAAACAATTTCAGGAAACTATTTAGCTTTTGCAGGGCTGGTTGTCTTTTATTTTAACTTTCTGGATAAGTCTAACAAAAAAGGGAGCTTATTTTAAGAGAAATTTTGCCTTTAAGACTTAAATTTCTTTTTTCTCCTTTCTTCCAGTGGCTTACCAATTATTGTCTTGCTAGTGCATTTAAGTTCTACTAGTTAAAAACCTATGATCTTATGTATTTTGTAGGAGGTCATTGGCTTCACAATATTGTATAAAATGGAAACCAAATCTTCCTGTCTGCAACTGCACTGTTAAATAGAGCATCATTGTCATGTGGTAACCATGGCTGTCAAAACACTTTGAGCAGAGTGGGTAACACGAACAGTTCTTCTACATTAAATATTTATAGAAGACAATGCAAACTTAGAAGGCTGCCAGCAGACAGACACGTTGCTTAAATACATTGCTGTGTTGGTGAGGGCATGAATCTTCATGCTGCAGTTTTCTTCTTAGGAAGAAGACGGGTTTTTTCCTCCTTACACACGAGCTTGAGGGTGTATTTTTTTTTTCTCCACATAAACATATAAGGAAAGCAACTGGAAGTTTAACACCTCAGAAATAAAACAATAGTTCTACACAAGTTATTTGGCTGCCAGCTGCCGCTGAAGTGATCCGTTCTCTTTGCCCACCAGTCTTCTGCTGCAAAAGTCACAGCAAACACGAGCACAAGCCCTCTCTTTGCATACTGAGCTGCAAGGGCCAGCATGTCTTTATTTCGAGTCTTCTGGTGCAAACAGGTGGTGAACTACAAGCAGCGAGATGCTGAGAGAGAAACCGTGTAATCAAACCTGGCACTGTAGTATAATAAATTTCCATTGTATTCTTTAGGTTTTTAAATGCCTTTTGAGCAATGCATAATGACTGTGATTAATGGCTATTGTATTGTCTTAAATAATAAGCTTGAGCCTTCAGATAGGTGACATAATTTAGCTGTAATGAGCGTCAGCCTCGTGTGTTTGATCTCAGCGCTTTGAATTTCAGCGTTTCGTTACCGTGTCCTTGGGAGATTGTTTTATGCCAAAGAAAACCAGTAAAGGGGGATGGGAGACAGTTTCTGTGAAAGTGAAGAATCCAACCGATCTGTTCCTCTGAGGACGCTGACCTTTTTTGGATGTTTCACATTTTAAAATGTGCAAAATGAAAGCGCTTGGGTCACTTGTAGGGTTGACCCACGGTTATTAGGAGAGATTTTCTCTTTGACAAAAGTATGCCTTGCTGTGACGCATCTGGGTCATTCTGTGCTGGGTCAGGAACTGGTTGGATGGACGAGCCTAAAGAGTGGTAGTAAATGGTGTCGCATCTAGTTGGCGACCGATTACTAGTGGTGTCCCCCAAGGGTCGGTGTTGGGTCCGGTCCTGTTCAACATCTTCATTGATGATGGGATGGAGTCCATCATGAGCAAATTTGCAGATGACACCAAGCTCGGAGCTCGTGTTGATCTGTTAGAGGGTAGGAGGGCACTGCAGAGGGATCTGGACAGAATGGAGAGATGGGCAGACTCCAGTAGGATGAGTTTTAACGAGTCTAAGTGTCGTGTTCTGCATTTTGGTTATAACAATCCCAGGCAGAACTATAGGTTGGGAATGGAGCGCTTAGAGAGTTATCGGGTGGAGAGAGACTTGGGGGTGTTAGTGGATAGCAAACTTAACACGAGTCAGCAGTGTGCCCAGGCGGCCAAGAGGGCCAATGGCATCCTGGCCTGCATCGAGTCAAGGGAGGTTATCCTTCCCCTGTATTTGGCACTGGTTAGATCGCACCTGGAGTATTGTGTTCAGTTCTGGGCCCCTCAGTTTAAGAAAGATGTCGAGGTGCTGGAACGAGTCCAAAGAAGGGCAACTGCAGTGGTAAAGGGGCTGGAAGATAAGCCTTATGAAGAGAGGATGAGGGAGCTGGGTTTGTTTAGCCTGGAAAAGAGGAGGCTCAGGGGTGACCTTATCGCTGTCTATAACTGTGTGAAAGGTGGTTGTAGTCAGACAGGGGTCGGTCTTTTCTCCCTGGCTACTGGAGACAAGACAAGGGGTCATAGTCTTAGGGTACATCAGGGGAGGTTTAGACTTGACATTAGGAAAAGATTTTTCACTGAAAGAGTGATCCGGTTTTGGAACGGGCTGCCCGCAGAGGTGGTTGAGTCAACGTCCCTGGAGGTATTCAAGCTTAGGCTGGATGAGGTGCTGAGTTAGGATTACCGGGTTTATTTGGATTCAGGTTGCACTGGATGATCTTTAAGGTCCTTTCCAACCTTATCATTACTGTGATACTGTGATCTGTTAACGATACCCGTGATGGGATATTGTTTCCTCCTATGTGAAATCCTTAAGGTGCACCAAATACTCATAGCAGGGTGAAGGCTTTTCCATCCCTTCCACACCATTGCCCTGTCTGTCACCTCCTCAGCAGGCTTCTCTGTTGTTTCCTCCCACTGACTGAAGGCAGCAGCTATTTGATATAAGCTTCAGTTTCTTCACATTTCTCTTTCCATTGCCTCCATTCAGCTGACATTGCATGCAATAACATCATATTTTCTTCCCTGCAGCTACCTATGAAGAGCTTCCCCGCCTCTGTACTGTGTGTGCGCACAGCACTTCAGCAGAGCTGGCACAAGAGGGCTAAGAAA
The DNA here is from genome assembly GCA_013400115.1 of Rhinopomastus cyanomelas. Classification (NCBI taxonomy): domain Eukaryota; kingdom Metazoa; phylum Chordata; class Aves; order Bucerotiformes; family Rhinopomastidae; genus Rhinopomastus; species Rhinopomastus cyanomelas. Next base: position 32,760 of record VXBP01008642.1, read on the forward strand.
AAAAACCAAGCGCATTAGACCTAATTATTCAGCTAGCAGAAGGGCTTTTCTTTCCTGCTCAGAGTATTTGCTCTTGTCGTCTATGTGGTTAGTTTGACTGACAGAGCGCTCTGACTTCAAAGCCGTTGCACAGCACGGAAATGCTTCAAACCCAAATCCCCCCTCCTTTGGGAAGCCAAGCACAAGTGGGCAGCCCCAATAGCGGGGTTTGTCAGGGCTTGTAAATGAAAGGTCTACACAGACTCCCCTCCTAGTTACTATTTTTTTGGTGGTGGTGGGGAGGCATTTAAAATCCCTCACCCTTTCCTATTAAGTCAGACTCATTTTGTCTGTTTTAGCATTGTAGTAGAAAGAAACATAATGGATTTGTTAGGGTCAGTGCTTCACAATGTGACGGTTGACTTTGATGGGCAATAGGGCCCAGTTTGGCACTTCAGACAAAGGGTTTGTAGGTCTTGCAGGCTGCCATCTGTTCCTAAAAGCAAGTTTTTGTAGAGAAGGGATGCAGCTTGCACGCTGAAAAAGTTGGGTTTTTTCTTGAGAACTGCTGAGCCTTTGTATTTGAGTTGTTAATTTTAAACCTAAGCACAGCTTATTAATAGCAGGACACCCCTTTTGCCCTCTTCCAGGCAAGTTGGACATTTAAGTATTACTAGTGATGTGATGAGGTCTTCTAAAATAAACTATTTTGGAATACGTGTGCTCATTCCCGGGTCTGTTGCTCTGTTCCCTCCAGCCCCCACCCAAACTCTGAAATGCGGTCTCACGTTGTTTACATTTATTCTCATATGTAAACGTATAATGCATGGGCTGAAGAAGAATTAACGTTCAGCCTTGATTTGATTTTTCCACTTACGCTGCAGTATTGTCTTGTGCTCTCTTAAAAATAGCAGGAAAAAAACCTTGTTGATCATACTTTGCCCCAAAAGAGCAGAAAAAACCAGTCGATCACACTCTGCACCTGTAATCCTGACTGGAAAGTCCTGCTTTCCAGCAGTGGTCCCACCGCAGAGTGTCGTAAATAAAATGGCCAGCAGTCCTGTGGGACTCGAACGTGTGGACCAGGACGATCAGTTTATGTGCCATGTGTTAACCTGACTGTTAATGGCTTGTTTCTGTGTGTAACTGCTGGAGGTAGCACAGAGCTGAGCAATTTAGGTATGGATGGCGGGAAGACATCCTGCTGCTGCAGGACTGAAGCAAAAATAATGAGTAAAGCCTCAGCAATCTTTTTTTCTTTTCAGCTGGTGACAAACGCAGCTGCCAGCACTGATGAAGAGGTCGTGGCTCACAGTCCTGTCCTGCCCACTTAATTTAGCCAGTTGCTCTCTTGATGCAGTGGGAGGTGGGTGAAGAGGGTTGTTACAGGGTACTTCTTGACATTCTAATGATGGGCTTTTATTTATTAAGGAGACTGATGGGTGTTGCTCCTGTAGCTTTGCAGGTACACACGCGCGTGACTGAATGTGGGTCTGGAAGTACAATGCAGCCCTTGTTGTGGCAACAGTTTACGTGTTGCCAATGAATATCACATTAAGACTATGGTGGCAGCCAAAGGAAACTGGCGTGGGCAACAGCCCGTGTACTGTGCCAGAAAGACGTGCCTCCATAGCCGTCCCAGGCATCTTAGTGGCTCCTGTGAACCAGAGTTAGCCACTGACACTTTTTCTTTGTTTCTGTCGGTTGCCAGCCACTGGCAGAAAGCTGGCAAGACACATCGGGACTTGTGCTCTGGATTCTGTAGTGCCATATTTTTGGCTGTTCCTGAAATAGCAGTTTCTCCAAACTCGCTCCCAGACTTGGTGAGTGCTGTGATGCTGGGACTTGGCGTGGGAGAAGTTTACAAAGTGCCGGGAGGTATTTCTGTGACACTTGCTCTGGCAGGGGGATTGGACTAGATGATCTTTCGAGGTCCCTTTCAATCCCTAATGTTCTGTGATTCTGTGAAGGGGCTGTCGGCTTGCTGGGCAGATGGAAACGTGTCAATCAGCTGTTAAGGCAGCACGATGAGCCCGATTCCCTGTCTTGGCTTTCCTCGAGACAGCACTGCTGGAGCAAGGAGGGCTTTTCTTCTGAGCAGGAAGCTTTCAAGAGAGGAGGGGTTATTTTTCAGGTTTTTTTTAAAAGAATTTAAATGACTGCCTTTGATGTGGTGACCTGGTTCTGTACCAAGCTTTCTGCCGCAGGTGGTGATAGTCTGCCTCTCTGACAGATTTTCCTCCAAAGTCTGTTCGTGGCTCCTGCAGAGCAGCCTCTGACTGCCTCTGAAAACTACACCAGTGGTGTGGTTTTGCATAGGTCGATTCTTCTACCTCTTCCCAGCCTCCACATTAATTCATCAAGGATGGAACTCTTCAGGCTGCATCTTGAGAGGTTAAGACAGCATCTATATTCCTTGAGATTCTGTCCTCAAACACATCAGGAATATTTTTGTCAAAGGTGGCTCTAAAGATGTCCCTGTCTTGTTTCTAAGGAGTTGAGGTCTTCAAGGACCGAAGGGTGCCACAACAAGTCTATGAAACAGTCCAGTTAAAGAAATATCTCAGGCCCAGAGAAGTGTCATTCCTGATCTATGGGGTTAACTTAAATGAGGGTGAACCCACTTCTTACATAAAGACCAGAGCTGATACCTGATCACGGGCTGCTTCTAAGTGCTTTACCTGTGGAGTTTAAATATTTTGCCAAAAAGGGCTTGTCAGGCCTTGCTATGTAATCTGTCCGTCTCAGCGCAGCTGAGGCTGGTGATTTTCTTCGGAGATGTGATGGTTCAGTCATCAAATATATGCCTGAGGAGGGAACCCATCTGGCTTCCTCAAACTCCTTTGAAACAGCAGAAAAAGTGGTTTCCTTTTAGGTGCAACAATGCCACCGTGTTGAGTCCTAACATCTGTATGGGATCCTTGGAAGTATGCATGGGGAAACCCACCATTTTCATGCTTTTAACTTTAAGTGACCAAAGCTGAGAATCTCTTGGCTGTCTTCCAATGAAGTACAGAGTGACAAAATGAGCTTCACTGAGGTGTCTTCATTAGCCTAAGATATGTAGATTAAAATTGAAGAGTCTCATTTAAGAAAAATTTTCACAATGGGATGCAGTATTCAGTGATGCACGAAGTACTTCTAGGTGGTTATGTTATCATGGTATTTAGAATGATTGCTGAGTTTAAGAAGCCAATGTGCTCATTATCATCCATTTGTGGTCTCCAGGTTTTTAGCAAAGTGTGTGTCGTGCTCCTTGGAAGTTAAGCTTAATGCAGTAGCAGCTGTATGAACGTCTGTGTCGTATCTTTTTGCGCAGTCTTTGTATTGTCTACACCTTTAAAAAAAACATGAAGTGAAAAATAAAAAAAAGGAGGTGAGCAGAGCATAAAATACCTAATGGTCAGGATAAAAATAGTGGAAGCCTCTGCTGTATAAATAGCACTTGATTTAGTCAATTTAGCGAGCAAAGTTTTGGCCCCATCAGAGGATAACTTTTCTGCTGTACTTACTTGAATTCACCAAACTGGAACAAGCACTGGCATAGCAGTTTCAACCCCTGCCTTTGCTAGTCAGCAGCATCCAGAGCTGCCGAGAGAAGATGAAAAATTGCTGAGCAAGTGCTGTGTGAACCGGAGAGTCAGCACTGAAATGCTGCCTTGATCTGGTAGTGTTGGTGGGTCAGCTCCTCCTTCTGAGTCGGTCTGGGACATTTGGGCACGTTTTAAATGCACAAAAATGAATTGCTTACCACAGGCAGCATGGGTTGCCACCACGGGGACTCTTTTCCTTGTGGAAGTTTGTGTGTGCACTTCAGTGCTGTCTGAGCGATTTCCTGTACAATCTGATCTGGTTAAGCCTTTGTGGAGAAGGAAAACTGAGATTACTTAGGAGCTGTGAGAAGAAGCCAACAATTTTCATGTTAACACAGAAGCGTTATTTGTGCCTCAGAGAATAAAGGTATACTAGAGGAGTCTGAATCCTGTGTGTTAATCCTGACATAGCATTGACCGTATGTTCCGAAGGGGTTTTTTGTTCTCTTTCCTGTGGTCTTCTGGGAAAAGTGCAGATTTTGTACAGGATGATAAAAACATTGGGTATGACAGGCATGGTTATTTACAGGCACAATTTGACAGCTCTGAACCAGTTCAGGTCTCGGTGGTTTCAGCCTGCCTAGTAGGATGTTGCGGGACTAATCTTCTACCAGATTAGCCGTAACTTTAATTGGAAAGGGGAGGAGCGGTGTGCAAAGGAATGCCTTCTATTTGAATTATTTTGGAGCCATGCTGTTTTTCTTTGATAAACATGATAAATCACATATGCTGTAAGAGTGATTTCAATTGGAGGAAGATAGATTGAGGTGGGGAAGGAAATCAGAGGGCGCAAGCTCAAGCCTGAACAGAAAGGTGGGTTTAATAACTTTGTAAAACGCACGTTGCTTTGGTTCAGGATGTATGCCAACTCTTGGGAGTTTTAAAGCTAAAAAGGCAGAGACATCACGTGGTTCAAATATATTTGAATATAATATTTCAATGTATTTGAGACACCGCTGAGAAGCAAGATGAATTTCAACCAGCAGAGCAAGATATAAGACTACGTAACTTGCTTGTGAAAACAGGGAGGTTCTCTGCTGAGTTTGTGTTCTCAGGCCTAGAGCTTTTTGTTTGATCCAAAATACAAAAAAGGAAGGATTTCATGCAGTCAGGGGAGGAGTGATGCAGCTTATCTGTGAGCAAGGGTGTGCCTCTGTGGATGTGCGAGATTCCTGCCCTGCATTAAGGGAGATGGTGTGTTGGACCCAGAGGAAATTACTTTAACTGCAACGCATAGTGTTTGGGGAGGGTGAAGAACAGGAGACAGTGAACACAAGTCTCTTTGTAACTTCAGGATATCTTTCAGGTTTATTTTGTTTGGGGCACCTCATTGAAATTGCCCAGATACTAAGCTTAAGGTTTAAAAGTAAACTAATACAGACTACTGTTTGGAAAAACATACTTGCAGAAGTTTGTAGAGGAGTAGAAGTTTGTAGCCTAAGAAGTAGGCAAAACCAGTAAGACCTGATAGTTGTTCCAGGTTGTAAAGGGAACGAAGATTATCAAATAGAGGAGTGATGAGTTGGCAATGGCTGAAAGTCAAATTGTTTTGCAACACTGTCCGAAAATCTTTGAAGCAAAGATGCACAGAGGCTGGAAACAGAGTGGTGGTAGCTAATTCTTTCTCCAGATGAGTGAGAAAGTGTGTGTATGTGTGTCAGCTTTAGGAAGAATCACAGAAAGGTAATGGCTTCTTGTGTGGTTTTTTCCTGCATCAAACCTGAGAATTACATTACTATAATAAATGTTTTGCGTGGGATATCCAGTAAGTGATCTAAGCAAAGAAGCTTCCTTCGTTTGGTTCCAGGGCCCTTGCAGATGAAGATGTGCAGAGGCCTTTTTATGATAATCCAAGATAGTATTCTTAACTTCCTCAGGACTCTGAATAAAAAATACATACTTCAGAATGTGTGAGCTAGGAAGTTAAAAGATGGAGGAGTGCTTTTGATAAATGTTTATAAGAGGATTATTGGTGACAATGGGGGTTTAAAGCTGAGTTGTTGGGAAATTAGGACCACACTTGCAGATTCATCTCCATTTCCAGACCTGTGTGGGACAAGGGAAGGAAGAATCTGAGGTGCTGGGGCATTTGCAAGCTGGACTCAGAGACTGTTGTTTCTCTGGCCTTCTCAATGAACATCCACCTTTACAGAGGTGCTTTGGCACCTGTTACTCCCTGAGGTGTTAAGAGAAGCCAAAGGATTTAGTTTCTGGGCTCTGCTTTGTAGGGATCTGGCCTAAATCTAGAGGCATGGTAAAAAACCACTACTGTGCTTGAACTTTTCCATCTGGAGTTTAGTTTAGACCCAGAAATGAATATTGGTCCATACCTGTGGATGTGAATCCTTATACTTTACCATGGCATGGTGACTGAGTCCTGCTATCAGCTTTCTGTATTTTCAGTGGACTTGGAAACTGAAAAAGTGTAAAGCTGGTTCTTCATGCTTTGTCTGAAATACACTGAGCTCTGCTGCAATGCAGAACAACTAAAGTTGTATCTAACAAGTCATGATTTACTTAAGGTTTACTTAAGCAAGGTGAATATCTTTCATGTGGCTTAGATGTACAATTACTGTGCACCGATGGCTTCTTAATGATCCCTTGTGTAAACGCATTGGCAGCTAGCTGTGCTTCAGACAGTTTCTGAGTGCAGGTGGTATTGTCTAGACATGTGGGTTCTTGCAAACACGTGCATGGCAGACGAGACATTCTAACCTAATCGTTACAAGAACTGATCTTTCTATAGGATGGTATTTTTGCCTCTTAAAACCTTTATAATACTTTTAGTTGACAAAACTCCATTTATTTTTTTTTTTTTAACAGTAAGAACTTATCATCCAGCAAGTTGCATTGATGTCTTGTTCCTTGAGTGGGAGATTTGCCCACAGTAAAAGTATTTGCAGCAATATGCTGATCTCAAATTATTGTAGTACCGTCACATTGAAGCAGCTAACAGCAATCTCCAAGTTCAGATGGTTTCTCGGGTAGCTTTTAAGTGCTAGAATCAGCTCTAAGGACTGCTACAGCTATGTGGACAGCAGATTTTTGTCAGCCTGCATCTCCATTCCTGCTTACCAACCTTCTCCATCCCGGACCTATGCTAACTTGAAGCCTTGCCTGCGGGTTCTTGTGACTTTTCAGTGTGCAGGAGGTTTTTTTCTTCTAAAAGGATTCAGTTGTTTGACAACTGGCAGCAGACAAGCTATCGGGGACTGTCGTAAGGACAATCCTTTATTGGCAGCAGCTTAAAGAGCAGTTTCTCAGAAACCCCTAAACAAAACCAGTTTGTGCTGCAGAAGGGAGTGTTTCCACTTCATACAGATTAAAGAGCCTTCTGGACTACAAAAGCAAAGTTCTTTCTTTGCCAGACTCATTTTGCATCGAAAGCACATATAACTGAGTTTTCATAAAGCTTAATAGCTGCAGCCTTTGACAGGCAAGCTTTACCTTGCTATAACATAACCCTTTGCTTGTAAAGGATACGCAAAATAGGTGACTTGGAATGATGAGGAGCCAAATCTGGGACTACTCTCACTAAATCCACCTCTTAACTGACAGATAAAACCAGTTGTCTAATCTTCAAGGTGTGGGCTGGCTCTTGAAGGAGGAAGAGGCTCTTGCTGTCCCTGCTCTGGATGTTTTCAGTAGCCAGCTTGAGTACCACTGCTGTGTTTGAGATTGTGCCATTTAAAGACGAAAAACCATCTTCAGAAACTGGAGATTACTTCATACTGGTGGTCATCACAGCCTGTGCTTCTGGAAGAGCAATGATTAAAAACCAACCATGAGTCTTCTGGATCCTATTTGTGGCTCAGCAGAACCGAGGGACAGCTCTTGGCAGTATCAGAAATCAAATACTTAAATTAAACTGGAGAAGGCTGGTGTCCAGTGTAGCAGTGCTAAGTCCAGGGAGCTGACAGCTCAAGCCTGTGTGAGATGGGTAAAACGAAAGCCGCTAAAGAGCAAAACCCCAAATCAGGCACAGCTGATTATTCAAGCTACAGTATGGGCATCTTTGTGCTCTGTTTATGTCAAAGTTGATTACTGCTGAAAATGGTCCAGGGCAAATTAAGCTTCTTTCTTTTCTGGTTCTGATTTGCAAGCCGAGTTTAATTAGGATGGCAGCAGGTGTTATCAGTGAGTTTGTTCACACGCTTCTGTGTATAAGTGCAGCTTTGGTGAAACTGCTTCTAACTTCAAGTAACAAAGCACCTGAAACTTGCCTTCACAATGAGTCAAGGAAGTCTAATCTTCGTGCATGGTGTTATGTGAATTGCAAAGTGGTTTTTAAAAAGTCAGTCTTAATAGAGCCTGGTTTAAAAGATAACTGAATGCACTCTAATTATAAAAATCAAGCTGCTTGGTCTTTTACTAAAAGCAAAATGTACTGAAAATTTCCCTTTTCTTTCCTGCATTCTTATGTAAAAATCTGAACAGTAATAGCACTTCTGGTTGGTTGTGAGGTGGGGTTTTTTTAACCCTTTCTCATCTCCAGAAATATCAACTTTAATAAAGCAGATCTTGGTAGAACACTCTGTTCCAGTGGAGTAGAGGACAAAACCTGCTTTAGGGTTCATTTGAATTGACAGTGATGTTTGTGAGTGCCTATTTCCAACACCAGTCTGAGAATCAAAGAATGTATTGGGTTGGAAGAGACCTCCAAAGGTCACAGAATCACAGAACATCAGGGACTGGAAGGGACCTCGGAAGACCATCTAGTCCAATCCCCCTGCCACAGCAGTATCACCTAGGCCAAGTTGCACAGGAACATATCCAGGCGGGTTTTAAATGTCTCCAGAGAAGGAGACTCCACAACTCCCCTGGGCAGCCTGTTCCAGTGCTCTGTCACCCTCATTGTGCAGAAGTTCCTTCTCATATTCCTATGGAACTTTCTATGTTCCAGCTGACACCCGTTCATTTAGTTCATCTCCCTTACAACAAGCAGAGACATATCTAATTAGAACAAATTGCTCAGACCCCCGTCAAACCTGCCCTTGAATGTCTCCAGGGATGGGGCCTCCACCAACTCCCAAGGCAACCTGTTCCAGTTATCCACCACCCTCAGATTAAACAACTTTCTTCCTACTTTCCAGCCTAAATCTACCTTTTTCCAGCTTAAACCATTACCTTTTGTCCTATCATTCCATGCCCTTCTCCAGCCTCTTACAGGCCCCTTTCAGGCATTGGAGGGTCATGATAATAATTCAGCATCATGTTTTACATAGAGATTGGGTACATTTTGTCTTGATACTGCTCTTGTAGAAGAGTAGAAAGCATAAGCAAAAAAGTGTCCTGTGCAAAATGCATGACTGGATACCTCATTCTCGACTTGGCCTGCAGCGAGAGGTGAACACTCGACTTGAGGAGTGGGGAAAAAGGTGTTGCAGTGAGCAAGAATCCATGCTAACATCGCAGAGAACAGGACATGACAGCATCTAAAGTAATTTCTTTGGTAGTTCAGCCCAGGCTTCTAGTCAGGTACCTGTTGCCTGTTGGAAATGCAGTGCGGCAGCACAAACGGGGTGAGTGCATTCCACACACCTTGAATTCTAGAGAAAATAAAGACTTGAGGTTTAAATAATCCCCTATATTTAGAAGTATGGGTCCAATGTTATGCCTGCCCTGCTGTTCCCTGCTAATATTTTTCAGCCTTTGGGGGCGACTCCAAGGCAATTGTGTAGGAGCACCATGCCTCTGGTACCTACCTGTTCATTAAACAGAGCCCCCCACCAAACCATCCTTCCACAAAAAATCATCCAAACTGATACAATTTAAGCCTCTGCTGAGGTCTCCTTTCCCATAAAGTACAGCCTTGGCAGAATTATCTGGGTCCTCTGAACTGATTCCTGGATTAACAGCTCAAGTAGGAGGTCGTGGTGGAAATACTCTGAATTTATTCCTGGAAACTCAATGAACAGAATGGTCAATGGTGTCGCAACTTTAATATACCTGCCGGGCTTATAAAAATTGAGTTAACTTGAAGAGCATTGCGTAATGCTTTGGTGTAGTGTACACACGAGACTTCTTTGATGAAGACGTGCCATGGTGTCTGTGAAAATATTTTTGGTTTTCTGCAGGAAACCTGTCGGAAGAAACCTCAGTTAGACATGCTGGTAGGACGGTATTCCATTAAAAGTGCCTGCTGGGGTAGCTGTTACTGGAGGAGATTAAAATATTGATCAAAACTCTGAACATAGCTTACTTTTATTCTAAAAAACACCTGAAAACAGCATGTGGTACAGCACTGGAGGAGTAACCACATAGCTAACACTATTATACTAAAGAAGACTTACTGGTTTAGTTCAAAACAAGTTAAAGAACTGGTGATTTCCGCCCCCACCCTGAGCTTCACAGGCTCTGGAATAGCTCAGTATAGGAACAAAGTTGTCTTTCATAATAAGGAAGCTGTGTGGCAGCATGCTGTTTGAAGTACTGAGAATTTAATCTTGTTACTAATTTTGACAAGTATTTCTACAATGTCTGTCACTGCATTCAACACCTTTATAGTAATAACAGTTGCAGAGGGTTTTATTTATCGTGTGGACTCACCCTTTGCCAGTAGTGGTGTGGGAAGAGAGGTTGCAAGGGGGAGAGTATTTACTGTCTGCTTCACATTTTTTAACTTGCTTAGTACATTTGTATATCTTTTAATGTTGTTCATACTTGTTCTTATTTTTATCTGTTTGTTATGTTGTGTAGTCTTATACAAATGGCTACAAGCAGATCTCCATGGCAAGAGCTCAGATACTGCAGACAAAACCTCAGGTAAAGAGGGGTTATGGACAAAATAATTACCAGAGCCTCTCTATCCCCTTGTTTTTTGTCTTTCAACTCCTCTTGAATCAAATTTATGGTCACATGTCAAAACAAAAAACAAACCTTCATGAATTTTTTCATTCCTTTACCTAATTCAAATCAATATCTGGTAAATTTTCTTCTATTTCTTGAAGCTCTCTTGGCAGATGTACATCCCCTCTCCAATGAAACGCCACTAGTGATGTCAGGTACATTGGTGTATACAAGAAATGCAAAGTCTGTGTGTGCTTGGTAAGGACATGTTAGAGGATACTTATCCAGAAACCAAATCAAGCTTAGTTATGTGGAATTGTGAACAACCACAGCTTCACCAGTTTCTGCTGCAGAGACCCAAAGTTTCCTGATACCTCAAGTAGGCATGTTTTACAGTCCAGATTTAAACAGAAGTGTTAGCAGGGTCCAGACATACACACAAAAGCTCACTGTGAGTGGATATACAATCCACTATGGCTTCCTGCTTTGATGTGATCCATCAGTTCCTGAGGTAGGTTAGTCTCTGTTCCAGACCCCCAAAAAAGTCACCACCATCTTAGCGACAACTCATGTTTTAAAATTTTGGAATGAAAACTCTTTTGTCGGCCTTGCCTTCTTTTCATATAATTTCCCTCCTCTGCTGCAGCAGACAAAAGTGTATGAGAATGTGTGGGCAAATATAATGCCTTTGAGTTAAAAGTCCTTAAACTCTGACTAGCTTACCGCTGCCACCTTGGTGTCTTGGTGAGGCACAGAAGACAAGCAGCAGAGCACAGCTTCTACACTAGCTAAACCAACCAGCTCCTGAACCTGGCAATTAACAGCTTAGATTCTCCCCAGTGGAGCACTGATATTCGTGATCTGTCAAGGGTTAGAGCAGGGGACTTGTTGTTCTCTCACTTGCACAATGTCTATTACGAACTTCTCTCTGCAGGGTCGTTGTGCTGTCCAGTACGCTTGACAAAGTTCAGTCTGCTGGGAGACAAGATAACTGGATGTGCTGAACACTTTTAATTAGAAATAGACATCAAAGAGGCTGTCATTGTGCACAGTTGTGATCTCCATACATTCTTCTAAAAAGATATTTTTATTTCTCTGGCCACAAGCATTTCTGTCTGTGTTCCAGAGTTTGGAAGGAGTGACATTCTCTGGACCAGAGGCTGTGGGTGAAGGATGCCTCTGCCTATTTGGTACATGCATTTGTGTGCCTTTATAGCTGTGATAATTAAAACAGATCTGCTTAAACCTTAAGGCTGCTACATTTTTAAATGCGATGACTCATAGGAGCGGCCACCACACAACTGTAGCTACATTTCCGTAGTGATTTTTTACTTCATCCAAAAGACAGATCAAGCTTATTCTCTAGTTTTGAGAGATCCTATAATTTTTAAAAGGAACTTTTCTTGAAAAAAGAAAACTGAAAGGAGTTTTTCTTGATCTAGCATCCATCACTTCAGCATCTGCTTTTAATTTGAAACTGTCTCTTTAAGACGGGGCACCTTAAAGGCAAAGCACAAATTGTTTTTAAATACCATTACATCGTATGTATTATCCAATTGAAATGGTACTTGAGTCTGATACTGTTTTTACAGTCTTGCCTAGCACATGAATGATTTACATTTCTAAAAAAAATTATCCTGAAAGTTAAAGGATTCTGTTCAAAATGAAATGTTAAATTTCCTTCCTAGAGGCATCTTACCCTATGAGACGTGCTGTTTGCATGAATGGCTACCGCTGTCAAATACGGTGTTTCCATCTGTACTCGTAGTAGTGTTTGCTGGCCATTAATATTTTAGAATATTGATTAAATTCACATTTGATACTGGCTTAATTTCTAATGTGCCCTGCTAATCCTGTTTGGGAAGATAGCAAGCAAGCACTTTAAAGCACATAGCAGATGTAATGAGAATTCACTGTTTGCCTAGAATAACAGGTAATCAACTTTATTTGTCACATGTGACTCAGTTCAGAACTACCAGGTCTGAGAGTTAATCCAAAGGTACCCTTTGGTCCAGATCCCTTCTGTCATATTTGCCAAGAAGGTTTTGCTCCCTGTGGTTCTCTTTCAGCTGCTTGTCAGTGTGGAGTAAGCTATCTTGGTCCACATGGTCTCTCATCTCACTTTGGTGAGAGCTGAGGTGTTTCCTGCTAGTTTGGACAAACAGTACTTCACCCTGACACGTGGGCTGTCATATCCTTGTACCCTTTTTTTTCTAAATTATGTACCTCCTCCCAAAGCTTTCCCTGACTGATTTCCCCGGAGGTAGCTTTGTATGGAGGGTGTGATGTTGTGTCCTTTCAAGCTTATGACTGATTGATTCACTCCAGCGTGATTTCTTGGCTCTTCTCTTGTCTCGTTATCACCGATTGAAAGAAAATTCTGTTTTCTCTGTGTGTGTGTGTTATACCATTAATTTAGACTTTTTAAAAACCACTGGAGTAGTAAAATGCAAACTCTGCAGAGACTCTGCAAAGGTAAGTTTTTGTGCTATTTACTTCTCTGAATAAAATGAATCCATGTTGTCAGCCTTTTTACGGCTCGTTTTGGGAAGCTGGATTAAAGCGATGCTTGAGCCTCGTAAACGGAGCTTTCTAGATGTGTCTGTTGTCCCAAGAACTGCATGAGTATTTGAAGCCGCATACAAGGTATCGGTCACTTCTAAAAGCTGATTGAACCCCCCAGTTTTTCATTATTACAGTAGTTTATTGGCAAATAGGCCTTGTTATTCTCCCCTTGTTTGAGATGCTGCTAGAGTATTGGCCATCAAGTTGGAGAGATAGGGAAAATGAGATGAAGCGTGTTCAATAACAAGAATAACAGAAAATCAGTGTCTTCCCTGCTCTTGTAGCACCCCTGATGTAGTTTTTGGTTTCACTAGAAATAAGTGCAACTTAATCTAGTGGGGTTAGTAGCTAATTGAGCTACCAAACTAGGAGAGGATATTTTTCCATGGAGAAACCTTCCAGGACGGCTTCCCAAATCTCTGGGCAGTCTGACTGTCAGAGTCTGTCAGTGCTACTCTAACACCTGAAAACAGGCAAGAGACCACCACGCAGCAGCTGTCTTCTCTGCTCCATCGCAAGCTTTGGCTTTGCAGACCCAAACAGAACAGATAGGTTAAAGCCACCGGGTATGCTACCTTCTGCCTCTGGGTACCTGTAATGAAAGCTGGGAGGTTTGATGTCCCACTTAAGTTCAGCACACAGAGCCCCATCCCCCAAGATGCTACATTTCTTGCAAGTTACGAAAGCAAAATTCTCCTAAGCACATCCAGCCCAGTATATCTCTGGTACCTATAAGTGAGCACAGGCATTGCAAACAGTAAATGTGATTAATGTGTATTACTACTGGAGTCCCATTTACATTTATGTGCTAGTATCAGCCGATTAATCAGTTTAGCTGATAACTGTCATCACTGGGGACTATTTTTCAAGCAGAAGTGTTTTTATACCTGTATGATATAGAGTGGAAAACTGTCTCCCAAGAAACACATGAAAGGCTCAAACGGTGAACTGCAGAAGTGTTGAGTGACTCCGAGCTGCACAAATTAGGCAGTTAGCATCCTTCCAGTTACAGTAACAGCATTTTGTCACAAAAAGGGAAACCTTTAAAGGAATTTGGACTGCAGCGGTCACTTGCTGTTAGTAGGAGAGAACTTAATGATGTAGTCTGGGTACTTTTCAAACTTCTAGTGGAAGCCGACAAACAAAAAATCTAACAAAATGTCTGCTAATTCACGGTTGCAAGCTGCCCGATGTGGGAAAGATGGAAGACCTAATTAGGAAATAACCTCATGCATAGTTATTTGATTATGCAAGCACATTCATTACTGTGTGATACCGGGAATTAAAAATGTGTTTCAGCGCATACCTGGAGAGAGTTTTGCTGGCTTGACTTCTTGGGACTTATATTTTGTGAATTTTTTTGAATGGGTGTATGTTATTATATTTTTATCTCTAATGCATCTGCAAAGAATTTCTGGACTAAAACAAGAGGTTATTCTGCTGCCATGTTCTGTAATAGACTAGTGGTTTCTGGTTCTGAATACTTCAGTTTGAGCTCTGTAACCAAACGTGGAAAGGAGCTTCGTAGAGCTTGTGCTCTGCACTGCCATGGCAGCTAGTGACAAATCTGGTCCAACTTGGCATATGTGATGAGCTAATCCGCTAAACCCTGACATGTCTTTTGATTTGATCCACTTTAGCTGATGTTTTCAGACTTTTTATTTCTGTGATGCACACGTATTTGCTGGATTTCTGATTTGCCTTCAGCAATTCCAGAAGCAAACTGGATTGCTATGCTACAGCTCCTCATGTTATATGATTTCCATTTATTCTGGCCCCAGGAAGTATGACTGTAGCGTTGCATCGTCTCAGACTTTTTCCCCCTTTCCAACCAAGCAGACAGCTGATGTTGGTGTAAGCAATGCCTGACCTTTGCCTCCTCTTTCTCCACTGCCTCTTTTGCGTAGGAGCCGCTTCAGTGTCCCTGTCACAGCAGCCCTTGGAGACAGTGCAAGTTCTGCTCTCAACATTGTAGATGTCTTCAGGCTTTTATACAACAAATGTTTTTCAATCCTCTTAAAACTTCACCTGTATAACTTTTACCTTGTGAACTGTCACTGTGTTCCCAGCCATTATCTGCAGATCCTAAGCTGTGCTGGGCAAAGACTTGAGAAACCCAAGCAATTGTGTGGACTGTGCTGCGCTCAGAGCAAAGGGCTCGTGCGAAAAGGCTGTGGCCTCAGTAAACCTCCGGATAACTGCTGAACTATGCATTTTACAGCATGGCTCTGAGGCTGCTATCTGTACAAAGGCTGAGTTGTGGTGTGTAACTCAGCAAGACACTCCCGCAGTCTGTGTTGCCTTCAGAGAGGAGTTAGTGAATGACTAACTTTTGTAGTTAAACTACTTCAGATTTGAACTGCCTTTGGAGTTTGCCAAGCTGTTGTGTGGTTTTCATCCAAAGTTACCTCTCGTTAAAACATTAATGAAATATTGGTTCTGTCTTGAAGTATCAAGCAATTTTTTTTATTTTTTTTTTTTTTAAGAAAAGAAATCCCATTATGTTTTAGCAATACATTTTTAAAAGTATCTAGGTAACTGAAAAGTCCCCAAAAGAACCTTTTGAGTGGAGACAAAGGTTTGGTCAACTTAAGGCTTCCATCCCATTCATGCCTCTCAGGTGAGAAGGGAATTGAACAAGGAAGACCTACCTGTGTTCTTTAAAGAAAGAAGCCTGAAATCAGTAACATGATGCCCAAGAGGAGTATAGTAGATATTAATTAATACATTTTAAGAACTATTTAGTAGTGGAAACTCTATTAACAGTGTTCCTGTGACAGACGCTACTTGTATGCTGGTAACTGGGTGCATTTCTGCTTGAAGTCTTAATTTCAATCTTCATCTTTGTTCTTGCTGGATGTTTGTGTGGCGGAAAAAAAATCTGTGCTTGAAATTTGATGTCAAAAGAATAATCTTAACACAGGAGTTGTGATATAAAATAGATGTTTAATGAATCCTGAATAATTTATAACAGCTGAGAGGTGCTTACATTTTTACTGACCTTAGGACAGTTTCTAACAAGCTTGAAGAAAGTGCTTTTTCAGTGTCTAAGTAGAGCCATCTAGAGTTCAAGCTGTAAGGAAAGGTGGAGAATCCAGCTGACTGCAGGATCTTTTTCTTAGAAATAAATGTCCATGCTGTAAATACTAAGCTCGATGCTGTGTTCTAGCTGTAGTAAAAGTTTGTGGGAAGGAGGGTAAGATCAAACTGAAAGTGCATCTTTCCCATGTCTCTTATAAAAGCGGTGAATCTGTTGCGAGTGATATTGCCCTTGAGATTGCACGTTGCCCCAC
The DNA here is from genome assembly GCA_013400115.1 of Rhinopomastus cyanomelas. Taxonomy (NCBI): domain Eukaryota; kingdom Metazoa; phylum Chordata; class Aves; order Bucerotiformes; family Rhinopomastidae; genus Rhinopomastus; species Rhinopomastus cyanomelas. The sequence continues at coordinate 48,979 of VXBP01008642.1, forward strand.
CCCCCAAAAAAAGGAAAAAAAAGAGGAAAACTCTTCTCTGAAGAAAGAAAAAAAGGGCCAGCCCTCTCTGAAACGTCACTCCTGTGACAAGTCATTATGTCTTCATTTTTTGCAGGAGAGAATTTCGACCAGAGTCCTTTAAGAAGAACCTTCAAGTCCAAAGTTTTGGCCCATTATCCTCAGAACATTGAGTGGAACCCCTTTGACCAAGATGCTGTCAACATGGTAGGTAGAGAAACTCTAGTCTCAGGCTGACAGCTTAAACTCTGAAGTGGTTTCTGTGTAATTTACAACCTGCTCTTGTGATATGATGAATTATAGAATGTATTGGCTTGAAAGGGACCTCCAAAGGTCATCTAGTCCAACTCCCCTACAACAAGCAGGGACATCTCTAACTAGAACAGATGCTCAGAGCCCCATCAAACCTGACCTTGAATGTCTCCAGGGATGGGGCCTCCACCACCTCCCTAGGCAACCTGTCCCAGTGATCCACCACCTTCATACTGAAGAACTTTTTCCTGATGTCCAACCTAACTCTACCCTTTTCAAGTGTAAAACCGATACCATTAAATATTTTTATTACAGCCTAAATTTACCTGAGGTGCTTCTGCTGAGATTGAGAGTACCCACTAGGCATGCTGTTTGAAAAGCTGAGAGGAAAAGGAATACATTCTGACCTAACAAAAGTGAAATACTGCATTTCCTTTGTTTCTAGTTAACATGATGAAATGTCTAACCACCCTCTCAGTGACTGAGTATGGAAGAACATAATCACTCAGGATATGTATCCGCAGGTGTGAAGGTGGCAAACCAAGGAAATTTTAAGATAAGAATATTCAATCTAATTGGAACAGGCTGTCCAGGAAGGTGGTGGAGTTGCCATCCAGAGAGGGGTTAAAAAATGTGTAGATCTGGCACTTGAAAACATGGCGACATGTGGGTTGACAGTTGGACTTGATGATCTTGGAGGTCTCTTCCATCCTAACGATTTTATGATTCTAAGAAGCACTTGAAATGTTTCAGTACAAAAAACTTGATGCTGCATTTAGCAAGCGAAGGAGGGAAGTGTGTGCAGAAGCTGGGGCTTACCTAAGCCGCAGGTTTTCTTGAGTGGTCGCTTCTAATGGATCTCTGCACTGGTGCATCTTCTGTACATCTCTTCCTTCTCAGCTAAATTGAACATGAGCATCTGTATAGCTAAGTCACATGAACAGGGGTAGGAGAACCAAGTTTTTGGAGTGGGAGCAGTGACAACTGAAAGACTGATGTTCCACTGGAAATCATCCCAAAGAGTTCATAGGCAAAAAACATTTCCATACACCTGTGTGATTTGAATTCAGTGCTTTAAGATCCTTCCGTGGCTCTCTGTTTTGAGAGCACTGTGGGCAAATGAGAACAAACCTGTGTGTTTTTATATGGTGCTTATTTAAATGAGGAAAGGAGTATTCGGTGGTGAAAGTAATTTCACAAAGTAACAAAAGTGAGTTGTAATGACTTAAGAGATGGTTCATTTTAGAGAGCGTTCTCCTTTCTTCAGTCATGTCTACCTCTTTTTTAAAGTAGCATCAGTTTCAGGCTATTTGTTCTTGGGCTCTGTTTCAGAGGTGTTTAGTGGTAAATGGCTTGTTATGATGTGGTGGGTAAAAAGAATGTGACTGTACAACAAAAGTAAGAAACCAAAATTTTATCTTGGATAACTATATACATTTCTTTCCTCTTTTCTTAGCTGTGTATGCCCAAGGGGCTGTCTTTCAGGACACAGGCAGACAACAGAGATCCACAGCTCCATTCCTTTATCATCACCAGAGAAGATGGCTCTCGTACATACGGATTTGTGCTCACATTCTATGAGGAGGTCACAAGCAAGCAAATCTGCACAGCCATGCAGACACTCTACCAGATGCACAATGCAGAGCAATACAGCAGTGTCTGTGCCTCCTCCTCGTGCAGCATGGACTCCCTGGCCAGCAGCACTGATGAGGGTGATGCTACATCCCTTGCCAAGCTTCAGCGGTACAACTCATACGACATCAGCAGAGACACGCTATACGTCTCCAAATGCATATGCCTCATCACCCCTCTGCCCTTCATGCAAGCCTGCAAGAAGTTCCTGATCCAGCTCTATAAAGCAGTGACCTCCCAGCAGCCACCACCTCTGCCCCTGGAAAGCTACATCCACAACATCCTCTATGAGGTCCCCTTGCCACCCCCAGGGAGGTCATTGAAGTTTTATGGGGTTTATGAGCCCATAATTTGCCAGAGACCTGGGCCCAATGAGCTGCCACTTTCTGACTACCCGCTGCGGGAGGTCTTTGAGTTGCTGGGCCTGGAAAATCTGGTCCAGGTTTTTACCTGCGTTCTTCTGGAGATGCAGATCCTGTTGTATTCACAAGGTGGGCACTTGACTGGTGATGTTCTTTGGGTCTGTTCCCAGTGGGCAGTTCCTGAGCAGTTGCAGCCACAGGAGCTAATGTATAGCCATTGATTTTTGCTGGATTTGTGAAACCTGAGAAGGCAATGAAAAATGTGAGAGAAATGAGTTGGTCATCATGAAAGCAACTAAATAATTGTTTCTTCCAGGCAGTCTAGTTGCCTCTTGTTTAATTATGCATGTATTTATCACTTATGACAGTGAGCAATAGAATTCACTAAATTATTATCCTTACATTGCCCTTGATCACACTGCAAGTCAGCATGAAACTAAAAATACCAGCAGAAAGTAATACATCCTGCAGAGGATGTTCTTGCTACTTTATTTTTCAAATTTCAGCAGCGTATTGAATTTAGGGATTTTCTTCCAAACAGCTATATGACGGATGTGTTCTGGTTAAAGTACTGAGTTTTCTAGCACTTAAAAGTTGAGGTTTTAATGCTGGGCTGGAACGGAGTGGAGTGAAGGGGCACGTCTTCGTAACCCTACTTGAAATATTTGGAAACTTTCCTGATAAGGATGCTGGTACTTCTTTTTGAGACACTTCAGATTACGGTTGGCAAAGGCGAGCTACACTGGCAGTAGCTGGTTGCACAGAGCCTGTTCATGCTGAAGTGTGCCTACAAGCTGGCCTCTACCCTTTTACTTCTGGCTGTGTCTTTCTGCATTAATGCAGTACTCTGCTACAAGTTTTGAGAATCTTGACCTAACGCTGGGCATGTTCTGAGGTTTTACACCCCTGTTACTGTTTCCTGTATGATATTGGTTGCTGTGTGTTTGGCTCTGCTGATATTTGGGTAACAAAAGATATTTGCTGCAACTATTCAGATTGCCCAAACAAGTGGGCACCATATGCCTGTCCAATAACAGGGATCCTAAATGGCTTGTGCCTCACTGAGAAAGTTCAGAGGTGGGGAATGGTTTACTCACACTCCTGGCATGAAGCCAGGAGGTATGCATACCTTTTAACAAAAAAACCCAAGATTGTGAATACCTAGTCACCAACAAGGAGGGTCTGGTTGAAGCAGTGATGGTTGAGGGAAGCCTAGTTGCGGTGACCACGAGATGGCTGAGTTCAGGATCTCATGTGGCAGGAACATGACACTTAGCAGAATCACATCTCTGGACTTCAGGGGGGCCAACTTTGGCCTTTTCAAGCAATTGCTAGGGGAAATCCTGTGGGACACGGTAAAGGGGCCCAACATAGCTGGTTAACATTTAAAGACTACTTCTCTGAAGCACAAGAAAAGAGCATTCCAACAGGAAAGAAGTCATGGAAGGGAGCCAGAAGACCTGCGTGGTTAAACAGGTTCCTGCTGGGCAAACTGAAGAGGAAGAAGAAAGTCTGTAGGTCATGAAAGGAAGGGATGGCCACTTGGGATAGGCTATAGTCAGAGGATGTAGGGACACAACTAGAAAAGCCAAGGCCTCCTTGGAATTAAACCTTGCAAGAGAGGTCAAGGGCAACAGAAAGGGCTTCTTCATCTACATTGCAGGTAAAACTAAAACTAAAGGCAATGTAGGCTCCCTGCTGAATGAGGTGGGTGCCCTGAAGGCAGATGATACAGAGAAAGCAGAGATACTGAACATCCTCTTTGGCTCTGTCTGTTCTTCTGGGGGCTGTCCTGATACCAAGCCACAAACTGCTGAGGCCCCAGAGAAAGTTGGGACAAGCAAGAAGTTTGCCCTGATTGATGAGGACTGGGTTAGAGATCAGTTGAGCAAACTGGCTGTACATAAATCCATGGACCCTGATGGGATGCACCCACAAGTGCTAAGAGAGATGGCAGAAGTCATTGCTAGGCCACTCTCCATCATCTTTGCTAAGTCATGAGGATCAGGAGAGATGCCAGAGGACTGGAGGATAGCAAATGTCACTCCAATCTTCAAAAAGGGTAAGAATGAGGACCCAGGGAAGTGTAGACCTGACAGCCTCATCTCCATCCCAGGAAGGGTGATGGAACAATTTATCGTTGATGCTGTCTCTAGGCACAGCAAAGACAAGAGGGTCATTAGGGACAGTCAGGATGGCTTCACCAAAGAGAAGTCATGCTTGACCAACTTGATAGCCTTTTATGAGGGCATAACCAGGATGATGGCAGAGCGGTGGATGTGGTCTTCTTGTCTTCAGTAAAGCATTTGACATGGTCTTCCACAGCATCCTTGCCGCCAAACTGAGGCAGTGTGGACTGGATGATCAGGTAATGAGGTGGATTGTGAACTGGCTGTAAGATAGAAGTCAGAGGGTAGTGGTGAATGAGACAGTGTCTAGCTGGAGGCCTGTATCTAGTAGAGTCCCCCCAGGGGTTGTTACTGGGATCAGTCCTATTCAATCTATTCATTAATGACTTGGATGATGGATTAGAGTGCACTGTCAGCAAGTTTGCTGATAACACAAAGCTGGGAGGGGTGGCCAACACCCCATCAGGCTGTGCTGCCATCCAGCGAGACCTGGACAGGGAGGAATTTGATGAAATTTAACAAGGGCAAATATAGAGTGTTGCATCTGGGCCAGAACAACCCCAGGTACCCGTATAGGTTGGGGACTGACCTGTTGGAGAGCAGTGTAAGAGAAAGGGACCCCTGCACCTGGTTGGCTCAGTTGGTAAAGCATGGGACTCTTAATTCCTGGGGTCATGGGTTCAAGCCCCATGCAGGACATCTTGTAACAGTACTGTAGGCTTACCCTGCTCCAGCGGGGGGGGGGGGTTGGACTTAGATGATCTTTGGAAGTCCCTTCCAACCTCTGACATTCTGTGATTCTGTGATCCTGTTGGACAGGAGGATGACAATGAGCCAGCAGTGTGCTCCTGTGGCTCAGAGGGCCAACGGCATCCTGGGGTGGATCAGGAGGGTGGTTAGTAGTTCAGAGAGGTTCTCCCCTTCTACTCTGGCCTAGTGAGACCACACCTGGAGTATTGTGTCCAGTTCTGGGCCCCTCAGTTCAAGAAGGATACAGAACTGCTGGAGAGAGTCCAGCGTAGAGCAACAAAGATGATGAAGGAAGTAGAATACCTCTCTTATGAGGAAAGGCTGAGGGAGCTGGCTCTCTTTAGCTTGGAGAAAAGGAGACTGAGGGGTGACTCACTGATATTTATAAATATGTGAAGGGCTGGTATCAGGAGGATGGAGCCAGGCTCTTCTCAGTGTCATCCAATGATAGGACAAGGGGCAATGGGTGTAAGCTGGAACATAGGAAGTTTTACTTAAATATGAGAAAGAACTTCACAGTGAAGGTGGCGGAACAGACTGCCCGGGGAGGCTGTGGAGTCTCCTCTGGAGACATTTAAAACCCTGCATATGTTCCTGTGTGACTTGGTCTAGGTGATCCTGCTGTGGTGGGGGGATTGGACTAGATGATCTTTCGAGGTCCCTTCCAATCCCTAGTGTTGTGTGATTCTGTGATTCTCAAAAGATGTGGTTCGTCCAACAGACAGCTTGAAATGGAGAGGAAAGGGAGAATGGGAAGTCATCTAAAATGTGTACAAGTAGCAAACCTTCAGACTCCAAAAATGAATGCTTCTTTGTCGTAGAAAAGGTCAGTAAGTACATAATAGTAATACTAATGAATAAGTTATTGAGAATGAGTAATAACACTTAGGGAGGTGGAAGGATTGTGGTTCTGCAAATGACTGAATTCAAAGGATTGCTAGTCCTTTGCAGAACGCTTCTACACATGGACTCCAGGGCTTTGCTGGAGGACTTTATTTGCTCATGGTTTTAAGTGTGAGCAGAAAACCTGCTATTAGTTTTGATTAGGCTGCTTTATCCCCTCCCTTCTGCTTCTATGTGTCTGTGCTTACCTCTTTCTCTCTCTGTTTGAATCGTACTGTCCTTGCCACTTGACGCTGAGGTTCAAAATTAAGCAGCAATTTGGGAACCTCTGAAACACCCCCCCACCCCTGTTCATTCCCACCTGGGTCCCTGCTTTATGGACTCTCTGAGAACAGAATTTGTCGTATTATTAACTGTAAGCTAGTAGCATTGGGAAAAACTTTCTCTTCAGATTATATTTAGTAATATCTTGTGCAGTTTCAGAACAACTCGCACATTCATTACTGTTGTAACAGTCCTTGAGACAGATAAACAAATATGCACTGAATAATTTTGACTCCGTTTTGAGCACCGCCAGAAATTTGATAAACTAGTGGCTTTTTCCAGTTACTGGATATATTTTAAGGGTTTACTTGTTTTCATTGGTTTTACTGTGGTTTGTGGGGTTCTGTGAGAAAAATGTGGTAGTGAGAATGAATCCTCTGAACCCTTCTAAGTGAAGATTCCTCCCCTTCCCCCCGTCTCTATTATTAGTGAATCTAGTGAAGTCCTTGACGTGAGCTTTGCTTTCCTATCTAATATAGACACAGCTCAGTAGTGCATAGGGAAAAGCATGCAGTTGTATTAGGGAAATATTGTAATATGGAAATGCTGTAATTATGTAAATGGGATCGTAAAAGTTGGGGAGTTCAAGTGCAAAGCCTCAGTTTTGGCATATCCTGATAGCTAAGTGCTTGACTAATTGTGCACTGCAGCTTCTTTTAAATGTCAGTCTTGCTATTCCTGAAAGGAAATCAAAACAGCTCTTTTCCTAGTTGAGATATAACTAGGCTACGTATCACTTGAAGCTCCTCTCTAAGCTTTGAGGTTCATCAGAGAGAAATGCTTTCTTGATTCCCAAATTCTTTCAAGGCAAAAGATGAAAGAGGGTTTTGGCTCGTGCATCTCCTGCTGCAAAGTAACGAATGAGAGTTATTTTGCAAATTCGTCTTCCTTTCCTTTTTTGCTTTGTAGAGGAGAGACTCACTGGACTGTGTTTGCAGTAGCCTGACTTTGCTGCAACCTTGCCAAACTCGGCAACAAATTAGTGCAACATGCTCTTACGACCACAGAGTGTAAATTCAAGCAAGACAGTGACTCCAAAGTCAAGATTCCTTGAAGCACTGCCATACTCAAGAAATCAGAGCACTAGACCAAAACCTGTCTTAGTTAGCTGAACTATTTCAGTAAAAGCTAATAACTGCTAATAACACACGTGGGAGATGTAAGCTGACTTTTTAATGATTCTCCTAGCCTTGTTGGAATGAAGTTTTAAAATTGTTTCTCTTTTTCAAGAGCAAAAACATTTAGAAGATAGTTGAGTGGAAAAATAGAAATTATTGCACAGCCCTGACCATGCAATGACTTTGCCTGCCATCTGTTGAGAACCTAACACTTCCTGAGCTTCTGTTTGCTAAAGGCAGATCGCTTTTTGTGGCCAAGTAAGAGCAGGATTGATAAGAAGATGCAAACGCCGAGAACAACTGGCTAAACGGCTCTAGTTCCACACTGTATGGGCAAGCATGGGCATTGGGCTGCTGTCAAGCACAGTTGCTGCTAGTTGGTGATAGCAGCAGTGAAGGGCTGACAGGAAGGTTGCACAGAGACCGTTCTGACTTTTCTGGAGTGCTTTTTTTTTCCCTAGTGAACTAGGAGCTGCTGATGAAAAAGTTTATTTTTGACACTGTAACTGAAGCCTAATGTTTCCAGCAGCCTGAACAAAGGCATCCAACTAAATTAAGATGTGAGGGTGTTGGATGACTTTACCCAGCTTGCCCTGGACCGGTTCTCAGCATGATACGAGTGTCTGGCACAGCTCTGCACTGGGGACAGGACTAGTTGATAGCTCTCTGCACCGTGGCTGCTGCTGCTAGCCTTGCATGTCTAGTTGCTCTGTTTCTGGTGTTTTAAGGGTGAGTGGTATCCCATCGCTCAGGAAAATTACAGAATTGCAGTGGACTGTGACTTCACTTAGTAGGCTTGAAGTTCAAGTGGAGTGGTGAAGAGACTAAATCAAATTATAAGCTCATTTTTTGAGGTAACTTTTTAAGCTCTTTCATTCACAAACATTTTGGACTGCAGACAATTACAATCTTCAATTTTATGGTTTATCTCAAGTTTAAATTTTAAAGCAGCGTGGTGCTAAGGAACTCTCACCATGGTTTAGAAACCAGAGTTTGAGGGACTCTTGTGTGGATAATTATGTCCTTCCTGGGTAAAAAACCACTATGACCATGGTATTTCGATCTGAAGATGTGAAATGTTTGTGCAGCAATGGGAGCAGCAATAGAGCATTGGAGCAAAACACATTACAAAGCAAGGGTGGCTTATGAACTGGCAGAGACCAGTGCTTGCATCCGAAGTGGTAAGACTGAAGAGAGACATCCTAACTGTTGACAGAGATGGCATGGACATCCAGAGAGTTCATCAAAGTCACTGTTGTGAGTAGGCTGTTCTAAGTGCCAGCACTGGCCATGCTAAGGTGATACAGACAGCTGTACCTGAAAGCACTAGAGGCAAAACTCCTGTGACTTTGAGTTATGCCTTCCTGCATGTCAAGAGTACTTTTAAGTTTAAATAAGGCCAAATGGTAAGAATGGGCATTGAAAGCCGAGGGGAGGAATTAATTTTTCTTCCTTGTATTTCTTCAGGGTGCAGTCTTTGGATTGCAGCCTTATAAAGTTTGTCCTCTAAAAATCAAAGCTTGGTTTAGGGTGTGTTCTTGTGACTTTCAAAGGAAGGGCGTAAGAATTACCAGATTCACAGTAAAGCAGAAAAGATCGAAACACTGTCCTACTTGTTACCAGCAAACAAGGCACATGGTTTAGCACACATCTACTGCCGTGTAAGATTTAGGCTTACAGCCTTTTGTTTATGAAACGGACTTGCTGTTGTAGTTTTGTAATAGTTTAATCAACCGTAGAAATTAATATTCTTGCAAGTGCCTTTTATTTTATTCAGAGCATAGCCTTCCTGTGAGAGGCAAATTGTGAATGTCCAAGCTCCCAGCAGCGTGCAAGTTAGTAACATGGATGATTGCTGCTATGGCTTCCCAAGGATCAGTAACAAAACACCACTGGCGCGAGATGTCTGTTGGAGAGAGATGGATTAAACACTGTGGGCTCTGTCGAAGCGTTGGCAACCCATTTTGTATGCCTGACTTTAAACATGAGAAGGAATGTGTGGATGACACAAACATAAACTTATTAGACCTTAGACTGTTTCTACTCACAATTTTCAGCATTTCCCAAGCTGGTTTTCAAAAAGCCCAAGTAATTGCTTCTTGAAGAGTGAAATATTATTTGCATTCTCTTTTTTCAACCTTAGAAATTATAATGTAAATTACCATGCATGCATGTAGCTATTGCCTAGAAAAAGGCAGTGTCTGAAAGATCTTCTAACAAAGCCTTTTTAGGGGGTAGATTTTTAAAAATGGAATACACATATGATGTGTCTGCCTTTTAAAGCATTTCCACACCAGAGAGAAAACCTTTGCTCTCCAGCTCATTTAAATATAGAGGCACTGCACACTAGTACTGCTCAAAACCAACGGGACGCTATTGCAGAGAAGAGTTTACACAGGGACAAAATGTGTCCATGCTGTGAAAGATCTGAGGTTAGGGACTCAACAGCACCACAGTCAGAGGAGTACGCTGCGTGTTTCTCTGGACAAGTAATTGGAGAGAATAATCAGAGAATCAAGTACGCTCTTTGTTTTTAATTTTGATGAAAAGACTAAACAGGTTCTTAATTCCAAGGTGCTAAATTTTGTTACCTGAAGTCAATACAGCTTCGAAAGTCAAGTTTTTGAAGCATCTAGAAACAAGGAGAAGGTAGTACAGAATCTGTACTAACCCCACGCACGTTTGTGTTCACACTGTACTGTAGAACTGTAGAAGAAGATGAGACAACTCCTTTTAATGCCATGCACACATACACTCCTACACTATTGGATCTTATTATTTTGTATTATAAAACATCTTTACCTTTTACAAACAGGTTAAAGAAAGTAGAGTCAGGCCTTTTCCTTCCAATTATGGCAAATGCCAGATAAATATCTTGGCAGTTAAAAGTGGTCTTGAGCAAAGCTGTTGCTGCTGGAGTCTGTGACCTGCTCACCACCCTGCTGCCCACTGGGGATGGATGAGCAGGGACCCCTCTGTGTTATCAGGAGCCTCTTTTTGCATCTTGCTACTGCCTTGTCAGATGTTTGCCGTGCTCTTGGAGGTTTAACCATTCCAGTAATTGGAGCTAATTCAAGTTTTCTGATGAATTTATTCTTAAGGTGGCTCTTAGTTGTAGATTCATTTATGCTGAACCACTGATGGCAGGCTGTGACGTGGGTAAATCATGTAAATGGAAATCTATTGAAGTGGAAGGGATATTTTTCTGTTAAGCATTTGTCAGTGAGGGAAAATTGGAAGAAAGTCCTCAGTAAATATTGTCCTCACGGTATGTGCCTTGTGGTAGAACTGACCCCCAGTCTAAGAGGTTAATTCTTAGTTCAGGCATTTGGGTACAGGTTCATCTTAATTATCCCCTTTAACAAAAAATATATTTTCAGAGTTGTATAAATTGCTTTTATCTTGTAACCCATGTGGTGTTACTTGCTGGTAAACCCACCCTTCTGTCAGGGATAAAGGATGTGGAGATGTCATGGATTGTTTCCCCAGGATGGTCTGGTGATTACAACTCCACGTCAGCGAGTGGAGTCTGAGTTCTCTGAAGGCAGCACTGGTGCAAGGTGGTTTCTGTTGCAAGTAAACGTTTCCTGAAACACTTTTATGCATTCTATTTGAGCATCTCTTGAAGATCGCCTGGTCTGGCTTGTCAGTCATTACAGCTGTCAAGGTACAAAGCAGATGAAAGATGGAAGCTTCCAGGGCACTTTGAAGTCTGTGACATTTATATGCGTTGCTTCTGTGGAGCTATTGAGATCCAGTTTGAAAACCTTTTCTTTTGTCTCAGATGTGAATTTCAGGTTTCGTTGTTCATCAGCACTGTGGTCTAAATAAACAGTACAGATCTGAAGTTATCAAGCCCCTAGACAGCTCTCGTAATTTTCACATGCTATTCCTCAGTCACGCTCAAAACAAAATACTAATTGTTTTTCAGTTTTTTGCATGCCTTTGGCTCATATAAACCCAGTTCTTTTACAAAAATTAACAATTGATCACCAGTTGCTTGTGACATTTTGAAGATCTAGCATTGCAGAGCCTTTCAGTGCATCCAGATCTGAGAAGAGGAAGGGATTTATTTCACAGATGTCTGTAAGTTGCCTGGATTCAAGCTGTTCATCACCCTGACTTCCTTACCTCCTGTGAGTATCACCCAGGCAGTATTTTTACTTCTTTTTTTAAAATATTTTTTTATTGACAGCAAAAGACATCATTTCCAGGTGTTTCCTGTTGTCAGGCGAATGGGAAACAGGACTGGTGTGTCTTCATTCTGCTTAACAAACACATATTTCTCAAGAGACACTCCCTACATTGGAGAATACTGTGTAGTCCCCTATTTTAGCTGCAAAGTTTTGAGTGAGTTCAAATAATAGTTTTTCTACTTGTGCTATCGCTCCTAAAATACGTGCAAAGCTTGGCTTGCCTTTGGAAATTGATACCAAAGTCTAATAGCGATGGTGGGATAGGAAACGTTTTCTCCCTTGACACAAGACGCAATATAAACTCTTGTTTTTTCCGTCCTCTTCCATTCTTTCCCTCCTCCCTTTTTATCCCCTGTTCTGCCTCTCCCTTTTCTCTCTCTGGTTTGGGGAAATGGAAGAATCCTTTGTTTCCAAGTTGTCCTCTGTAACCAAATGAACTTCCCTCAAACACTGATAGGTACAATAATATCTCCATCAAAAAAAGACTTTGTGCCTTACAGAACAGGTAATCTTGCACAGGCTTCAAAGTGAGTATAAAGGATCTAGAGTTTCTTCACTAAACAAACATCTGAAAAACCATTTCTGTTTTTTAAAATATGATTTTTCTAGAGGAATCTGGGAACTTTCTTTTCTTCAGTGAAAACTGACGGGTGCGTCAATGTCTTTTATCTCTGGTAATTGCAAACAAGCGTTGCTAGTTCTCACAGTTGGTCTAATAATTTGGTCATCAGAAGTTTAGTAAAGAAACGCTCTCCTCCTGGTAAACGGGTTACAAGACATGTGCTAGTGACTGTGTTAAATGTTATCAGTAGCATCAAAGAAAATTGAGTGTGCATATGCAGAGCTGAATGCTTTTATCCAAACAGATACTCATAGCTTTATGTGAAGACCTGCTCTTTCGCTTTGCTGTGCAGATCAGAATTTTGAAATCATCTCAATTAGAATAAGACAAACTACTTTCTGTATTTGATTACATTTCCTTAACATTTAAAGCTTTCAGAGTTGTGCAGTGCTATGATACACCCAGTCTTCACAAGTAGGTGATGCAAGTTGAGTTTGTGAAGTGCTCCACAGCAGGACAGCCAATGGATGTGTATAATTATAGACCATTGCACAAGGAGGGATTCATAAATGGCTGATCTGTAGCTGGGAACGGTCTTGAGGTGTAACCTGAAGACTGCCTTGTGTGCATGACAGTAATTTCAAAGATTGAGTGAGTAGCTCTTAGTAAGACAAGATGAAAAATGTTTTTGCCCTGCTGGCTGACCTTCTGAAGATCGAGGTTTGTTTTCCACAGAGAGGTGCTAACAAGAAGGAGAATGGGTTATGCAATTTGTTGGTTTAGTTGGCATGTTTATTCACGTGTGTTTATTTATTCTCAGTAACCTCCTAATAGCTGAGCAGTGTCAGATGACAGTGCTTTTTGCTGTTGCTGATTTGTGCCAGGGTATCAGACTGGCTTGTTCAGCAAATGGGATGGGCCAGGCTGGGTTCTTGTGCAGGGAAAAGCAGTCATTTGGGCTATGGTAATTAGACTGTTGGGGCTTCTTACCTGATTCAAAACCAGAGTGTTTGTACATATATCTTTCATTTCATGCAGTAGGACACAGGGGTTAAGCAACAACCCAGATGTTACTGCGGATCTGGGTCTGACCTTGGTAAGAGTGAAAATTTTTGGTTGCTCAAGCCAAAGCTCATGAGATTTGCCTGGCACTGATAAAACCTGGGTTCAGGTACAGCCGTAGAAGAGATAGCACTTCTGCCACTCTTGCCATTTGCTAATGATGTACCTGTGCACTGAGACTGGGGGGAGAGGAGTAAACTCCTTTGGGAAACACTGAAGAGCAGCTTTCCCAAGCAGCAGAGGCTGGGGACAGGAATCAGAGCTATCTCTCCCTCTTGTCTGTGCCAAATGTATGGTGCAAGTTCAAAGTTGCTTATAAACTTGCACTTTTGGGTTCCTATCTTTAACCGCTACCGATAAATGAGATGTGCTGCTTCTTCCAGGTAAGTTAAGATTCTTAAGGAACTGGGATTTAAGTATTTTCATATTTTTAGAAATTTGGAGACGGTTTTTATTTCTATAGAAGCTGCTGCAATATGGGGTAGAAGCAATCATGTGGTTTCGTGCTCATCAGCAGCTTACAAGACCCAGTGGTCTTTACCTGTTTTCCTGATGGATTGTCTGCAGTTTCAGATTTGCTGTAAGGATGATTATCTCTTTAGTACCAATATGTCATCTTCTTGTTCATGGTTTGTTTTTTCAAAAGGGTTCTCACATTTAGATGGTATTGGGTTTTATCAGCTGAGTATTTGAGCAATAATTTGCTCTTACCCAATTTCTGAAATATTCCTGCAGCTCAGATGGATTAAATTAAATGTCAATCTAAAAAATAATGCATGACACGCTTACGTGAACCCAAGCACCGCGAAACAATCATCTATTGTTTCAGATTAAATGTAAATTTGGAAAAACAATGCAATATGAATATGCTGGCTATACAGAATGTTATTGACAACTATATTTCTGACAGGTTTCTGTTTGGGTTTTATTTAAAAGCAGTGGTTTTAAACACTTGGGGATTGTACAGTTCTGCTGATATGTGGCCAAGGCAGCTCTTCTGGAAAGTGCACTCAGCCTTAGAAGTAGTAGCAAGTGGAGCAGAAGCAGGCAGGCAGGAGCAAGTAAGAAACCACAGTTTTTCCTTGAAATTCACTTCTTCTCATTTTCCCTTGAGACAATACATGTTTTTATAGTAGACTATTATTATCCTGTACTGTGGAGGCAACTTCTGTATCCTTTTAATAAATAAATGATGGAATAGCTCTAGATAAGGTATGAATATGCATGCTCAGTAGTTTCTTCCTGGGTTTAGAGCTGATGAATTGGATAAAGTTTAAGGTTTTTAAGATTTTGTCTTGCTTTAAAAAGAACATCTTACAATGTACATATGGTCCCAATATAGGCACAGTAAGATGTCTCCTTTTGCCACTGATGTCCTTGACAACCACATTTCAAAAATGAAACGCAAATGGATGATTTAATTTCTCTTTCTCTCTGCCTGTTTAGATTATCAGCGTCTGATGACGGTGGCGGAGGGGATCACGACGCTGCTGTTCCCATTCCAGTGGCAGCACGTGTATGTCCCCATCCTTCCTGCGTCTCTCCTGCATTTTCTGGACGCTCCTGTTCCCTACCTGATGGGACTGCAGTCCAAGGAGGGAACTGACCGCTCCAAGCTGGAGCTGCCTCAGGAGGTCAGTCTCTGCCTTTGGGTTGCTACTCTGAAATGAATTCCTAATGTTTATGTGAATCTCTGCTATAAAATGCCATGCCTGCTCTTAGGAGTCTTCTGGTGCACCGTACCAGCAGCAGTTGAGGTCGTGGGGGAAGTCTCCACAGCCCTTCTCAGTTCATTTCTGAATTTAGTGAGCACCACTAATTGCATTGGCTTCTAAATGCTTTTCTTTCTGCTTCTTGCCATGACGTTGACAGTTTCTCTGCTTTCCCTACATCACAAGTTTCATCAAGTTTTGTTACTCTTTGTCAGAATTGACAATATTGACAGAACGATAAAGACCACTAGATTTGTGTATGGTCCTGGTGAAACTGGGTCTTGGGTGCATTTGTGAGGTGGCTGAGAAACGTGTATCATCCTGCAAGCCTCATTCCACCCATGGTTGAGCCCACATGTTCCTGGCTGAGTTCAACTCTGTTACTAGGCCAGTGTCCTGGCCTTAAAACCATCTGGTTTTGCGTTAATACCATGCCTGTGGACCACCTAGACACTTTTAAAATATGGACTCACTCAAGTTATGGTCTTTTGGAAAGAAGGTCTTCTGTCCTGCTTTCCAATGGAAAAACTTTGCCTGATCTATCACCTTTTTCCGTAAGAGAAAAAGGAAAGAAAGGTCATTCTCCTAGTCTAGATATTAAAATCAGTGTTGGTAGAGAGTTAAGTTTTTTTCTCCTCAAAATTTCACCAGGGTGTTTAAAACCACTTTCCATTTCAACCTGGCCACTGCTTATTCTCCATACTGCAAAATCTTTGGGATATGTCTAACCTGTCTGAAGTCAAGATGGTGACTGGACCCATCTCTGGAGCATACCATACATTTTATCTTTGGTTTCTTTTTAAAATTGGTGGAATTTTAGGAATAACTGTATGGCTGTAACATCTTATGATGTTTTCAGTGCTGTGCTTAGTTCCACGTGGGGACTTCTCCTGGAGGCAGTGTCCCTAAAGCTTTCAGATAGAGGCTTTTCTCAAGAAGGCAGAAGGAAGAAGCAGCAGAAGACAGTATGCAGGAGGAAGAGTTCATACATAGAAGTGAAGGAGTAAACACGGGGCACGGTCCATCTCAAGTGCTAGGTGGAAGGGACCAATTCTTAGCTTCAGTGGCATGTGACAGTGCAAATAAATTCTTACCTCATGGATACAGTGACCCATTTGCATTAAATTTGCATTGGTGTGGAAATGAAGCTGGTATCTCGCTATGCTTGCAATAAAACCATGCTAATATTGCATAATTGCTGTGATCTTAAAAATTATTAGTCGTGTGCTTTTAGTTAGCAGATTAAGCTGTCATTTCCCTTAAATTAAAATTCTAATGTGATGCGCCTGCTGTACTTCTGAATAACACACTAAATCTCACCAGTGAGGGAAGAGTAACAGTGGGGTGGAAGCAGAACCTTCTTTGCACACCCATTATGATGTTTAATGAATGAGTGAAAAATACCAGTATTTTGGAACACCACAGGTCCAGTAACTATGGGAGAGGGCAGGAAAGAAAGAAGGCGTACTGAACGAGGAATCTTTTGAATCTCAAATGCCTTTAGACAGTAAAAAAATAGAAAATCCTTCAACATGGGAGCAGTGATGCAGTGCTCTTTGCTTTAGCATTGCTTCATTGTTCAGGCCAGGGGGTAGCTTTTCAATTCTTGCTCTAAATATAAACCATTTGTTTGTTAGAGATAAAATTCTAACAACTGGCTGTCACGTTGTCTAAAGGTTACTAATCTCTCTTCATTAACTTCAATCATCAGATTTTTCCTAAGGGAGAAGTGAGATTAATTCCCCAAGGGTTTTCTGAATCCAAATCCCATTTTTCAAATTTTGTAAATTATATGCAGAGCTGCAATGGAAAAGCCTTTGAAATGAAATATTGATAGATAAGAAGACAGTCCTTGAGCTAAAGAACTGTAGCAATGCATACCGCAACTCTTTAGTAGCTGTGTAGTTACACGAAGCACATTGCTTCCTGTTAGCAAATGCTTTTCTTTGTACTGGCCCAATTTATTAGGGAAAAGTGAGCTGAAGGGACACTCTGCTTTACCAAATGAATCCTAATATCATTTAAAGTATCTATGTGAATGTGATTGCTGTCAAATATGTCTCTGAAATAACCAATATCTTATAGCCATGTGTGCTCTAGAATGCACTGTCCTGCTGAAAATTAACCTTTTCACAAAAGGAGGAAAATAAGGTCTTTTCTGTTCACATAATCTGAAGGTTAGTCTACAGTGTTTGGTAAGAGATAAGAGCAGCAAAACTGCCTGGTAGAAGGCAGAAGAGCCATACTAATGGCCAAGTCCAGGCTAATGAAGATTTGCTGCTGCCAGGTGGGTTTTTGCATCTCCTGTTTTGCAGCTCTGTATGGGGTGAGACCCATCAGAGCTCAGCACCTTGAGAATCTGACCTGCTTGAATATTTTGTTCAGGTCAGTGCACTCAGACAGTGAATTTCACATATAAGCTGCTGTTCAGAAGATCTATTACTGCTTTTCATTCCTGAGAGTGCTTTTACAATGTAATTAATTTTTATGTAGTGTATTAATATTTCCATGATGGGGGGATTGACACTTTCATAGTGAAAGTATCTGCTCTGCTAGATTCATGTCTTCACTTGGTTTTAATCTTGTGGTCTGACACCTACATTCATAGCAAAGCTGTCTAAGAGTACTCTGTTTAAATTGCAGGCAGAGGAATTGCCAAGATTAAAAGCCATAATGGAAACACAGAGGGCAGAGGAAAGTAGGGAAATAGGGTTTGACCTCCAGTGGATGTGCTGTACTCAGACATGATCCCAAAGGCTTTGCCTGGGACCCTCTTGGACCCTTGCACCCTTTTCTTGTAGCAGTGTCATCTTTATCACTAGATGTCTGTTTCCTTGGTAGTACAGCCACAGAGGCTGCTGGCAGTTGGATCCTGGTAAAATAAATTTGCCCTTGAGATGTGGTAATTCACACAGAGAGTATTTATGTGGGTTGAAAAGTGGTGCTATACTTCCTGTTTGCTCGCCTGTCCTTGCCTGGTGTGGGAGGGGTTATCAAGTCTGTACTGAAAAATTTGGAAAATACAAGTCCCAGGAAAACAGGAGAGTCTTTATTTATGTGTTAAATAATTGCCATGCAGTTGGCCTCCAGCTTTATTGAAATCTGAAATGTCACAGGCTAAATGATACAGCGTGTAAATGTCCCATATATGTGTGCTCATACCCTTTTGTCTAGAGACACCCTGGGAAAGTAGGGCTACTTATCAGAGGAGCCAATTCAGCAGTGCTGAGCGTCCATTTTGAAACTTTGTTGTGTCTTTCAGGCAAACTTGTGCTTTGTAGACATCGATAACCATTTCATTGAACTGCCAGAGGAATTCCCCCAGTTCCCCAACAAGCTGGAATTTATCCAGGAAATCTCTGAGGTTCTCCTGCAGTTTGGGATCCCACCGGAGGGTAACCTGCACTGCAGCGACAGTGCCACCAAACTCAAGAACTTGGTTCTTAGCGACTTAGTGAATGACAAGAAGAACGGGAACATTCCCAGCAGTGCCCTCAATATGTATGAGCTGCTGAAAGGCAACGAGACAATTGCCCGCTTGCAAGCCCTTGCCAAAAGAACGGGTGTGACGATGGAAAAAATGGCTATCACAGCTCCTCTTCCAGAGAAGGATGAGATATTGCCGTGTGAGGAGCTGGAGCTGAGGGACTACAAACTGAATGTGCAGCTTCGTGAAGTTTTTGCCAACCGCTTTACTCAGATGTTTGCAGACTACGAGGCTTTTGTCATTCAGGCTGCCCCCGATATGGAGTCATGGCTGACAAACAGGGAACAAATGCAAAACTTTGACAAAGTAAAGATAGTCGCGTATTCGTTTCTCCACCTGAAAGTGCTTTGGGGAGGGGGCGAGGAGAGCTGTATTATGTGTCTGTGTAGCCTAGGTGCCTTTTAATCCACCATTCTTCATCTGCCTCGCAGAGAAATGTGCCCGTTCTGATTACACAGGGCCGGATCACCTGCCAGAGTATATTGATGCAGATCCATTGAGTTGGTCAGAGCTGTCCTGGCTCGTACAAGCCAAGCTGGCATGCTTCTGCCCAGCTGACAGGGTTTGTAGAAGGGCAGCAATGGAAGGGAACTCTGCTAAGAGGAGAGGTGCACACAGGAGACAAAAATTCAGATCCAGTCTGTTGATTCCTAATCTCACAGGAAAGCTTTTTGTTAGTGGATGGTGTTCTGCAGAAGGTTATCACACTGCTATGGCAGAAGAGTACTGTTGTGATTACCTTGTAGCACGTACACAAGAGTGAACAGGAAGCTAAGATTAGAAACAAGGAAATAAATAGACTGTAGAGCAACAAAAGACGTGAGAAACGTTTGGAACCTTGCATAGTTATAATTTCCAAGTGACTTTATAAAGCAGATAGTGCTCATAGCCATCCTTTTTTTCAGATACAAGTCCTTCTCCAAAGGAGATTGCTAAAGGGGTGAACAGTCAGCAATAGACTAAATATTGATTTGAGTCAATTTTTCATTAAAAAAATGCTGTCGTGGCTTTTATTGGTTTTGTTCACATTCAGGCATTGAACAGCATGCAAACGAAGGGGGTTGCTTGGACAATCCTTACAATAAAATGGGCTTTTAAGAGTACGGTTTTCAAAGCTCAGTTAGAAACTTCGGCACCTGCTCAATTGTAATTGGAATTTCATAGTTAATTGTCATGCTTAGCCTCAGAAAAGTGCATTAGCTGAAGAGCACTGTACACCCTTTCCTATGTATGATACCTTAGTAACTGATCAGGTCCCAGGCAGAGATGCACAGACCAGAAGTCCCAAGAGGGCACACATGGCAGTGGTCTAATGTGGGATGCACAGGGCTGTGGGTGGTAGCTGTTAGGCTGCTTTGAAAAGACTGTCAGCACAGGCATCACTTGAGTAATATTCCTTTACTCTAGCTGCCATGAAGCCTTCCCCAATGGCTTATTTCTCACAGTCGTGACCAAAGAGGTGACCCTTGAGCCAAACTCCTTCATAGCTGGATTCTGTCCTCCTTGAGAGATGATTTTGTCGTAGGGAAGCCTTGTCCAAGCCTTCCTGCTGGCTGCTGGATTGGTTCTCTGCCACAGGATGGCTCATCGTGTTGACACGAGGCAGGAATGTAGCACTAATGAGCTGTTCTGTATTTCAGGCTTCTTTCCTTTCGGACCAACCTGAGCCTTACCTCCCATTCCTTTCACACTTCATCGAAACACAGATGTTTGCAACCTTCATAGACAATAAGATAATCTCCCAGTGGGAAGAGAAGGACCCTTTTCTGCGAGTTTTTGACTCCCGAATTGAGAAAATAAGGCTATATAATGTAAGGGCTCCTGCACTGCGGACGTCCAACTACCAGAAATGCAGCACTTTGAAAGAAGCAGGTATGTTCAGACAGGCTAGTAAAATATTCAAAAGTACATTGTCAGTCATGAAAAAATATAGGTCCTCAGTCACATAGGCAGTGCAGCTGGTGAGGAAGCCCTACTGCTACCTGAGAAGAACTTGGTGATGTCCTTATTTTCGCCAGGAAAAAACTCGAGCATACTTTTGAACACAAAAACAGTGGGAGCGTTTTTCTTCTCTTTGGACTCTCCTAGGATGGTGCCCTTAATAAACAAACCAAATCACAGAGGCAGGCTTGCCATTTCTCATTTCGGGCAGCTCCTCTTCAATTGCCAGGAGAGCTTTCCTTCACGGTGGTGGTGGGACCAGTGCCAGCCACACTGAGGAACCAAGCCCTGCTGTCTGGTCCGTTGGCCCAGCCTCCCCCTTTCTGTAAAAAGACCTTTTTTTGCTTTATGCCATTTGGTTAGAACAGCTGAGGATGCCGGGGACATAATCTTGTGTGGCATATTTAGTAGCTCCAGCAATAGATGTTCAGGATTACCGAACAGTACTGAAGACTTTGGATTTTTTTCCATTACAGTCACAGGATGCATTTTCAAATTATACTTGAGTTTCTTGCAGTGCAAGCATTTATTTCATTTCCAAATAATACAGTGAAATTATACTCCTATATTTGTTGAGACACATATTAATGGGCTGGGGCAAACACATTTCTCATATTGTGTTTTTTCGTTTAATTCCTTCGGTGTTTTAATTGTTACAGATGTGGCAGAAAGAAAAATAGTGTATCTGCTTGATTTCTGCTGTCTAAAGCCAATTCTAATTTGCAGGTCGACTGTCTATGCAGCGTCTAGTTCTGGTAGATATTGTGGCACCGGAACCTCATTTTCTGTCTTGTGAACAGCGGCAAACGGATAGTAATACCGATTTTCATTCATTTTTACCATTCACAATACGTCACTGTAGCACCAGTGCAACACCTGTGTGTTTAATCTGTTCTTTTCAGAACCCTTCAAACCCTTTGACCTCACACTACCCAGTCCTCTTCTGCAAAATAAATCCCTGCAAAATGATTATTTTTTTTAGAAGCGAAAAGGAAAAGCTGCTCATTTTCTAATGATAATGTATGTAAATATTATGACAGTTTCTTTGCTATCTAGGTTTTATAAAACAGGAAATTAGTTTTATGTTGTTCTTGACAAATGGAAAAATCAATTTAGCTTCCACATTTTGCATGTTTATTCAGTAATAATGATTTGCTGAAAAGAATGGGCCTGCCTGTTGATGGATGGGCTGTAAAGAGTTGAACGGGCCTTGGTTCTCATGGGGGATTTTAACTACCCTGATATTTGTTGGAAGTCCTACTCAGCCAGCCATCCACAGTCCAGGAGCTTCCTCCAGTGCATTGGTGACAATTTCCTGATGCAAACCGAGGAGGAGCACTGCTGGATCTTGTACTCACCAACAAGGAAGGGACAAGTACTGGGACCCGTCCTATTCAATCTATTGATTAATGACTTGGATGAGGGATTAGGAACTGCTGGAGGGACTCCAGCATA
Source organism: Rhinopomastus cyanomelas (assembly GCA_013400115.1). Taxonomy (NCBI): domain Eukaryota; kingdom Metazoa; phylum Chordata; class Aves; order Bucerotiformes; family Rhinopomastidae; genus Rhinopomastus; species Rhinopomastus cyanomelas. The sequence goes on from VXBP01008642.1 coordinate 70,822, forward strand.
GGGCAACGAGGATGATGAAGGAAATGGAGCACCTCCCTTATGAGGAGAGGCTGAGGGAGCTGGGTCTCTTGAGCTTGGAGAAGAGGAGACTGAGGGGTGACCTCATTAATGTCTATAAATATTTGAAGGACAGGTGTCAGGAGGATGGAACTGGGCTCTTCTCGGTGTCATGTAGTGATAGGACGAGGGGCAGTGGTTGTAGGCTGGAACATAGGAGGTTCCACATAAATGTGAGAAGGAGCTTCTTCACAGTGAGGGTCACGGAGCACTCGAACAGGCTTCCCAGGGGTTAGTGGAGTCTTCTCTGGAGAAGTTTAAAACCCTCCTGGATATGTTCCTGTGTGACTTGGTGTAGGTGATCCTGCTGTGTCAGGGGGATTAGTCTGGATGATCTTTCAAGGTCCCTTCCAGTTCCTAATGTTGTGTGATTCTGTCAATATTAAAGCTGCTAATTAAATGCTGATTTCCCCCATACACCTCCTTTCGTCTCTCATTCACAGGGCAAGTGACTCAATGTTGAAAGGATATCTACCTTTTGTCAAGTTTTGATATGGAATCCTTATGCCCTTGAAGCAAATGGCTGAACCACATTAGTCTCAGCAGACCTGTGATTCTCAGGGAGCCCTTTCTAATCTTGCTGTAGCCTCCCCTGTTTCCAAGCAGCTGTTGATCTTGTTGATGCTGCTTATGCCTTGCTACAGTTTGCTCTGCTTTTTGAAGGACTGTCTTCCAGTAATGGCACAACTGATGCCAGTTATGCCATTACTGTTAAAACAATGAATGAAACAAAGGATTTCAGATGAAAGTCGCAGTGCTCTTGCCAACTATTTAACCTAGAGAAAACTGAGAGGAGACCTCATCCATGCCTGTCCTGAAGGGTGGGTGTAGGGAGAATGGAGCCAGACTCTTTTCAGTAGTGCCCATTGACAGGACTAGGAGCAATGGGCATAAGCCGGGACACAGGAGGTTTTGTTTAGATAGGAGGAAAAACTTCTGTGCAGGTGACAAAGCTCTGGAACAGGCTGCCCAAAGAGATTGTGGAGTCTCCTCTGGAGGCATTCAGAACCTGCCTAGATGCAGTCCTGTGAAAGCAGTCATTCTTTAGTAGGGTGGGTTGAACTAGATGATTTCTAGAGGTCTCTTCCAACTCCAGCAACTGCGTGATTCTGTGATAACGCATCCTGTGGCTTCCTTAAATACCCGCTTGCTTAACAGCTAACTTGCTTGTGTCAGTACTAGTTGTGTTGGGTGAAGAAACTAAAAACAAAATAACAAAATAACAGTGCAGATGTTTCCACACTTCTGTAAGTGACAGATTTCTGCGTCTAAAGTCAGGATTTAACGTTTTAGAACATTTTCAGGGATTGGAGCGTGACCACTTCTGTTGTTGTAGCATGTTTCTTCGGGCGGTTTGCTCAGTTGTTCACCTGTGACTGTAACTTACAGCCCAGTCCATTGAGCAGCGCCTGATGAAGATTGACCACACAGCTATCCACCCGCACTTACTTGATATGAAGATTGGCCAAGGGAAATATGAACAAGGATTTTTCCCGAAGTTGCAATCAGATGTCTTGGCAACGGGACCCACCAATAACAAGTAAGCACAGATTTTATTTTCTGGATGTGAAAGTAGGTTTCTCATATGAAAGATCCACATCACTGGACAACAGTATGGTTTGGGAAGTCTGACCTGTCCAATGGACTCTACAACTCTTTCTGGTTGGGATAGACTATGATTCTGAGGTTATGGCCGTGGTTTGGGTTATGACAGAGATGGTTAGCTTTGGTTTTGGAAAGATTCTTTGCTACATTTTTCTGTTGAGTGTTAAGTACTGTGTCTTCTTGTACATACTTTTAGTTTTATCATTGCTATCATAATTTTTAAGTTCATTCCTTCACTGTTTTTCACTTAATAAGATAATTTGGAAATCAAAGCCAAAATTTGGATTCTGAGAGAAAATTTGGTGTTGAAGCCTCCACATCATCATGCAGAAAGAAACTAATGCCCACTTGTTCCTCTCTTTCCTCTGTTATTACATGTCCCAAAGATATTTATAGCTCTCTTTCAGTTTCCACATTGGAATAACGTGGAAGGATAACCTGATGAGTGTGAAGACTATGTGGTTCTGTACCAGCATTGCTTTTCTGTGTCTTGTAGGGTTCTGTAGTGCACTTTGATGTGAAGGTAGGGGGACCTACAGCTATGGAATCTATCATGTCATTACATAGTTAATTTGCTTAATGTAAAATGAGAATCTGGAACAACTAATACACTTCACATTTATACATTTATAATATAAACCAAGTGCTGTACGTTACTTTATCTTTTTTATCTTTCCTCAAAACTCAGGAAAGAGAAGGGAGGGTTCACTGCCTTCAAAATTGGAAGATTTATACATCAGTGGCTACTGTTTCATTAAATTATTAGCTCAAGCCCTCACTTCTAGTTTCTGTGGCAGGTCAAAATAGGGGAGCACAGATAAATCAGAGAGTTCCATACCCCATAACTGTCCAAATGTTAAAGCTAGCTCTTCTTGTAGACGTGTGCATGCACATGCACTGCTCTCAACTCCTGTATGAGGAGTTTATACACCTTTTGTGCCCCCCAGTGCTAGCTAATCCTAATTTAAAAACCTAATAAGAATAAGACTTACAAATGGTAAGATGATACACGTAAGCACTGAATGTTTACAAAACTGCAATTTTAAAAATAAATTTAAAATATTTTGAAAACCTACAAAAAAGAGGCATGTGAATGTCGAAGTTTCTTTGTTTGCAGTCTTCTTGCAAACTGAGCCAAAAGTTTACAGGTAATGCTCCCTTGAGGAGTGGAGATTTCTGCCTCTGTCTTGTTGGATGCTGTGTTTAGAAGTCTGCCTTCTACCCTTACGGTGGGTTTCAGTTTTACAGTGTCATCAACAGTGTGAGCATGCCCACCCTGCTTGAAGTGTCTTATATCTTGTGGCTCTCTTGTAGAATTTTAGTGAATCTATAAATAAGCATCAATTGAAACTGTTTTCCTTATGCTTTCTATTGCATTGATACCTATTCTATAGCAGGGCTTTAACTTCTTGAGTGATAATTTTGGTTTTAGATAGCTGGTGTTGGTCTTCAAATTGCACGTTTCAGAATGTGTAAGTACCAAAATCCCACTGCTTATCGCAAAGCGGTGTCAAAGTGACAAATGTTTGGAACTCATCCAGTTGTATATTGCCAAAAAGGTTTGTAATTGGAAAATCTCAAGACCATCTGTTTATATCTTTCTGGCTTTTTATGTGAGGTGCTGAGAGGACTCTTTCTAATTTAGGACATGTAATTTTTTTGTATTTACACCCACATGTAAAACAGACAGCCTTTTCATGCTCTCCGCAAACGCAGTGCAAGTCGTTTGCCTACAAAATCAGGTGCCGTATAGCCTTCCATTCAGTCGAATGTCCCAGCGCGTGCTGCTCAAGGGCATGTTATACTTACCCACGGGACTGGGCCTTTGCATATGGGCATGGGAGAAATGAACGTTTCAGCTCAAGTGCTAAGGTCAGGCACTGTGTGGTGATGTTTTCCTGGTAGTTTAGGGGCTTTTTTCTTACTTTTTTTCTTCCAGATTCAGGTTCTCTCTTCAAATTCTTCCAGACAGTTTTGTCCTGTAGGTAGTAGAGCCTTATTCATACATCCCACCGGGAACTGGAGCTGGAGCACTGCCCTGGGTAGGCTTTGTGTTCTCCTTTGACTTTTGCTCTTTACTTTCTGAGAGCAGGAGAGAGTCGGAACAGATTACTTTGCAATTTGACTGAAACTCTTTTTTTATTTTACTGTATTTGCAATATATTTTAATTTTAATAAATCAAATCATAGTCATTAAGTAATATTATACTGCAGCTATAGTCTTCATGTGCATTGAGATACTTATTTTCAGTGCTTGATAGGTTCCACTGTTGTTTCAGCTTCCTTTCATAAATAATTAACTTCTGTATTTTCTGCGCCAGTTGAACATCTTTCTTTTCAAGGATTTGGCAGAAGGCTACGGTATTATTAGAAACCCTACGATCAGACTAGAAATTCCTTGGGACATAATTATCTTGTTTTTGCAGTATCTGGCATAAAGGACTTTGAACATTTGGGAGCTTTAAAGTTGCTTGGTTTCAAACCTGGTTAACGAGTGGCTGCTCTCAGGCAACAGCTTCATGTGAGGGTAAAATTCAAATGAACATATAGGAACATGTGGAAAAAACACAGGCTTTCTGTGGTATTTCAAATCCCAGTGCAAAGCAAAGACATGGCGAAGCCATGTAGCACCATGATTAATGTTGTTCATAGCCTTTAGATAGAGATGCACTCAATGTCGCAGGAGCTACTAGTGTAATGAGAAATTTCTCTGAAGTAATTCCTGGAAGCACTTTGAAAAATGGAGAAAGCAGAGGTACCAACTCCTGCAAAAGGGGAAAATCTGTGAAGTTTCTACTCAAAAATACGTCATTGTGTTTTGTTTGTTCCTACATAGGCACCATTTTTATCAAACTGCTCCAAATGCACCCAACATTGGTGGTGTTGGGTAACTAACTGTGATGATGGTACTTAGTGTTGTGGTGTGACCTGCATTTCATGCAAGAGCTCTCGCTGAAGAACCTGGCAGGCAGCGGACACATTTTCAGCCTAGCTTTTGTCCCGTAGGCCTGTCACCTGCCAGGCAGTTTCCCATCAGGAAAGGTACCATCTTGCACCTGTATCTACCACAAGGGCTAAGTTTGTGCTGTAGTCTCTCCTGATGCAGACCTGTCAGATATCTTCTGGTTCTTGACCCAGGCTTTCCCTCCTGGATTTTTTTCCACTCACATGTGTCCTCTCTGTCTCTCTGACTTCCAGCCGCTGGGCCAGTCGCAGCACCACTGCACAGCGGAGGAAAGACCGCCTGCGGCAGCAGTCTGAGCACATTGGGCTGGACAACGACTTGAAGGAGGTAGGTGACATCATATGCGGGTGGCTCAGCCTTGTGACCCAGGAGGTGAGGTTTGGACAAGCAATGTGTTACTGCTCTGGGCAGTTAGGTAGCTGCTGTACAATTCATGTGGGTCTCTTGTAGCCATTTGGACGCTGCTTGTCACAGACGCTTGCGTATGTAGTACAACTTCAAAGCACACAACACAAATAAAGCACTTTTATTATTTTGGAATGAGACATCCCTTTTGAAGGAAAATGGCTTATTTGCTGCTTGAGACCCTGTTCGTGTTTCTGCACGCTAAGAGCGGAGCTCTGGTGCCTGCCTGGTTGCAGCTGTCAGGCTTTGGCCACGGTGAAGGTCTCTGGAGAAGTCGAGTCCTTGGCTAAATGTCAGCGCTGTAGAGACAAATGAGGCAGGGCTCTTTTTGGTTTCTTTTACAGGATTTTTTCTCCCTCTCTTAGGTAGATTCCTGGCACAAATAAGCCTGTTTGAAAGGTTAAGACTTTGTAGCCTTTTTATGCCTAAAGCTTGGAAACTCCCACGCATCTTGTAAACGCCAGTCACACACACACACATTTCCTTCCCATCTTTTCAGTTTGTTGTCTTTCATTAAATATTTTCTGCCATATTTTTCCATTGATGTCCGTGTGCTTCTTTTCTATGTCACTAGCAAAAATAAAACATCAGTGCTGTTTTGTGGTAAATCTTACTGAATAATGTTGCCTGCTGTTGGCATTTGCCCTGTGCAAGAACCTGAATGAGTGAGCAGGCACTTGAAATGCACCTTCACACCAAGTTTTGTGGAAATGCAGCAAAACAGCTCTTGTAAATAGTTGTTGCTATTTTTGCTAACGCGGCTGTGCAAGTATATTTTAAACGTTGCCTCGTGTATATATCTCAGCAGAGCCTTTGTGGTACTTTGTCATGTATTTACTTTCTTCTTTTTTTTGTTGGCTGTGGATCATATGCATGCTTCTTTTGCTTTGTCTCTTCTTTCTACTGGCTATCTGCTATTGGGGCATCTGCCTCCTCTTAGCCATCGGAGGAGCTTTTGCTTCGTCAGAACTCTATGGCCTTCTGGGAGTGGGATCAGGGACCACCCCCTCCTGCACGGCCTCCTAAAAAATCCTTCTCTGAATGCTGCCTGGTATGTTTTAGTTTTACTTGTTGAAAGCTGCTTTTGAGATACTGTTAGTGTGAGGAACCACTGTCTTCACTGCCTCTCAAACCTGTTCCTTTATCATAGAGTATGAGCACAACCCTGTAGCGCTTGGAAGTGTGGTTATAATCAGAAAAGTAGCTGGAAATCGACTGTAGGCTTCCACACAAGCTCCCTGTCAAACGTGACACCTCCGAGGCTGAAAGACAAGCATTTTGCCTTGCTTTATTTTTTCCCCATGTGCTTGCCTGGCAACCCAGCTTAGAGTGTCAAATGAAAAAACCCCATTGCTTTCTGACTGATGGATTGTCACATCCCAGTGTGGAAAAAGGTGGTGATGTGTAGATGGTGATGAGTAGACAAGGGGCAATCGGTTCATTCTCCTGTCCCACCCTTACTCCTCTCTTGAACTTGAGTTAATTATTTTTTATTTTATTTTAACAAAACATACAACTAATAAAATGATAAAGTAATAAATCGATGTTTTGTACTCTTCAGAATATAACCGCACTTTGCATTTTATTTATCCCTTTATATTTAAAAAGAAATACTAGATATCCTAATTAGATGGTCCCTGTATTGCTCTTCCACTGGTTTTGTTGCTAATTTTTGCACTGACTTATATGGAAGTGCTGGTGCAGTTGCTTGCTGAACAACACGCTTTCGTCAGAGGTGATTTTTTTTTTTTTTTTTTATTTCCACATGTAGTTTTTTAGCTGTTTTTAAGTCCTTAGAACATCAGTGAAGCTATAATTACCTGCTTGAGCACTTCTGTTGACCATGGCTTTCCGTGGCAGAATCCTCGGTTCTTGCCTGACCTATTGGACTGATGCTAAGTGGGTCTCATTCAAAATTTGTATGGAAAGAATCTGGCTGTGTTATAAAAACTCTTCTTCCCCATGAAAAAGTGAGCTATTTCAATTAACTTCAGTGTGTTTAGATTGTAGTTTTGTTCTTCCTGATCTAGTGGAAGGTGTCCCTGCCCAAGACTGAGAGACTGGAACTAGGTGATCTTTAAGATCCCTTCCAACCCAAACTGCTAAATAATTTTCTTGCCAGACAGAAAGCTCTAAGGATGCAGCAGCTGTGGTGACCTCTCTGCTCCCCAGGAATCCTCCTCTTGCAGGAGGAGCAGATGCTGTCACACAGAGTCCTCCAAAGAGGCAGCATTTACTGGACAAAAACACACTACAGAAATGAGATGTTCCCATGCCGGGCTGTAAATGCTGTGTTTAAAGACTTGGCAATATCCTACAACCTTTTGATCAGCCTCACATTCATACACCTACATGTGGCCAGCTTCTTAGCTTTGCTCAGCGTGTGTCCTGCTCACTGGTGTTGGGAGCAGAGAGCACCTGATTTTTTAGGGGTTTTGAATTAACAAAAAAAAAAAAAACCCCAAATCAATACAAAAACCTCCAGGCCCTTGAACAGCAAGGAAGGCTTACAAGTCTTCTGCTATAGCTTTGATTTTTTGTGAAAGAATATGCTAACATTTCTCCATACTTCTCGGTTACCACCCTGTAGTAAAAACACGAATGATCTCAAATGTCAGTTTTGTTTAAAATAAACTTCTTGTAACGAAGAAGTTAACTGAGAGTAGAAGGTTACTTTTCTGACATAAACTATCCAGATGAAAAGCAATGGATGAAATCTTTCTCCTTCACCAGCTTTATTTCTGGTTTTTGCAGTGTATTTTTGAAGGATTTTATTCAGTGGATTTATAGTCTGGTCACAAAATAGACACATGGCTCATTATTGTTTTGGAGAGAAACAAATAACAATGGAGAGGAACTTTAGTTGGTGTTGTGCTTGTTGCTGAACGAAGATGTTGCACTTCTGTGCGCTTGCTGTGGCTAACAGCACAGTTCACTAGCTAACATTTCAGCACCACGCAGGAAAACATCTCAGTTTTTTGTTGTCAAAAGGCAGCATTCCTTCTCTCCAGCCCAACACTTGAACACCAGACAAATGATAATTTTCTTCCTAGATTAACACTAGCTCATTCCCTTTCACCAGCATTTGCTTGCCTAGGATTAGGATGAGCAGAAGTCCTCTGACTTGTAATGTCTAAAATCGTACTGCTTATTTTTAGAAATACATGCAGGAGGCGAGAAGTTTAGGAAAAAATTTAAGGCAGCCCAAACTCTCAGACCTCTCTCCAGCTGTGATTGCACAGACCAACTGGAAATTTGTGGAAGGATTACTGAAGGAATGTCGCATGAAGGTAGGTCCTTCCTGTGGGCTCTCTCCTCGCTTAGCCTGAGCCTAAGTAGCATTTGTAGGTGGTGTCATGGAAGTCCTTCGCAACTGGAATGGCGTTGTTCTGTTGGTGTCGCAGGCTCGTGTGTCCCTTTAGCGTTATATTTTTCGACTACTAGAAAAGAAAGGAATGTATTAGCACTCTTATGTGCATGCGTGGTGGAAAGAGTCAAAAGGACGGGAAGGAGAATCAGCGTGATAAGACATCTGAAGGAGAATTTCCTTTAATTGTTCATATTCACATTGAGCTGAAACACAACGGGCTCGAGACTCTTGGTCGGAAGGGAAGCACTCAGCATGTGCAACTGTTGTGAGTGTTGTTTATGCAGACCGAATGAAGTACAGCAGTCCCCAACACTAAAGAGGCCTTTCTAGCCATAGAAATAGACTTGTTTCTGTTGGTCGCAGTTGGTGCTGTATAGCTGGAACAAGAAGGAAAACAGATACTAAGACTGAAAATGTACCTATCTCTGTACTCTGTTTTTTAGAACAGTCAGTAGTAGATCAACAGTGCAGGAATAGGACAATAGATAAAGGGTATAGAAATTGGACAGTATGGAATAATCATGCAGATGTGGTCGTTTTTCTTTAATTATTCTTTTTAATTTGCAATTGTAAAGAGATTTGAAGTTTCTTTGGTCAGACCGTTAGCTCAGGTGTGGTCTCTGGTTAAGCGTGTTATTTAATCTATAAATTCTGAGTAAGATGTAAGTATGTCTGAGTAAAGATGAGTAAGTAAACTCAGCCATACATTCTGTCTTATATTGGATAACAGTCTTGGAAACCTGTGGGGATTTTCATGTTTTTGATAGACTAAACGCATGTTGGTAGAGAAGATGGGCCATGAAGCAGTGGAGCTTGGACATGGAGAAGCCAATATAACAGGTCTGGAGGAAAACACGTTGATTGCTAGTCTCTGTGATCTGCTAGAAAGGATCTGGAGCCATGGGCTGCAGGTTAAGCAGGTTGGTAACTGGAAACCCAGGACTTCTTGTGTACAGGGTCTAGAAATCCTGAATGCCACCTCTCTCTGCCTTTGAGTTTTGGGGGGTTGGATTTGTTGCTGGTTGGGTTGTTTTTTCTTTTTTATTTGACAGATACTCCTGGAAATTGAGTTGGCAAATTGTGTATCATCAAATAAGTGTTTGGTTTCTTCTTGTTCAACCTTCAGAAGGGAAGCATGATGAGAAGACAAACTAGGCAGGTGGTGTGACTGCTAGGTCAGTGGGGTGGCCCTGTCCTCTTCCTGTGTTTTCATGGCCCAAGAGAGAAGGATTGAGTAGTGGCTACTCAACATGCCATCCCATTATTTTGCTGTGTTCTTTGGACTCTTTTCTTTTGCCTTATTTATTTAAAGCTACATATACATACTCACTTTTCAGGGGAAATCTGCTTTGTGGTCCCATTTGCTTCAGTACCAGGAGAGAGAAGAGAAGCAAGAGCATAGTGCAGAGTCCCCAGGTGAGTATCTGGCAGCTGACTCCATCCCAGTGAATGAACTTGGGCCCGGGAGGAAGAGAGTAAGCCCATGAAGCCTGTGTGGGACTTTCACTGTATTTGCTTGCTAGTGTCACAGTTACATTTTGAGACCTTTCATAATTGTTGTAAAGATGCTTTGTTGTCTGAACAAAATAGATTGAGAATGTTGAAGGCAAAGGAACATATTTATTAACCCTGTCTGGGAAATAATTTTATGTCTGTTCACTATATTCATTCCCTTCAGAGAATGTTGCCTTCTTCCATGGGTCAAGCAGTGCTTCTGCAGGGGATGATTTCTGAAGGAGCTGAAGGTGTGGAGCTGTAGCTAAAACAGCTGACATTTTTCTTTCAGTGAACATAATGTCTTTCTGAAATCCCAATGAGAATAACTCCATGTTCAATAAATCTTTGTACTGTCGATGATACAGTTCAGAAGTTGTGTAATTAATCTCTTTATCCGTCAGTCTAGGTGATCAGTTTTGCCCTTTAAAATTGCTCCATTTCTCCTCTGAGAGAGTGGTTTGGTTTTTTATGATGTTGAGATCTTCCTTCCCAGTGGCTGCTGCTGGGAATTGTAGTAAAAGTCTCTGAACTTTATTTGGTCATCTTCCACAGACTCTCCAGTCCTCCAGCTCTTGCAGATGAGAACTTGTATGTTCAGTCCTCAAAGACACATCTATGGACAAACTAGTGTCAGTTATGAAGAGACTTTGTAATAAGCTTCCTTGAGTAATGCACAAAACAATCTGACTGGCAGGCACAAATTCCTAAGAACAAAGTGCATCACCACAAAGCGAGAGTTGCGGAGTACAGACATGCGTGGCATTCTTAGCATCGAACGTGCGACTCCGGCTTAATTTTGTCATGTCCTTCTCAGTTGTGAGCTTTTCATAGAAACATATAGTAATAAAGTGTTACTATATAAACATTACTATTAAAATGTTGCTAAATACAACTATAAAATAAATCCCCTGTATAGATTTATGTTAAGGTATTTCACATACAAAAAAGGAAGCTAAATCTCACAGCTGGGTTAAGGAAGGGATAGGTCATGTATTAAGTATCTTTCATCGTGTCTACATGCATATTTCCAGAACAGAGGTAATGGTGAGGCACCGTTATACAATTGCCTGTTACCGTGAAGTGTATGAACTGCATATCTTTTCTCCACTGTAGTTGCTGTTGGAACAGAAAGACGGAAGTCCGATACTGGAATTAGTTTGCCTACTTTGAGGGTTTCTCTGATACAAGATATGAGGTATGCAATTTATTTCCTAAAGCATGAATTACAGTTTGAATTGTGTAGCATAAGGTAAGGATCCTCACTGGGTTTGGGTCTGCAAATGCTAAGGTGAATAACGACTTCTCCTCAGCCTGCATTCAGCTCTACAATGTGTTGCCTTTTTATTTTGCAGAATTTTTTGCATGTCCGCTTGATTTGTTTTAGCTAATAGGCAAGGCAAACAATACAAGTTTTACTGGGGCTTTTTTTTTCCTGTGGGTTTTTTATAGCAATGAATCAGTCTTCTACAAGCAAGAGCAGATAGGTTCAATTCCTTGGTACTTTGAGTTTGTTTCTCTTTGTTCATTATAAATTACTGACCAAGCAAGTGCAGTCGTAAGACAAAGCAAAGGGACATGAAAACCACCTCACCATGCCTAAGCAAGAGTCTATATTTTCAACTAGTGTTTTATGGCAAATAGTAATAAATGTACAAATTTACAAACATAATCAAACCTACTATTTGGTTGAGTTTAAACTGGGGTGTGAAGAAAGAGCAGGTGCTCTGTAGGAAACCACAGCCTGACTCTGGAGAGCTTTTTAAGGCATGTTGGTTGGGAAACGGACGGATTCGAGAATAAGAGGTAGAGGCTGATGTGACAGCACCAGGCAGGAGTTCTCTTTGATCAAGCCACTACCAGGTCAGCTCTCTGCTTTGACACTTTGCTTGCCGCTGCAGAATATCGTGTGCAGTAGAAGTGCAGTGAAGAGAGGGGGAGAATAATACAATATTGCCACCAGCAATTCCTAGCGATTTCATATATGAGACACCGTGACTATTTTTTCTTGTATCAACAGGTCCTTCTTCCATGTTAAGGTATGGCAAAAAGTCTTAAAATTAAGAGTAGGTAGTTCAGGAAAACCTGATGACAGTGATGTGATTTTTATTGTGTGTGTCATTGCCAATAAGTTTTTTTCTGATGTGAGGACCCACAGTTCAGCCAGAATTTTCTGAAGGAAAGTGACTGTACTTCCCAGCTATGGTGTGCAACCCTTTTCTTTGGTGGATTGTGCTTGAGAGTCTTGTGCTTTGGAGTCTTGTGCTTCTATTTCAAAGACTATGACACACCATGTAAGTGTCATAAAACACACGCAAAAGTGGGAGGGCAAATATAGACCGTAATTAGGAGTATAATGACAAGAGGCCATTTTGAACATGTGTCTGTCATTTTAGCATCCCTCTCATGGGACGTGGCAGCTATTTACCTATTTCAGTCCTGTCAGGCTGACAGGCATGTAGAGGATCAGTCTGAGGAAAGGATGGAGGAGGATCTGGAGCGGAAACTCTCCTGCTGGGAGGGTATTGCCAACAGAGGAGGCTGCGTGCACTCGCTGCTGTGTGCCCACGTTTCATCTTCCGGGTACATTCACTGATCTGAGCTCTCTGGCTTGAATCACAAGAGTGTTTCCACCACTTTTCAGAGAAAAAGTATAGAAGCGGTTCACTACCTTTTGTAATGTCTTGGGGATTCATGATTGCCCACAAACATGTTTGGTCGTAGAAAATGCTGGGCAGATGGTGAGATGCATTTGTCATCTGTAATCTCGGGGCATGCTTTCTCCTGCCTGGAAGGAATGCTGCTTAATAGTTGTTCGCACAGATAGATTTATGCTGAAGTTAGAAGCGTGAGTAATTGTTACAGTGCGGGAGTTGCGGTGCTGACTGAACTAATGGCTGGGGGACTAAGCATTGGTATTGATTGCTCATTGGAGTCGTGTAAACAACTTAAACAGCAAGGCTGACTCACAGTCATGCTCTGAGTGTGCGATGAGCCTGGGCTGCAGGTAACACGGTGTGTCTTCTGCCTTCTTCATAAAGCCAGGCATCTAGGTGTACTCAAGCTGTTTATTTTGATTATCTGCATGGCCAGTCTTTGCACAGTATGTTTCATGGTTATGCCCTTTCAGCTTTTCTCCTCAGCTAAGGATCTGCAGCATCAATGCCACCCCTCTTTCAGTGTCCCAAGAGACCCATGCCGCAGCCCACCTTCAGCGTGGCCTCAACACTCAGGCACATCCTTGTGCATCCGGGTGGATCAGTCAGTGCCCAGGCCACTCCCTGAAAGTTTTGGTAGCACTGAGTTCAGATTTCAGGTCATTCCCCTTCAAGCAAGGTCTTCCTTGCTGCCAAAACTTCATTTCATAATGGCATCATGTCCCTATTCCCCTGAAGAGCTTGAAGTAGAGGATGTTGGCACTGGGCCCGCAGCGACAATGCTTAAGCTGCAACAGTCAAAAGAAGCTGGCTTAGCAAAGACCTACGTGGGACAAGCTAATAGGTCTCATTTGTGGCTGCACTGGGATGGGAAGCATGCACACCATCCTCGGAGGTATGGTGATACTGAGCAGCTGTAATGTCTTCTGTCAGCACAGCAATTTGCAGAGGGTATGTCTTGCCATACCTCAGGCTTACGTTTGACAGGGTAAATAGATTTTTCTTTATTACTAATGAGATTAAAAGCAGGACCAGCCTAGGGACTTGCGCTGAAATTGCTATTCAGTGCTCTGATGATGAGAAGAGTGCTGTGCAGTGGTGACCATACAGTGCTTATGCTTGAGTCAGATAAAAATAGACATGTTCTGACTATCACAACTGAGGGTGAAATAGATTTGAGTTCCTGAATGTTCTGCTCTGTTACTTTCTGCTTTTGCTGACACCAAGAGTGATTACTGAGTCTGTTTTAATGTCTCTGGGAAGCTGTGTGAGTGTAGATCCTCATTTTTCACAAACGGACAATTAATGTCAATCTGATCTGAACTAGAAGCAGGTAACAAATAGGTACGGAGCACGCAGGAATTAAGGTTGAGCCATCTGTACTTACATATTCTCATAGAAAAATAACACTTTTCTTGGTGTTACTTATTAGGTGGAATTCAAGCTGAGCACTGCTGGTGAAAAGGGGAAAGAGTGAGGTGATAGTCTGCTTTGATCTTCCCACCTCAGAAGACATGAAATGTCTGAGGGGAATGTCTCAACATGATGTAGTTGAGTGTAGTGCGCCTCTTGTTTCTCAAGGACTCCAGATAGAATAATAGGATTATAGAGCGTATAGGGTTGCAAGGGGCTGCAATCTCCCTGCATCAAGCAGATTGCTCAGAACCCCATCAAGCCTGACCTTGACTGTAGCCTTGACTGTGCTACCATTCAGCAAGATCTGGACAGGCTGGAGAGCTGGGCTGAAAAAAATCTAATGAGCTATAACAAGAGTAAGTGCAGAGTCTTACATTTGGGAAAGAACAACCCTAGGTACCAGTATAGGCTGGGGACTGACCTGTTGGAGTGTAGTGTAGG